>JAODKE010000101.1:24580183-24598503 GCA_026779605.1 Mormyrus hasselquistii | reverse complement strand
CGGCGGCGCGGCAGTGCGGGGTGCGGGGGGGTGTGTGGGGGGGGGGGGGGGGGGGGGGGGGGGGGGGGGGTTTAATTGTATGAATTATGAGGATTTCTAAGGAATGTCAAACTTCAGAAAGGGAAAAAGGGTCTCGTGGACATGAGGCCATGACACATGGCCGCATTCCTGCGTGTGTCTGCTAGGAGGGCAGTAACCGGAATGTGGAATCCAGCCTCCAGTGTCTGAGACAGTAAGTTACGCCGTGCCCCGGTCTGCGTGGGGGGGGCGGGAGTCTGCTCCAGTGCCGGAGCCCTCTGCGGACACCCCCAGACTAAGCTGGCCTCCGCCGGGGGTGAAGCCTCGCCCGTCTCTGAGGAGCCCCCCTCCGCGCACGGTCATTTATTTTCAGTCTAAGAGAGCTTTGCTTCTCTCGCGCTCGGGGGAATATTTTCATACTTCTGGAACATATTGGCAGGCTCAGCGACTTCAATTAATCAGAAATTTAATTAGAAGTTAAAGGAAATGATGTCAAATTAGAGGAAGCTCCAATCTGCTTTTTTTTCCTTAATTGCTAATGGTCGCAAATTGGGCTGTGGATGATGAGCATTTTAATTGAACTTGCGATAGGAGTCGCTCAGCACAGAGGCTGAGACTCCTCCCTCACAGAAGCAGCGCTTAGGCGTGGTGTCTGCCTGGCGTTTATACCGGTGGCCCCCATGCCGGGTGAGAGCCGTGCTGCGTCACCGTTTTCTCTTAATGAAGCCGTCAGCGTCTGGTGCCAGGGCCTCACTCAGATGGTGACCTTGGCGGATGACACAGCCAGATCGCCACGCCTCCGACGCGGCGGGGAGACGCGCCAAGCCGCTTGGCCGAGGATATCACCGCCCCGGCTTTCCGTAAGGCGAATACGAAAATACTACAGAAAGGGAGATGGCTAAAAATATATTTATATATTTTACATATAATATATGTGTGTGTGTGTGTGTGTGTATATATATAATACATAAAACACACGTGATATATGTATAACCTGCAGGGAATTCAGACTCCCAGTTTCTGCTGGGGGGGGCGTGGGGGGGCAATTAACTGTGCAGGGGTGGACTGAAGTGGGTGACAACAGGGGCGGCTTATTATCTAGCAATGAGGTTAGGACGCTGGGGGGTGCAACTGCTTCCTGACATTTCAGATCATTTCCTCTTCTCGGGGAATTCGAGATACAACTCATTGAGGATCCGTCAGATTTCCCAGGGGTCCGTGTGCCGCTCCTCTGTCAGACACAAACAGCAGAACGCTTTAAAGCCTTGCACTTATCTCTTTATTGAAAGAAAACAAAAAAAAGGGCGATTTGAGAGAAATGCCGGACAAGGTGTAATGCAGGAAAAAAAAACAACCATACACAAAATGCCGTCCATCCACCTTTGGTGCCGGGGAGTTGCAGGTTCTGAAATATGTCACAAACATTTTAAAAAGTGAATCCGGATGAGTCTGAAAGTGTAGCAGAGTCACACTGCCTCCCGAGGTCCCGTGGGCAGCAGGATGTGAGGCACGAGGACGAAGACGGCCGGACCGGGAGCGTCGTTTGTGCAGATAATGCTCAACCGAGGGCTTGGCTTCAGGCAGGAAGTGTTTGTGAGCGTCCCCGCTGGGGGGTTGGATGACTGGGGGGTGTGCTCCTGTTTGCTCCCAGCTGTCAGCGCCGTCAAACCCTAGATCTGTGCTGCTCATAATTGTGACGGGGGGGGTTCTCCACTCCCTGGAAATCCCAGAGGAAGCAATGCTAATTGGACCCCAGGCGCCCGCGACTCGAGTCCCGTCACCAGGGTGTATCCACGGCAACGGCCGCCGCAGTGAAAACTCAAGGATAACATGGGGAGGCGCCCAGCACGCACGTGCAGGAGATGGAGGTGAACACAGATACAGGCAGAGTTTCACTTTTATGACCTGAACGTGTTTGGCTGTATGTGTTTGTTGTTTGCTGTCGATCCAGTGTGACTGTGCCCTGAGGTTATACAAGCCAGGGGTCGGCCTAACTGGGAGACTCTGGCCATCTTCTGAAAAACACAATTAAGGTTTAATCCCTGATGTGTTTATCCATGAATTCCCTGGTCAGCACACTGCCTCTGTAAAGCACAAAGTGGTATTTTTACCAAACAGATTAAGGACTGAGGATAGCTGCAGTCCTGACTGGGCAGCTTATGTTACTTACACAAAAATGTTCTGAGGGCAGAAGGAAAATGATTGGATCAGAGAGATAACCAATCAGATTGTAGAGGAGGTGGGAGATATCTTGGTCCCACCTCCAATAGTTGATTGGACCCCCCCCTCCTCTACAATCTGATTGGTTATATCTCTGGACCAATCATTTTTCCTTCTGCCCACAGTGACAGACAAATTACTGATTTTTTGGTTACCTGTGTACAGACTATCCTGGGCTGAAACCAAAGTATCGAGTCGTAGGGGATCCCAGTTTTTTTGTTGTTGTTATAGCAGTATTTTATACTGTAGATAGAGCCCCAACAATAATTTTATTGCCCCTCATAAATACCAGGACTGCCTTCTGACTGAGTCTTGTGCTTTATCCTTCCTACTAATTTGAAGCACCATCTCTGATTACAAGTCCCAATTCCTGTGCTGTAGCTACGGCAAGGTGATTGGCATAGTGATTGACAATCAGGCACTCAGCAAGGGGCTCCAGATGTTTGCAGATGTTGCTCATAGATGATGCTGTTTCTCACCTAAGAGCTTGATGCCAGTAATTCGAGGTTCCGGCCCCCAGCTGAAGTTTAGCCACTACTGCTTTTGCCCCTTCATTTATCTCATATCGATCTCTGGTCCTGATCTGTGATGAGGTGTCTGGTCTTTGTCCTTGTGCCTTCGGAAATCGGTGCTGCGAGGAAACCGACCCGGAATTTTCCCCATTTACGTTACATTGCACTTTAGTCCTCGACGATGGATGTCTGAGTGCCTAAGGGCCCTGCTATTTTCTGTGGACGTACCCTGACATAAATAAACTGTACACTGCTGCCATTCGCAAGTGCTTGCAAATAGTAACAGTTCTGCCACCTCTGGGCATTTAACAAGAACAAACGCTCCCGGAGGTTCACGCAAACAGCAATTAATGTTGTTTCATTATTAAATCTAAATAACGGAGTGGCAGGTAGGTGTTAGTCCCCCTGGGGAGGGTAAGGTCAGCGGGATTTTGGCAGGTGTAAGGCAGGTGTTAGTGGTCAGTGTGCACCTTTCTTTTTATTGGGGCTGGCAGCATAGATTCTGGAATGTTCTATATTCATGTGAATCATGCACAAGATGAGCTAAAGGAATTTTGTTATTCATTAGTCCATGTGTGGGTGGCGTGGAGGCCTCACCCCTCCAGGGTCAGGGGTTTGCTCTGCAGGCCATACGGGTGAACTCCTGAGTGTTTGTGGGTGTGAGAGCTGTGTGTCAGGCCAGCTCACCACGGGCCTGTACTAGGTGAGCCGTGTGGAAGACGCATGGAGTAAAGCCATAACTGACAAGGACTGTTTCATTTGTAACAGGTTACGTCAGCTGACATACCTGCCATTTTACCTGGGGTCTTCTCACTGCACACGACTCAAACCTACCCCCTGATACTTCAATCCACACATGGCCAGAGCCATATACCCAACCCAATCATGGGTGGGGTTACAGCTTGGGCAGGCTCAGCCCTGAGCCGCAGTCCTTAGGGGGGGTCGAGCTCTGCCCCCCATCTTGTAAAGGCAGTCCGTGGCCATTGATTCACCTTGGGCAGCTGTGATTTTTGAGGCTTCTTCAATTACCATTGTGTATGTTATTTTCTTGTTGTTTTGGCTTAATTTGGACAGTCCATGGGGGGGTTTTGTCTCCCCCTCCCGCACCCCCCCCCCCTGTCTTCTTCTCTTTCTCCCTCCCGACCACAGCGACTCGTAAATGCACCACACACAGGTAAAGTTTTAATTGCCTATTAAAGCGGTGGGGCGATGGCCTAACAGCATGCATCTGCACAGAGCTGCTTCAGTAGCTCCTTGAGAAGCTGATATACAGTAAGCGCTGTGAGAGGCCTCCCTAAGCTCCACACCGTTCACAATCATCCCCGAATGCCATACAGCCGCCGACTTAAAATCGCCGTGACGTCACCCCCGTCTGCCGGCTTTCGGGGGAGTCTGGAGTGTGTCGCTTTCGATTTGGGAGGGTCTTGCTGATTGGCTGCCGATGTTCCCCTCTTCCTTTCATGACATCACACTGGTATGAATCATGGAGCGACTCAATGACAAGCAGTATAGAAGGACCGCTTCTCTGAAAGGAGTTTGCTTCATGCCTTTGTAATAAACAGCTGCTAAATTATAAATCTAGCAAATTCCGAGTGTCATGTTTTATGCTGCTTTCGGTTAGAGACGTTGATAGGGTTTTAGGTTCACTGTGAACTGCCCAGTCTGTACGGTGTTATGGCTAAATTTACTAGCATTCTGTGTTTATTTTTGGTGTGTCTTCTCTCTCTTATATGAAAATATTTGTGTACAAAATCTCGGGTCCCTGTGCAATGACAAAGCCGTTCCTGGGTAACATGGCACCAGGTCAGTCTGACATCAGCAGATCTCCTTAGATACCATAATAAGCTCAGATTATCCCCTACTGTGGAAAGAGTGTGTCGCTTTTGTCCTCGCTCTGTCATTTTACTTATGCCCCAGCCACCAACCCCCCCCCCCCACCTCCCAGCACACAAGGCGATTTCACATTAATGGAGGGCGGGATGTAAATAAGATATGAATAACTTCTCTGGTCAAAGGCACAGACTTTTCCACAGAAAGTACCCTTGAGCGGGGTACTTAACCTAAATTGCCCTTGTGAAAAATTCCGCCGTATAAATGGGTATTTGGGGGGGCAGAGTGACCCGTGTAGATAAAGCATCAGCTACAGAGCTAAACGTAAATGCTAATCGGAGCTTGCGGCTCCCCCCCCCCCTACCGACGAGGATGGGTTTTAGCAGGTACACGAGTAGAATGCTCAACTTCTACAACGTTATCTACAGCCACTATTGGGGCGATGATAGGTGTGGGGAGATGAAGGCGATCAGTCCTGTGGCACGACCTCACGCCAGACCTCCTCGTGGTTGATCCAACAACCCGGATCGCGAGCTGCATCTCGGTATTACCGCGCATCTATAGAGCACCTACGCCCCTCGGCCCCTCCCCGAGTATTAGACCTGGCTGTTTGTGGCGGATCTGGACTCCAGGCTTCCCTTCATAGGTTTTCTGCCGCATCATCCTCCGGGCGGCTGTGTCACCAGCCTGGGCCTCAAACCCCAAATCAATCCGAACGACCCCCCAAAACCTCCACATCATAACCTCAGAGAGAAAGAATTCAATATAAGGACCCTCGGACAGATTGGGTCCCCTGGATAAGTACCTGAATCTCACGATCCAAGCAACGCCTCACCTCTCTGGAATCGTGCATTACCTCCTGCAGTAATGAGAGTTTGTCCTTCATATGCTGGCTGCAAGTCAAAGTGCATTGTGACCTGGATTAAGCGACGGATGCATGTTCTTCTTTTCACCGCCATCCAAATATAAAAGCACTTTAAAGTGAGACCACAGCTCCGCCCCCCCCTCCCCTCCGCATTCTCTGCGCAGTGTTGTTGTTTTGCTGGAAGTACATGATGATGTTCTGATTGCTGGTGGCAGCCTCTAGCTAGATTGTTCTAAAAATGATGTGACCTCATCATAATAAGAACCCATCGTGCACGCTTAAGGCATAAAATGCTCACGGCACTCTGAAAAGCATTATGTCTTTGATGTAATGTTGAGAGTCCCAGTCATAGCAGATATTATAGACAGTGTTACATAGGTGTTATCTTTAGCTACATTGTGTCTATGTTAGTAAAAAATTAGTTAAACACAGAAGCCTGTTAAAGGAACTTTGTTTTGTTTTCTTTGGTTCTAGAACCAATTTTAAATGTGTTCAGCAGGATAGCCATGTTACAATCTTTTTACGCATATGAAAAACAAATCTGAGGTATTTGTTTAGTCTTGAGGTCTGTAATTGAACCAGTGTTTTTCTGGACTGTGCTTCACAGCTCTGGCGGCAGTAATGGACTCTGTCGCTTCTCTGACTCATCCCACTGTCGGACTCGGTCTCGTCTCTGACTCATCCCCCTGTCAGGCTCTGTCTCGTCTCTGACTCGTCCCACTGTCGGACTCGGTCTCGTCTCTGACTCATACCACTGTCGGACTCGGTCTCGTCTCTGACTCATCCCCCTGTCGGACTTTGTCTCGTCTCTGACTCATCCCACTGTCGGACTCGGTCTCATCTCTGACTCATCCTCCTGTCGTACTCTGTCTCATCTTGGACTCATACCCCTGTTGGACTCTGTCTCGTCTTGGGGTCGCCTCTCTGTCAGACTTGGTCTTCACTCGGATTCAGATTTGTTAAAGATAGTCTCAGACTTGAACAGAGTGAACCCGAAAAGATTTCTCTCCCTACGTATTACTGCAACGTACCAGGTACAACAGGGTGCGGTGAATGATGTGGCAATCCATCAGTACAGTTCAGGGGCCTGGAGTCTGTCCAAAGGCAGGACACGGACAAAGCCAGGGGGCTCTCTGGGTGGGATGCAGGTCCATCGCAGGGCACACACACGCATGCACAGCCATACACTATGGGCGAATCCAGAGATGCCAGTTAGCCTAAGGTGTGAGGCAGGGCAGTGATGCTCACTGGCACCCTGGCATTATACCTGATGTGGCAAAGTTTTCACATATAAAACTGTGAAGGATACGGTGAGGAGAGGAGGTTCACTAGACCCAATAGCTGTCTATGTGACAGGCTGTTTAAAGTGGATATGAAAATTAAATTATGCTGTTAGAAGCTCAGTAATGGTTTGTAATAACACTGACGGGGGATTTTGGCTTTAATGAAACATTCATTCTTATTGCCTTGCAAGCTTGAAGTTAGCCTTATTAGGTTAGCTTGCTTAACTTATCTTACAGAGGCTAGGTCGGCAACTAGATGAGGAATGTATAGTATATTGCATACCTTGCTCACTGTACTCCTTAAAGCGCCATACTCCACTGCATACAACACTCACTCTACTCCTTAAAGTGCCATACTCCACTGCATACAACACTAACTCTACTCCTTAAAGCGCCATACTCCACTGCATACAACACTCACTCTACTCCTTAAAGCCCCATACACTGTGTCCCTTTCTATGTTCCTTGAAAAGTTCTCTTGTCGTGCTGGGTGTGGCATCAATCTGTTCAGCCTGATTTCTCTCTCAGGCTTTCAAACCACTGAGCTCCGCGTGTGTGAAGGCCCCCGGGATTCCCCCGCGTGGAGCCGTCAGGATTCCCCGTGGCGGCTTCGCCGGGTGTCTTTCCGCTCCACGGCCTCTTCCAGATCCGGTGTCCGAGTAGACAGCTTCCCGTGATGTTCCCATCAACACGCCCATAGTCTTTCACATTCGGTAGCTTGTAACAGCTGGGATTTCCATTCGTATTCTGACGGCGGTGTGAAAAGCTCGCGTGTGCGCCCAGTTTCAGAGAGCACACCATCGTCACAACATCACCACACTGGGACCTCGATCGAAAGCCAACCCACACCTGTCTGTGAATTAGACAAAAATATCTAACGACAAGCTGTAACCAAACTGCCTAAAAGAGACGCGTGGGAATCGGCTGTCCATGCGATGTGGACTTCAGCACCATGATGGAGAATTGGTGTGAAAGCCTCCTGATCCCTCCTTCCCCGCATCCTGCTGCTGCGGCCATCAAATATCCCCATCCCAGAAGATTTATCTTTTGCCATTGGAGTGTCCGAGTGGCCCCGCCTCTAGCCCCCGCCTGTTTAATGTGCGTCCAGCTCATTTGCTTTCATATTCCATGACATTTTGGCAGGTTTTAATTAACTTCTCAATTTCAAAAAGATTTCATAATTAGAATATCTCATCGTTCGCTCCCCCGCATGGATTAAACCATGAACAAAGCAGACGAAAGAAAAATCAAATAGGATTAAATAATAAAAGGTTACTGTATCACATAAGGATAATGGCCATGCTGCTCATTAGCTTAGAAACCGGTGCTCTGAGCTGGCAGATGGCGAGACGTTCTCTGCGTACCTGAGGTTTTAGTCAGGCCACCTGTAGGGGGCGCCTGCACTCCTACGCCTAGTGGAGGAGCCTCAGGAAGGTAGCCCAGTACTCAAGCTGATGTCTCAAGGATGTGGAGTACTTGGTCAGACGGGATGGACAGGAAGCCCCATGGTGCCGGATTGTGATTCGGTAGTGACTAGGGACCGCACTCGGCAGATGGGTGGTGGTGGGGGGGGTTTACACTTTGTCATGTCCAGGTTGTACTCATCCTCCAGTGCCATTGGGGAGCTCTCCCACCCTCAAGATCGTCGGTGCCTTCAATTGCCCTCCACCTCAATCATCCCATTGCTGTACTTTGGTCGCCTCGGTATGTCGCATCATGCTTTTGGAACCTCGGCCCCCAGGCAGATGTAGGCCTGCATGGCCATTGTGTTCCCCGTCGCCCTGGATCTGTCCCCTCGCTGTGGATGCTCATACTGTTTCTCAGTGAGTCATGAACGCCCACACGTCTTCCTCTCTCAGCGTCTCCGTGTTTGTGGAACGCATGGCCGCACGCTAAGCCATCTGTAGAAGTGGCGTGCGAGCGAAGACACGCTGGCAGCGGTAATGCCTTCCAGATGGTTCCGTGAGGAGCATTGGCGAGGGCGAGCGTTCTCATCCAGCATCTCGTCACGGGGACATCCTGTGTGACGTTGCACCTCTGACAGCGCTCCCACAAGGACGAGGGGGCTCAGAGGACTTCTGGGCCTCAGGCAAGGCCCTTAACTCCAGCAGCTCCAGGATGCTGACTGACCTCTGACCCCAAGCTTTCCTCATCTGTCCTGTTTGGACCAAAGCATCTGCTAAATAAATAAATGCAAGCATATTAGACGGCGATAAGGCTGGTATTTGTTTTGCATAATCTATGTGGAGGAACCAGAGGCACCTTTTGATGAGTTTTTTTTAACCAAGCATCTTCTGCACAAGGTCCAGGCAGCACCGGGGCTCATTTACAGCTGTTTCTGAACCCGGTCCTCGAGGACCCCCGGCGGTCCACGTTTTTCACTCTCTCCCATCTGGGGTCACTGAGAACCAGGTTGAAAAGCACTAATTTAGAGGATGTTCTCGGGGCAGGAGGGAGGCTCTGTGCCTCAGTGTTACACTGGAGCGCGATCACCGTCCAGCGTGTCGAGGTTACAGACCGTAGCAGGAAACACGCCTGATTCCGAGACAGCATACCGCATGTCAGGGTGTGATGGAGGACCCCCCTGGGGAGAGGAGGGGGTGGCACATCTCCAGGAATCACTGGTGCATGAACATCAGACATGAGTCGTATCCAGGCGCTGAAAGGGAGACTGTGTTTGTGTTTTTTTTTCTGACCCCTTGACACATGTCGGAAATCCCTCACAGACTCTCTTTACAGGACTTCTGACCCGCTCATCCTGACAGGAGGGTCGCAGTCTAGATTACAAACTGCAAAATTTATCTCATGGGATTTAAGCAGCAAGATTCTTGTTCTCCTCAGAATGACTTTTGCTAGTTAATGTAAAGTTCAGCCATTTGCAGAGAGGATTCTCCTATATCTAAGTCTAATGCGGCTGGGTCAAGGGCCAGCGCATTACCACGCCTGCTTAGTAATAGATGTAACTCAAAGTATCTCGTCTTCCATGTTTAAAGTGAGGCCAGGAGTCGCTGGAAGAAGTTATTGCCATTAAAGGCCCTAATCCACGTCTCCCAAAGACATTAGCGGCGAGTAATTCTGTTTTATTTCAGATCAGGCGAATAGTGACTCACTTTGTTTATGCCGTTCTGGTGGGCTTTGTAAATGAGCCGTTTTCAGCATGGCCAGTAAGGAAATCATGCATGGCTTTGGGAATCTCCCGAGGGCTAAATAGAGTCTGACTGGCTGGGTTTTTCTTCGCTCCCTGCGGCGTGGGCGGGAACATGTTTGGGTGTCACTCACAGACACACGGGTGTGAGCAGATGCAGTGAGATCGATTATGATGTCAGCAAGTCAGACGAAGAGGGTTTGTTTTAAGTGCGTGAACAGTCGTCATGAGCAGACGGGGGAAGGTATAGAGGGGCCAGTGAACTGGAAGCTCCCTGCATTTTCTGGAAGCAGGGAGAATCTTTTTTATTATCCTGAACAGTGTACCTCCAGAGTCACGCACTCAGAGCCCGAACCACATCGCCATGGCTACCAGGCACTGCATAACACAGCAGCACCCCTGCCTCTCCCCCAGTATTGATGATGCACCAGAACGCTTACACTGCGTATTTTAGAAGCAGGAAAGCCAGGACATAACGGTGCGACTGCTGATCATCTGACCTCCTTTTTTAGGCTTAGGCTATGAAATGTGCAGCATTCACTAGCTTCAATTATTATATTACTGTAGGCAATGTGTCAATTAATCACACTAGAGTAAGGATATTCAAATCACCGTCCTCAAGGTCCGAGCGCTGCTGATTTTCCAGCCTTCCTTTGCCTGTGAGCCAGGTGTGAAGCCTCTGGCCAATCAGAATCATTAACTGGTGAGCTCACAACCCGGGAGAAGTGAAAACACGGCCTGGATTTGGAATCGAGGGCCAAATTTGAAGTGGCCTACGCTAGAGGGAAGGGCCGGTGTGGAGGGTGTCTGCTTACGTCTGGGGCATTTGGGTGGGGTTCCCATAGCCCCCGGGGGGCGAGGTTGGCTCATATGACCCCTTATCCCTATGGTTACAATATATGGGCCCTTGATGGCCGACCTGCACCCAGCTACAGCCTTACAGCCGCTCGCTGTTTTCTGTCCCTAAAGCAGCTGCTTTGGTATTTTTGTACCCCACCCCCCCCCCCCCCCCACTGGTTCTGTTAAACCTATTGCAGCTCCTGTCCCAGATAAAATTAGCTGCTGACTTCCATCCCCAAGCCGCTCTGTTCTGCTCCCTCCAGACCTGTAATCCTTCCTTCTCTGGCACCTCCCACTGCATCCACGTACTGCTGTCTAATGCTTATTCCTCATGCAGTTTGAAAATCCATGGTTACCAAAAAAGAAAAAAAAAAAAAGGACAGCCACGGATGCAGTGACTTGGTGTTTGATCTGTAGAATCAATCCCCCCCCCCCCCCCGAGCTCTGCCATATGGTTTGTCCCTCCCTTCACCATCCCTGTGCCTCTCTGGCTTCCTGGCGTCTTCATGGACCCCATGGGGTCCTCTGAGGAGACCTTGGGCCCTTTAAGATCCGTTGAGACCGGTTGCCGTCATTATTTGCATGGTTTTGCTTTCCTGTGTTGCTGGCCTTAAGGCTGTATGTGCTTTCATGTTGATAATGACTATGATCGTCGGGTTTAGCTGGAATCTTCTTCCAGTATGATATGACTTTTCGTAACATTCCCAGGAACCACCCACGATATGATTGACTGCTCAAACTGATGAGTAACTATTCGGTGATGTACAGAAAGACCTTCGGTGATGTCGGGAACACTTCTCTGATGTGACCATGTATTTCTTTCCGGAGTTTTCCACCAGCCTGGAGTCTGCGTCCCTCCGCCAGATTAGTTTGCTGGCGGTTTGACGTCGTGCTTGAAGGCCCCCCCCGGTCTCCACAGCAGCGGTTTCCCCGGTAATGTGCGCCGCGGTCGCGGGCTCCCTTTGTTTCCGCACCTCCGTGGTCCCGCCAGTGCCAGGGCACCGTGCCTGCTTTCACAGAGACGCATCAGACGGCGGAGGATGGAGGAGGGAAGCATACACGGCCCACAGCCCCCTTACTGGAAATGACAGTCTGTGGGAAACACAGCCCAGTTGCCTGCATACGATATAATTTGTTTGTTTAATCTTGTTTCTGCATTCAGCTTCATTCTGTCGGAATAATAAATGAGGATTATGGGTATGAAATACCAGCGGGAGTAGATGGTACTTTCCAGCCATCAGAGCACGAGGCCTCTTTACACTAATCACACAGACGCAAAGTGATGTTTTAGCAATCGAGAGGAATGTAATCGTATCCCTTAATTCGGGTAGATTGACTTAGATTACCTTTAATCAGCTGCCAATCAGCTGCGGCGTGGGATTGGCCAAGAAGGGCAGGAAGGCGGGGTTTTAACCTGAAGTCAGGGGTCAGGGTCCTTTAAAAAACAAAGACAGCACAAAAGAATACAAAGGCTAAATCTAAGAATCATCGGAAGGAGGCTAAACAGACCCTAACCAGTCAATTTAAGCAACACCAGACTCTGCATCTACTACTGCTGTAAAACCGTTACGAAGTAATTAGTCCAGACAGGGTCGGCTGGATTTGATTACCATGTACCAATTGATGGCTGTGGAGAGTGAGAGAGCGCACTCGCCACTGTTCTGCGTGCCATTATCTACTGTTTCTTAGGGCCAGCTCGCCAGTTTCTTTTATGGATGATGAAAATTTGATTAATCCTGAAAATGTATGGGGTTTGCATACAGGAACAAGGTTTTACTTTAGGCAGTGTACAATAGTGAGGGTTTGCAATTTATACCTTAACACTACCGGTGAGTATGACATCACGCTCTCAGTGGCCACTTTGTTAGGTACCTCTGTGTAGCACTGAGTAGGACCCATTTTTGTCTCCAGAATCACTTAAAGGGCACATGAGGTGTGTTCAGGGAAGCCTTTCTGCATTCAGATGTTGTACTGAGGTGTCATTTCGGCACTTGTGACCCTCCTGGTAGTTTTAACAAGGTGTTTTCAGCCACAGAAATGGCCCTGACTTTTTTTTTTTCATCGTGGAATTCTCTGTAAAATCTTAGAAAGGTGGTTCTTTCTAAGATGCATGGGGCCACCACGTTTAGCACTGGCAGTAAGATCACGTAATAACATCCCTGCTTAGATTAGACGCGGTAGCCGTTTGAATGCTGACTGAAACAGGACCTGCTTCCCGCAATCCTGCCTGTGTGCTGTATATACTGTACTGAACTGTACCTATTGGTGTGGCCTCTGAGTGCATGCGGTACGTCACATGAACCTCAGCACCCGTCGTGGATAAACAGCTCACTTTGCTGCACATTTTAGGCTGTTTAATCTTAAAGCTTATCGGGCTTGAGAAGACTCTCTGCTGAGGTAAACCCACCTTCCTGAGGCACATAAATCAATTACTCTTCTTCCTGTGCTTATGAGGATGGCTTTACAAGGGGACTCAACCCCACACTGTCCGGTTTGTACCTTTTCTGTTCTTCCCTGGATGCCCCTAATGTGTGTGTTGAGGTGGCAGTAACTTGTGTGTCTGCAGAGCTTTTGAGGGGGGGGGGAGTGTGGGCATGTGGGTAAGGAGGCGATCTGAGCAGCAGCCACCCTGACTGGATGGATGAAGAACAGAAGAAAACATACTTGGCTCATATACAAGAATGTTCTGAGGGCAGAATGAAAAATGTCTGAATCAGAGCTATAACCAATCGGATTGTAGAGGAGGTGGGTCCAAACAGCTTGAGGAGGCAGGAGAAACCAAACAGATGTCTTGGTCCCGCCTTCTCTAGTTGTTTGGACCCACTGCCTCTACAATCTCATTGGTTATCTCTCTGAACCAATCATTTTTCATTCTGCCCTCAGGATAATTTTATGTCAGTAAAACTCCCACCCCACAAACTTTATTAGTCATTTATATCGGTTGACTCTTAATGGCTGTACACATGCGGAGCAGGACTTTAAACACAGGGCTAGGGCACCAGGGGGCTTCCAACACAATGACACCATTATACCTTTGTGACTTATTCACTCCCATTGCCATCTGCAACCTGAATTAATTAAACTAAACCCACACAATAAGTAAGAGTGAATTCTCACGCTGAAGTAAATACACTCATTTCTATAGGAAATCAATAAGATCTTAAGGCAAATAATGATGATCTTCTTTCAACGTTATCTGGGATGGAAGATATGGCTTTGATCGAAAAAAAGGGCGTGTCAAAATGAGTGAGTCAGTCACCGGACTGCATCTCTGAGATCTAAGATCATTAATCCTACTCCTCAAAAATGGAGATGCATACAAACTGGATTTTACAAAATGTGCTTTGAAGGTTTTCCTATAAGTATGGTCACTTGATGGACTTTATTTGACAGAACCAAATTTCTAATAATTCAATATCTGGCTCCAATCCATACCATTTTTAACTACTAAATGCCAGAACAATTTTTTGTTGGAATTGGCCTCAACTATTATCATGACATCAAAACCGATATATTTAATAGATAAATGTTCTTTTTAAACCCTTTTTTAATCGTCGTTTTTAGAATAAGAGAACTTGGTTATGATTACCAACAGAAATTACTACATTTCTGTTGAATTACATTCCCTGATCTGTGTTTAGATCTGAATAAGATGTCACACTTCAGCATCATTAATAAAATATCTAGCTTGTAATACATAAGGGACCAGCTCTGGTGCTGACCTTGGATGGGCTGGAGGGTCTCCCAGTGTCTCCCAGGGGATTGACAACATCTGGGGATCTCCTCAACAATGTACAGTCTGTGGCCTCGATAAGAGATGTCTGCTCTGTTCTGACCTGCGGCCATGCGACTCTCATCAGAAGCAGTACGAAGATGATGATGGGCTATGTATTCCTCAGCAGATTAGGATGCTGTGGTTATCAAAAGGTTGTTGGTTCAAATCCCAGAATTGGCAGAATGGCTTTCCTGGCTTTCCTGTTGAGCAAGGCCCCTAACCCCCTACTGCTCTAGGGACTGATCCTTGTTAAAAAAATGTGCATCACTGTGGGTAAAAAAAATTGTTAAGTAAAATGTGAAATGTGATAATGAAGATTAAATACTCAGCTAGCCTCAGTTCTCAATTCAGAGGCGCTTGAGTTTTCATGAATTCAAATCCGTTACGTGGGTATCGTCTTTATTAATTATTTACTTTATTAATTGAATTACAAGGCAGCTCGTTCTCAGCCACTTAGCGCACTTCTCGTGAGCGATGCAGTCGGTGGACTCGTTTGGGCTGTGACCCACCTGAAGCAGCACCGTGAACGGTGCGGTGCCGCGAGGGCCGACCGCTGCTCCTTATCTCCCCCAGCCACATTGCAGGTAGTTATTCAAAGAGCCAATAATTGAGTGTCACTCTGTGTTTCGCCTCACTTTAGTCCACATTAATCATCTTGCTTGCCTGTATCTGAAAACGCTCCATTGGATGCTGCAGTCAGGCTGTCCAGCTGTTTCTAAGCGACCAGAATACCGCGTCGTGATGCCACAGAAGAGTATCATAGGGGGGTTTTTTGAGTAAATTTAATGGGAATAAAATGTCACTTTTGTTTGTTTCCAAAGCAATATTTGAAATTTAATACATAGCTTAATTAAATTATTTAGACTTTGACCATCCCTTAGTCGTTACTGTTATTAAAATTTTAATGAAAATGTAAGGTTTACAAGCACATGGCCTCAGGTTTTGGAGGAACGCCATACTAGTGGATCTGAATAGTTTTGTTTTTGTCAGTGTTTGTAAAGTCGCAGAGTCACGGCCCCATTAACGAAGACATGCCGCTCTTTGGTGTGAAGGCCGGCGTTCCATATTTGCTTGCAGATGTTCCTTTTGGGGCATCAGTCAGCTCTCGGTGCCGTAATGAGACGGAATCAGAGTGCGTTGCTGTTCCGTGGTGCCCAGCGCCCGTCAGGCTGTGCCAGGTAGCATGATTTAGCGGCCACTTGTCACCTTTTAATTTATCAGTCACTATTTGACACAGAATGAATGTCAAAGCTCATAAATTCGTTTTTCTGTTGTAAAATATTAAACATTTCAAATCTTTTCAAAATGGCCTTCTGTTATTTCTGAGATGTGGTTTTGGAGAAGTTCCTGCAGAATTTTGATAATATAGGGAGAGTTTTTTTAGTACTTCATTACCATAGTAAGTTTTTTTTTTTTTTTTTCTTGCTTGCCATCTCTCCAGCCATCTCCTTTAAGCACTTATGCAGTACAGGGTCTCACTGCCCCTGAAACCAGTACCAGGAAGCCCCGGGGATGGATGCAGGGGAATCCCAGATAGGATGCCGGTCCAGTGCAGAGCTGCTCTTGGTTATTAATCATTAATATTAATATTAATAATATTAATGTTTTTCAAGATGGCAAGCTAAAGTAAACAGAAAATCAAATTACCTTAATTGTTTCTGTTAGGCACACAAGATTTTCTGTTTAAGAGTCAGGTATGAGTAGATTTTCAGATCTGGTCCGCAAATGCAGAGAGGGCCGCTTTGAAGGTCACAGAGGTTAGGGTGAGTCATGTGCTGGAAATGTCAGCTTAAAAACAGCTGTAACAGGACATATTAAATTGGTTTCATGTTATTTGATGCGTAGGTCATTGAAGAAGTATGTGAATTTTGGTCACCTTGGGCAGTTTCTTTAATCAGAAAGTTCAGTACCAGTGAAAAATCTGGACGCACATTCTTTTAATGCATTTGTCTGTTTTAGCTGATTTCTTCATCTTATAGTAAAAGGGCTTGAGGAAATGAAGTAATACTGCAATAACCAAGCATGTTCAATATCTCAAATAACAGCATTGCAGACCCTTGGCATTCCTTCAACCAGCTTCTAGATGTAGCCACCTAGGATGCTTCTCCAACAGTCCTGAAGGAGTTTCCACAAGTTCTAGGCACATGTTGACGCCCTTGCTCTTACTCTTCAACCCAACTCATCCCAAACCAGCTCTATAGGGTTTATGTCGAGGGGGTTGTGGGGGCCAGGTCATCTGTCACCGCTCTCCACTTCCTTCCTTGATCACTAGATACTTACTACATAACCTCAAAGTTTAGAGTCATTGTCTTGGAAATACAAATGATTTTCAGTAGGTGTGTCCAGACTTTTGAGTATTACTATCACATATTGCAATGACATAATAATCTGAAAATGTGCTTTGGCACAGTGAGCAAATTCATCATGCGCCCTCTTTCTGGTGATGTCATATTATTTAAGATTGTAATGAAGTCACTTTGACTCATTCCTGCAGATCAAGAGGTGAGTTTAATACGTCTCACTGCAATATAAACTTCTCTGCTTGATATTTGGAGTATATGCCAGGGTTCTTCAAATCTGGACCTCGATTCCAAATCCAGGCCTTGTTTTCAGTTCTCCCAGATAATTAATTTAATAATTGCTGATTCTGATTGGTCAGAGGCTTCACACTTGGCTCACAGGTAAAAGAACGCTGGAAAACCAGCAGTGCTTGGACCTCGAGGACCGTGATTTGAATAATAGGGCTACATGCAGTTTCAGTCCCATCTACTGCTTAAATCTGTTGTCAGTTAGAGGTAAGGGGCACACACTCATTATAGCACATGGCTGCACCCACCACACAATGAACCACCACAGGGATGAGAACCTGAGTGCAGCCATGTAGTGGGTGATACCCCAGTACCACATTAGTCCAAATGGACCAGTGTGAGTGTTTTTCCAGTGGCTGGAGTGCCAATCCTGCCACCAATCCCCAAATTTCCCTATAAGTTGGAAGACTTCCTTATAGGGCTGGAAGTAGATTTATGTCATACCCAGGAGAAAGCAATCATTGGTTAAGGGTCTTGAACCTGGTTTACAGACAGGGGGTGGCAGGTTCAAATTCATGCTCACAAAGCCCGTGTAGCCTTCAGCCGGGCAATAAACCTGGACATTTTTTCAATGTGCATCCAGCTGTGTAAGTGGATAAGATTTAGATCTGGGAGAGATAATATATTTTAAAAATCACCTCAATATAAACATCTACTAAAGCTTCTATTGTTGTATATATAATGCAGTGTCTGTAGCCCTGATGGTTCAAAGGCTGTGGAGGTGATGATGTTCTGTTCCTTCGCTGGATTCTCATTGTGATTTTTGCCTTGCCTGAGTCTGAAAAAGTTTGTAGGAGTTTGATGAGCCGAATGCAGATTTTCTGACTCTCACAACTGTAATTAGTTCATATTCGCTGCTCAGTAGGCCTGTTTTTTTTACCTTTTGGGATTAGACTGTTTAAATTCAAGGAATCCATTTCCAGGGTTTAGCAAGTTTTCCTTTTTTTTTTACCAGTTTTTGGTAACATGACTATCAATCTGAGAATATATTTTTGTCACAGGGTTTGTTTTATGTCAGTAGCATTACTTTAATAATAACTGATACTTTATTGAGCCCCATGGGGAAATTCTCTTTACACCTCCCCCAAAAGGTGAGAGTAGCTGGCTGCGAAGGGAAGCCACCCATTATGCCACCCAGGGAGCTGGGGGTTAAAGGCCTTGCTGCCTGTGCCAACCCCACCCCCCCCCCCCCCCCCCCCCCCCCCCCAAACAAACCCACACACCACACACACCCACCAAAACAC
>JAODKE010000101.1:24564255-24580163 GCA_026779605.1 Mormyrus hasselquistii | reverse complement strand
GAGGCTGTGATATTTTACTGAATTGCTGCACACTTTGTGGAAACAGCTGTAGGGAATCCCTGTTTATCGCGGCTGGCCGGGGCATGGCTTAAAGTTGGCAGGATGATCAAAATTGCCTACCTGGGCACCTCCCAAGACCTCTGGCATAACTCAGACACTGGTGTACTGCTAGGCTACGGAGATACAGAAAGGCTGGAAGGAGAAAAATGCTTTCGGGTCTGAAAATGGGGGAATTTCGAGGGAGGAACTTTGAGGAAGATGGTAGAGTAAAATGATTCAGGGCTGTGCCCTCAATGCCCAGTTTACAGAGCTGTGCCCTCAATGCCCACTTTACAGTCTCGAGAGGAGGAGAGGGTTGGGCTCAGTGTCACAGGCTGCGCCCAGGTTGAGAAGAATGAGGATGGTGAGGGTTCAGGATTTGACAAATGTCAGAAGGTCTTTCATAACTTTAGTTAAGGCAGATTCAGTGCTGTGGAGAGCTCAAGAGGCTGGGTATTTGAACCGGTTATTGACCTGGAGATGGGCTAGGAGACGGAGAAGAGCTGAACAGGGGATGGTAGCTCTAGAAGTTAGTGGAGTCAAGACTGGATTTTTTAAATGGGTGAGACAGCAGCGGTCTTGCGGATGGAGGGAACCAGTCCAAGGGAGTGCGGGCAGGAGCCAGTGAGCTGTTAATGGTGATGATTTTGTCTTCAAAAATCGAAGAAAGGATTTGCAGAGATCAGCAGAGGCGGGAGAGTCAGAAGGTCTTAGCAGTTTATTAGCCCTACAAAAAAGAAGATTTCTGTTTGTGCCATTGACAAGTTGGCCGGTTTTGGCAGCGTGAATATTTAATCACAAACTTTTGCCTTGAATATGATTGCAAGCGCCAGTCTGTGATGATGCAAGTTAAGATGAATTTCCTGCCTATTTATTAAGTCCCCCATTGGCCCCTGAATGCCAGCCAAGACTATCCTTCCTGGTGCTAAGCCAGATCTTTTGTGGTATTATATCCATTGTGTCTTGCATTGCTTTGGTCAGAGAACTCAGCGGCACAAATGAAATGAGGTATGTCCTGTCTGAAGAAGCTATTAAAGCCACCATGTTGATTTTCCAATAACGAAAGAGGCTTTCAGCTGCTAAAGTGAGGAAAAAAGGGAATTGGGGTGATTATGGGCCCCAGCCTGCGAGCTGAAAGTTGCTGATTCAGGTCTCCTTAGCATTGTGCCCTTGCCAATCATACTACCCATAATGCTCCAGTAACACATTTAGCTGTTTATGTTATCTTTGCATAGGAGCATCAGCCATCCAATGAAACGATGATGATGTAGTCATGGCCTCGTATCAACAATGGGATGAATACTTAGATGCTGTGGTGTAATGTTATCACAGCTCTAGCCTCCTGAAGCGCCTGGGATGCAAGTGTTTATTTTGTATAAGGGTTTTGCTACAGAAGACACATTTTAAACACTCAAGTCTTTCCTCTCAATTCTGGGGCTGCTCTCTGTTCAAATGTTAATTCAAACGAGAGCATTACGAGTTTGAGTTGTGTTGACTTAACCAGATACACGGTGCTGCTTTAACAAAGTAACATAGTGTGGTTTCCCTTAGCCTTGGTGCAGGGTTAGCTTTGGGTGAGGCCTGTTTAATCTACAGAGGAGCTTGGGAAGGTAGCTGAGCCTTGTCCTTTCATCAAGGGGCTGAATGTTCAGACGTGTCACCCCGGCTGCCTTCTGCACCACAAACCTCCTTCTTGCTGATGAACTATCAGAGCAGACTTTTGATGTCAGATTTTCGGCTCAATTAAAATCTCCTTCAAACAACTTTCATCTAAGTGTGTATTTTGAATAACTAAGTCACATTTTTACGTGTTTTTAATTAATATAATGTATACATACAATACTGTCAGCTTAGTTGCATTATAATAACTACAATAATATCTGAATTCTTAGATTTGCCATAGAAATCCATGCCTACAGGCACCTTGGGTAATGATACTGGGATGACCCTGTCAGGATTAATTTCCTTTTCTGAAATGAATAGGGTCAGCTTGGTAGAATCACAGAGGCTTATTTCTGGTAGAATCACAGAGGCTTATTTCTGGTAGAATCACAGAGGTTTGTTTCTGGTAGAATCGCAGAGGCTTGTTTCTGGTAGAATCACAGAGGTTTGTTTCTGGTAGAATCACAGAGGCTTGTTTCTGGTAGAATCACAGAGGCTTGTTTCTGGGCTCCTCTGCTGGATGCAAGCATTTATCTCTCTGATGTAGGTTGGCTTGGTTCTTCTACCTTTTTAGCTTTTCTTAAAGGGGTCTTGACCCCATTTTGTTTTTTGCTAATTTTACAACTTTAAGCCAATACAACCTGGTCTGTTCTTCTTTCCCAAAAGTTTGTCTACTTGTGCATGTGTATACTGTCAGACGTGATTGTAGGGCCCCTAGGGGGCCCTAGATAAAAACCTGCATGGGGCCATGTGGCCCTGGAACACAGCCCACCAGACATAGTAATATCCTGCTGAGGTCCAGCAGTTCATCTCTGTCCCCTGTAGAGGACATTATTTACTACTACTATGACCTTCATTTTAGTGTGATGTCTGAATTAATACTAACAAAGTGAATTTAATAAACACCATTCCTTTATTTTCACTTTACTGTGAAAAACAGAATACACAAATGAAGCAGATTTGTTGCTGTGATGTACAATGTAATCTGCCCAGCTTGGGGGGGCGGGCAATTGCCTCTCTTGCCTGTCCTGTCCCTATGCCTCTATGTATAGCTGTATATGTCATATGTGTTTATATATATGTGTGTGAATATTTGGTAACGCTTTACATTAAGTGTACCTTCATAATGCATTCATAGAACATTTATAAGCAGCATGCAAATACACCTTAACATCCTAACATCCCTTAACAGCTTTAATATGCATTAATAACAAACATTACATGATTATACAATTATAATGTTTGTTATTATTATATAATGTTTGTTATTAATGTATATTACAGCTGTTAAGGGATGTTAAGATGTTACTGTAATGTATAGATATATGATGTTTATGAATGTTTTATGAACACTTAATGAATACATTATGAAGGTGCACTGAACGTTTTTGAATGCAATATAAAAGCATTATGAAGGTGCAGTTAATGTAAAGCATTACCATATATTTATATGATATAATCCAGAATCTTTTATTTCTCTATAAGACTATTATAAATTCTAATATTCTGTGTCTGTGATCTGTCAATACATGTTTTGTTGAAGCATTATGCCAGTTTTTAGTTTCTTTTAGACTAAATGAATGTAAGGAACTCTGCAGAACTTTGAGGCGTCAAACTATGGTTGGGGGCTGCATGCAAAAAGTTGGAAAAGTTTATCACCTGCATGTCTGCAGACAGTCTCCTCATTGTCTCTGTTTACCATGCAGAACATGCTCACTCAGAGGCATTTATGCTGGCTTTGCCCTTGCCTGTGATGCGTCATTAGATCCACCATATTATTTTTTTCAATGACTTGTGTCCTGGGGTTTTCAATCTCCATGTTTGTGTGTGTCTGTACCCCCTCAGGGATGCGTGAGCAATTCGGTTGGATAGATTAGGTCAGTGTACACAAAGGTGAATATGAGATCAGTCCAGGTAGAAGAATGTGATAGACTTTCTAATTTAATCAATGAGATGGCTTCATTAATCCATTTCTGTGTGGCAAGAACTACACAGTTGATCAGTGATGTTGAGATGAGAGGAACAAAACAAAACATCTCCATTTCCGTTGCTAAAGCAATACTTTTTTTGATTCGACAAAGATAACGTCAGCGGTTTCTCTTATGTCAGAATATTGTGATGGCAGTGTGGTATTCGTAGTTAGGCAAATATTTATTTTTCTATTTAAACACAGCTGAGCCACATGTGGTGGATGGTGAGGCAGGCAGTGGCAGGGCTCCGCCGCCCATCGACTTGTTCCCTGATAATCACCGTCGCTCCACAGTAGCTTGGCGCGAAGGAAGCAGACGGAGAGCTTCTCAATAAAATGGCTGGAGTCAATAGCTTTCAGCCACTTGGTTGATATTTTTCGATTGCGAAGACGAGGCTCAGAAATGTGTGCACATGCGCTTCATTACTTAATGAGCGACATCCTGGATACTCTGCCAGATAAACGTTGTCTTTTTGATCTAAGCTCATGCTGATCTAAGTTCCCAAATGATCCTCGAGGCCACAAAAACCACAGCTCAGTGGATCATTGTTATGTGTTATGTCTTTACCATTTGGTCTCTTTGAGTTTTGATATATTGAGTTTACATCTTTGTAAATGCAAAGCTGTCAATGCTATATAAAAGAAAAAAATGGCTGCCTTGAGTACCTGAAACCACAGTCAACCATACCCCGTGTCATCTGGATTATAGACAAACCCATTTCTCATTCCCTGAATAACTATGATATATTCTCTGAATGAGGCCTGTTTGTGAATTACTGAGCTGTGATCCTTCCTGAACTTGCTGTGGTTCCTGATTCTCGTCCATTGTGTTCTAAACTACTTCCTGTTTTGCTGACCCACTTTGCTGACCCTTTTCATTTGCATTCGGTATTTATATATCCATAAATCTTTGTTTTGAGCCTGATTCCTGGATTACGTTTTGGTGCTTGTTGTTTCTCAGTGTGTACTGTTATCACTGCTTGCCCTGTACTTGGATCTCAGATCTTTCATTCCAAATATTTATAGCTGAAAAATGTAAATTGCTGCACTCGAATCTGTATTTTCTTCTTCCTTCATTTCAAAGCTCCATCTGGTGCTGCCACATCAGAATAACCATGTAAGATATTTTATTCTCACCTTGTTGAATTATTTTCCACCTTTCTAGTTATACAGAAATGTGTCCATGCTTCAATTTTGGACTGATTACTTGAGGTCAGCCTTCTCCCGTCTGTCAAGACTACAGACTTATTCCAAGTACAGGTTTGGACTCTTGGTGGGGGCATGTTAAAACTCAAATGTGACCTTGTGAAGGTGAAAATGAATCTTTCTGACATGCACCTAACTCTCACTTAGGTGTACGTTATTTTTATTTTTTTTCCGAATAGCACAAATGTTCTCCTCCCAGTAAACAAAACAGAATTCTCTGTAACGCACCACTGCTTGATAAACAGACCTTAATGTTTGGTGGTGAGCTCCGAAATGCTGTAAGGAAAGTGGATCGTTCCAACAGAACAGTCCCTAGGGTGAGGCCATGCAAGATTTTTATAGTTCATTCGGTGACCTCCGCTTAGTGCCGAGATCCTCTGAATCCAGCGTTTTCCACATTTATCCCCAGCTGTAGCTTCTAAGACACTTACCAGGTGACAGTTTTGTAAGACACAGCAAAGAAAGACAGTATTAAATAAAAACCAGAGTTGCGTATCCCATAACAAGCGGTGTAGGTTTTTTTTGCTGTTCATCTGGGTAAATCCCTTTTCAGAGTGCGATGATGAGGGTCGGATATTAGCAGATGCTTTTTTTTATCATGTCCCATTGGAATGGTGGGTAGGAGCTGCCCAGACAGCGGCTGCCGCTGAGTATTGAGCTTCTCTAAATGTCACTGATTGTCCACCTACTGTTGTTGTGTTCACAAGTGACAGAATATCCCCGTCGTATTTGTCTGCATACTAAAACCAAATAGCTACGTGTCAGAAAGCTGGAGGAATGAAAAAAATCACAAAATTCCCTCTTGTCTCTGCAATAATTGGTTTTCAAGTTCGTTTGGCCTTAGAGAAAAGAAAGATCAATTTCAAAGTTGCATGATCTGCGCCGGCTGCTTTATTCCTCTTAAAGCTGGTGGCTGTGAAGGACCTTTGGGTGCTTGTTACTGCAAGGCTTCATTCTTCTGCAGCTGAGAACATCTGAAGTGGTTTTTTCTGGAAAACAGATCGGCTTCTACCACCTGACTCTGAAATTATGGCAACCGCTCTTTGAACGCTGCATTTGGAAACATTTTTCTTTTTGACCTTCTAACGTTCCTTCATCCATAACCCCAAAGTTTCCCAAATTTGACCCACTGTCTTTAACCTTCTGTAGTTCTGAGGACTTGAGCCTTGGATATGTAAGGTGTGCACTGATGCGATGTTTGTGAAAGGCTGAGATTCCCTGGTTTCTCTATGACCTTAAAACCATATTTACCAAATCCCATAGGTTAGTCCTTATTTTAGACTTGATAAAACATATTTTGATGAGATGGGAGAGTTAAGCATTGGTAAGAAACTTCAAATCCCATTTAAAAATGGAGAATATTCTCATAACCTTGGTAAAATTCAATTAAATGGCTTCCATAAATATACTGCTGTGTGAAATTCTGATAAGCTATGAATAAATCATGTCTTTTTTTTTTTCGGCGTGGCTCTTGCAGACGCCGCGTGACCTATAAAGCGTTTGCGATGATCATCTCGATAATCTAATATGGCTGGTAAAATGGGAGGTGAAATGTGAGAACGCTTCTCAGCTCACCATCACGCATGAGTTACCTCTGGCTACCACATTCAGCTTTGTCTACGGAAACCGAACCTTCCGGTATCACGGAGCCCGGCTTCCTCTGTTCTTCATTACCAGCTTTATTATTATGACCCCAAGGAAGTGTATTGCTCGGTTGTCTTTTTGAAGTTAATGTAATCTGCTGTGCCCCCATGCTCCAAAATAAAAGTCAGTTTCAAAATAAAAGTCTGGAAACTCCTGTTACACTAACTGGAAATTTCCAAGATGGTGGGATGGTGTGTCGAATGTGATGGTGTGCTACACGTGTTGTCATCCCCCCCCCCGATGGATTCTCACATGCCGCCTTCCCAGCCCCCTGTTAAATTTTGTTTACCCTGGTGTAAGGAGATGTCGGGCCCGCCGTGTCACTCTGCGGCCGGATCACATGCACAGCAATGGCGGCGGCCCAAAGCCAGCACATGCTTGGCTTCTGCGTGACTCATGTATCGGCCGATCACACCAGTGACTCGGGGTTAATGTAGAGTCCCAGCTGGTAACTGGGCTCTCAGTTTTTTAAAATAAGTAAGGTCAGCACCTCTGTCACCCATCAGAACATGGTTTCTCTCACCAGAAGAGTAACGGATAGTGTAGTGTGTGGATTTCTCCCTCTGCACCGGGTCAGTTATTTCCGACAGCTTGGCTGCTCAGCTGAGATCCTTCTGGGTGCCACTGACGTTGAAATCAGCTCCGGGGAGGGGTCGGCGATGCTTCTGAGCACGGGGTCGCCTTGGGACATGTTCAGTGCCCCAGACAGTGACCTCAGTGGGATTTAGGGTCCCCTGTGTCACGTCAAGGCACCAGAAAACAGTCCCACAACCTGGCAGACCTCAGCAGACACTACTCTATATTGTCCCATTAACCATTAGCTTTAAATAGCACACAGTAAGCAACTCCAAATCCTGCAGAATGTAAGAGAAGAAGTGCATTTAAATGCGCCTGCTGTCCATTTGCATTTTGTGATTGCTAGTTCTCTGTTTTTTTTCTTTATTTTGTTAAGACAGTTCAATATGTTACTGCATATTGGGTCTTTCCAATTAGTTTTCTTAAACTAATGAGTTGTTAAGGGGTAATGCATAAGGACACTCATGACAAAAACACATACAAAAAGGACCTTTAAAACACTACAGACCTGGTTTTTATTGGGCAAAATATGCACATATACAAAATGAATTTACTGTGCTTAAACGTGGACGCTCCACTGCAGATAAGAACTAGCTTTAATCGCCCACAAAAACCATGAGCCTGTTGGAGAGAGAGGTTTTGTTTTTCAAGCTCTTCGAAGGAGTATGTGAAGTTCACAGTGCCCCACAGCCAAAAAGGCTCTCCATGTCTGAGCTGTGTCATCCGCCAATGGCTTCAAAGCGAGCAAACAAAACCTGCACTGTTCTGCCAGGGAAAGGTGGACTCCATACTCAGGGTATGAAGGACTCTGAAGAAGCATTTCCTGCCGGCACTGTGTCATGTGACCTTCACTCTAAAGGAATACACTGGCTTCGGAAGGCACTGTAGATGTGAAATATGTCAGCTTAACAAAGACAGGTGGAAAAACAAATGCGTAGTTAATACCAGGTTTCCTTCATACTTTGCTACATCTCAAGACTTCTTTTATTCAAACCCTGGTAATAAGCAAAAGCTGCCAATATCTGTTGACTTTCACAAAAGGATTAGGAAAAACAAGGTTGAAGCGTGACAGCTATTGGCTTACATTGTTAGAGAAGGCCAATTTATTATTGCTAAGCTTAGATTTTTCAAGTTTATGCTTTTATGTTTTATTTGTGCTGGTTCATTTACAAATTGCTTTTAAAAATTTATTATTATTATTCTACTTGTTTATAAGCTTCCCAGCTTGTCCATTTCCGGTGACATTCATCTTTGAGGAGAGGAAACTGTGGATGTAACAGTCGTGTAGACACCTCTCATCCGACATGAACAGAAATAGACTCAGCCTCTCTTTCTGAAGGATAGACCCCTTCCCCCAGACCCCCCCTCCATATCAATATCCACCAGCGTTTACTCACCTGTGTGCTATCCTTGACTCTTCTCGCACATGGTTCGAGCACGTGAGCATGCTGGTTATCCTTCTGAACTGTGTAACCCTTGGAATGTTCCAGCCTTGCGAGGACGTCAAGTGCCAGTCAGATTGGTGCACCATCCTGCAGGTAAGCTGACAGAGACGGTGGTCGCATGTGAGAGTGAAGCTTAGCTATCAAACTTTTTCTTGGAAAGTTTCCACGTCTGCTTTGGAGAATGTTATGCTACCCCAGATACGTGCTGTTTCTTGTAAAGTTAATGCCTGACATCATATATACAGACACCAGATACCCTATACTGAAGGCTGATGTTTATTTCTCAGGTAACAGCCACTAGCAGTCGGTAGCAGTGCTGTTCTGACATCATACATGGGACACAGACGACACGAAGCTCCCAGATGTCTTAGCCGGGGTCGGGCAGCCCTTTGTTCTGCCGTTTAGCATCCCTCGCCCCACACAGCTGTTTCAGTTCTAGTGGCAAAGACTTTGGGAAAAGCTCTGGTCCGGAAGGCAGTGCCAGCATGATTACGCACATTAAAGGGTAGGGTCGCGGGGGTCAGAGGCAGGAATAGAGGAAAAAGGAGGAATGTGGGCTGACCCCGGGCTGAAATTAGCTCTCATTTATGGTCCCTGAGGGCTTATTTGCGCTTGGGTTTTTTGCCCTGTATGGCTTTTGGATCAGTGCAGAGAAACACATGAGTGACTGGGAACAAGCTTTTGCACATGCAGCTTATAAGCAGCCTGGATGTGTTGAGAGTCACGGCAGCCCTGAACCATCCCATTTATTGGTGCTTGATTAGAGTCATGGAAACATCTGAAACTCTTTGGTAAAACTGCATGTAAATTTGGGGCAATATGCAGCTCAGATGGTCACGGACCAGAAGGTCATGGGTTCAAAACCTTTGCCTGGAACAGTAATCATACATCCACTGGGCCCTTGGGCATGGCCATTAATCCCAGCTGATCCAGGGTTTCTGAACACTAGTTGGCCATGTGCTCTGACTACAAGTTTTCCTTACTGTAGGCAAATGCGGCGGCTAAATAAATAAATGTAAACTGCACGAGGTTAATTTGCCGGAACGCTGTTGACTATGTATTTCTCTCCATGTCTACAGGCATTCGATGACTTCATTTTTGCCTTTTTTGCTGTGGAGATGGTCATCAAGATGCTGGCTCTTGGGATATTTGGCCAGAAATGTTACCTGGGTGACACTTGGAACCGTCTGGATTTCTTCATCGTCATGGCGGGGTCAGTACCATGCTCATTTAGGGGGCCCTCCCACATCCTCAGCTTGAAATAAACACGTAAGCAAGGAAATTCCTCAGAAGAGGACCCCAGCTACCGGCCTTCCAGAAGCCTCCATTTGTAAGCCGTAAATAAACATGTGTAAACTGTGTCCTCGCTATAATCTATGCACACTGGCTCTAATAATGTTTATATAGCTGTCAGGGATGGGAAGAAAGGCATGCTGGGTGCTCGATGATACAAGGGAGTGGCTAGATAATCGTATGAACCTGTGACCCCTTCAGTGACCATTTGCTTTGAGGTCTGTATGGGTGCCGGTAATGGACAATTTAAGAAAGTTGTTTAATGTGAACCAAACTTCAAGTCAGCATCTAAACCCACAGTTAGGGAACACTGCAGCAGATTAGTCTCTTCCCTGGATTAGACATATGCTTTGTTTTCTGGCTTTCCTATTGACTATAATACTGAGATAAGATCTGGATTTACCAGCTTCAATTCGGAGTTTTACAGGGAATTTCAGGGCTACTCATGAATGCATATGTTCCTCATCATATCCTGAGTGTTCATGTGGAGGCCACGACTTGCTCACCGGGTGACCCTCTGCCTAGGATGCTGGAGTACTCGCTGGACGGACACAACGTCAGCCTGTCGGCCATCCGTACCGTGC
Organism: Mormyrus hasselquistii; assembly: GCA_026779605.1. NCBI lineage: Eukaryota > Metazoa > Chordata > Actinopteri > Osteoglossiformes > Mormyridae > Mormyrus > Mormyrus hasselquistii. The sequence goes on along the minus strand of JAODKE010000101.1, from coordinate 24,569,745 downwards.
GTGTGCTCAGACCCCTTCGGGCAATCAACAGAGTTCCCAGTAAGTGCCTCCTCCGCATCGATCTTTACATTCCTGCACTGCGGCCGACGGCAGATGCATCAGATGCTGGATGCTTGGCAATGGAGAAAAGGGACATTCGCTAATAAATGAGCTCTGGTTCAGCACGCTGGCAGTGATGGTGGCCGTCTTACAGAAAACCTATATTTATATCGCTGGAATGGAGCGACTGTGGGAACGGTGGACAGTTCCATTGTATACAGTGGTGTTTCAAATATAGTCTGTGATGTTTAAAACTGCCATAGCTGATGGATGCTTGTGTCCAGGTTAGGGTGGGCAGGAGTGGTGTGGCTTTTACCCGGCTAGAACAAAAAAAAAAAACTGGAGATCAGTTTTGGTTTCTCTGTCCTTCCTGCCTTGGTGAACAGTCAAAACAAAGTCGGCTTGACCGGGAGCCAAACGAATTCCGAAGTTTGTATGGGACGGTGTTCCTCGCTAAGTGCTTTGGGCAGACTGTTTTCACGCCGCAGATTTCTGACCCTAAGTGTTTGAGTAAACAGTGAGCGGCGTTGCCGGTGTAAGAAGAGCAGGGTACGTGAGACTGCCGAACACTCAGCGGTGCTTTAAACCATGAGGCACTTGGCATTTTAGTGTAATAAAAGAAATTAATAATAGATTCATGTTTTTGGATATTAGTGTGGCGATACAAGGGTGGAGAACTGAAGAACTGTCAAATTATGCAGCTTGATACATTACCTCAGAAATTTTTGATTTAAAGATTTTATGGCTTAATGACGTTGCATGTATAGCTCTAGGCCACAATGCTGTGATTCTCCTGAGTTGCAAGAGGAGAATCTTGGAGTAGCACCTTTGACCTGGTGCCTGTTGTCAGAATACTGGACACTGAGTTTTTACAGAGCTGTAAATTACAGCTCCGGATTGTCACCAGTCTGAATTTATTTAAGTGGCTCGGCCCAATAAACAGGCCCGAGGCCTTCAGGTTATTCACTGTGACATGTGGCAGAGATGCCTTGGCAGCTGAGAATCACACTCTTACCGTCTGTTAGCCTAGTTTCAGTCCAAACGGTCTTGCTTTGGGGGGGTGGTGCTCACTGAGGCTGGCCTCAGTGTCTCCCCCATGCTGCTTGGATGACCTCCGTTCCACTCACAGTTCAAAGCTACTAAAGTGAACTGGCGCCTTTTCCGCGACAAAATTTCTCTTTGATATTGAGGAACACCCCTGGAGGTTAAGAACTGCCTTTATGAATTGCGCCTAGAGAATGGTAACATTACCACCACCTCATTATATTAAAGTAGCTCCTCGTACATGAAATTAAAATACTGGGTCAGCTCATGGAAACTTTGTGCGTTTTACTCCTTTCAAGGAGACACCATTTTTTTATGCGATGATTACATCATTCTCTCCCCCCCCCCTCAGTGGCAAAAGTGACATGAACTTTACAGAGCCACCCATTTTACCATGTCCATGCTCACCAGTAAATAATAGCATTTTAGCATTTAGCATGCTAAAATGCTGCAAGTACTGTAATAAATTAAGTCAGTGTACTTTAAGAAGAAGTGTGCTGCAAAGATGTAAGGAAAATGTAACATAACAGTGACTGATGATCAGGCTGCTGACCCACAGTACTGTAAACTAGCTGGCCCGTCACAATCTTTCGCTTAAAAAACTCGATCTGGTTCATGCACATCTGAAAAGCCAGGATCAGGTCTGATCCTGAATCAGGTAGAGACTTGAATTGAAGGTTTCACAACAACAATATCTAACTTCTTAAACCACTGTAAACATTTTGGCTGTGGGGTGAGGTGAAAACCACTTTTTGAGACACAATATAGAGTCAATAGCTAACAAAGTTTTTTCTCTTACTCGACAAAGACTGTGTATCAAGTTCTGTTGCTGTTGGATCGATACTAATCAACTCGGCAAGTTAAGGCTCCGATTCCTTACAAATTCAGCTCTGGCTATTATGGCCATACGGTTTTAAAGTTATAACATCAGGCTGGAAGGGAGAATTTGAAGTCTGATGGCATAAAACTTCAGGGCCATCCTCAGGCCTCACATCACCAGCTCGCTACGCTAATACGGTTACCAGCCTTTGTTCTGCTTGATGGCCAACATGTTGCTCTCTCAGTGTGCAGTGCTCTCAAGAGATTGGCTCACGGTTTCATCTCTTTGCCAATAATTTGCCAAGCTTGAGAGAAACTAATGATTTCTCCCTTCACACTCTTCCAATTGTTCTCTCTTTTTAATCCCATTATTTATCATGTTTATTTACATGCGCTGTGATGATTTAGCAGTATCACTGACAACAAACAATCTTTAATCTCAATTCCCATGACTAATTAAAATAATATTGTTTTAAAAGCAGTGTTTAAGGTACTATTTGTTTTGTTTTCTAGCCTGCTAGCCTTATGAAATCTGATAGATGTGGTACGTGTAAAGCAGTATTTTATTTCTGAGTGAAATTCTTGACGTTAATCAGTTTGCCATTTACAACTGAGGGTGTTGTTCGTGCAGCTGGGCTCCAAGGAAACACAGAGGGATTTTGTAGGAGAGCCGCGCCTACCTTTAAGAACCCTTGGAAGAGCTAGCCTTTTTCGTAATGGTACTGCGGTACAGGTGGTCCCTGTGGGATGGGTGCCATGACTGGCACTGTAATGTCCTATAGCAAGGTACAAACTGTTGTTTCTGTTTACTCTTCATACTGCAGCTTTTTCATCAGTCCATCTTTTAACCAGTTATTCTGGTCATGGTCACCTGGACCCTCAGGCAGCACAGAGCACAAAGCTGGTTTATGGGAGTTTAACAAAAATGTTCTGAGGGCAGAATGAAAAATGATTGGTTCGGAGAGATAACCAATCAAATTATAGACAAGGTTGGTCCAAACAACTAAAGGAGGCGGGATCAAGACGTCTGATTGGTTGGTCCCACCTCCTCTACTTTAGTTGCTTAGACCCACCTCCTCTGCAATCTGTTTCATTATCTCTCTGAACCAGTCATATTCCATTCTGCCCATTTTTGATAAAACTCCCATGACCAAAAAGCTTGAGGTACACCCAGTCCATCAAAGAGCACTACATGTAATCATACAGACTATAAGGGCCATTATATTTATTAATAATTATCCTAACCGTTGGACGAAGCCCACGCAACAGAGAGAACATGCAAACTGAACACACACAAAGCAGAAGTAGGATACGAGGCAGCAGTGCTACTCAATGAGTCAATGTGCCACCAAAATTAGCTTTTATAATTGAATTTACCAGTAATGTAACAGTGTAACAGAGTGGAATTGTTTGATACATGAACTTTCATGCTGGCAGTTTAATGGGAGATTTTATATCTGAATTTTATTAAACGCATAAGATGGAACATGTTTCTCAGATAATTTTATTGCAACTATTCATGACACTGGTAAAGATTATCAGACATTCGGGACACATTTAATGTCGTGTTTTTTTAGATTTTAGATTTTAGATTCAGTATAGCAGTTACGCTTAAGTGCACAGATTTCATATCCAACAATTCATGGATGTTCCCATAAAACTGAATAGATGCCTGTGACTGTTTTTTTCTGAAGGAATTAAAACAATATCAAGTTTATTCAACACATCAGGAACGTTACTGCTGCTCACACATAAAAAATAAAAGCTCAAGTTAATTTAAAATGCAGTAATGTCCCAACATGAGCCTTTGCAGAGGACTAATAGACTTTATGTTTAAACCTTTGTTGCGTTCCTTACCTTGCCGGAATTAATTTTAAATTAATTCAATATTTAAAAACTTGGTAACCTGCACAATTAGAAGAGGCAATTTCTGTCAAGCAGTATAAGTTGACATATATTTAAATAATCAGTGTTCAGACTCCCTATGATAAGGCATTATAGCAAAGTCTCGTTTCCCTCGCCCAGATTAGGGTCACCGGGGCCCCACCCTGGAGCCAGGCCTGGGGAAGGGGCCCGTTGGCGAGCGCCTGGTGGCCGGGCCTTGGCCCGTGGGGCCCGGCCGGGCATAGCCCGAAAGAGGCACGCGGGACTGTCCCCAGGTGGGTCCACCACCCGCAAGGGGAATGTCAGGGGTTTGGTGCTTTGTGGATCGGGTGGCGGCCAAGGGAGGACCTGGCGGTCCAATCTCCGGCTGACAAAACTGGCTTTCAGGACATGGAATGTCACCTCTCTGGTGGGGAAGGAGCCTGAGCTTGTGTGCGAGGTTGGAGATACCAGCTAGATATAGTCAGGCTCACGTCAACGCATAGCGTGGGTTCTGGAATCAATCTCCTGGAGAGGGGCTGGATTTTCCTCTGGAGTTGCAGCAGATGAGCAATGCCAGGCTGGGGTGGGGCTACTGGTGGCTCGGTGCATTAACAACGGAGTTTACCCCTGTGAACAAGAGGGCTGTTTCCCTGTGCCTTTCGGTCGGGGATAGGTCTCTTACTGTCATCTGCGCTTATGTGCCAAATGACGGTTCAGAGTACCCGGCCTTCTTGGATTCCCTTAGTGGTATGCTGGTTAGTGTGCCACAAGGGGATTCCATCATTTTGCTGGGGGACTTCAATGCTCATGTGGGCAATGACAGCGTGACCTGGAGGGGGGTGATTGGGAGGAACGGCCTCACTGATCTGAACCCGAGTGATGTTCTATTATTGGACTTCTGTGTAATGCATGGTTTGTCCATAATGAACTTGAGCATAATGTTCGAGCATAAGGATGTCCATAAGTGGACATGGTACGAAAATGCCCGGGGCTACAGGTTGATGATCAATTACATAATCGTATCATCTGATCTGCGGCCTTCTGTCTTGGACACTTGGGTAAAGAGAGGGGCAGAGCTGTTAATTGATCACCACCTGGTGGTGAGTTGATTCAAGTGGCGGGGGAGGAAGCTAGTCAGACCTGGTAGGCCCAAGCTCATAGTGAGGGTCTGCTGGGAACGTCTGGCAGAGGCTCCTCGCACCTCCAGCAGAATTCCAACTGCATACTGGGGGAGGCTGGGGACATTGAGTATGAATGGACACTGTTCTGGACCTCCATTGTGGAAGCGGCCATACAGAGTTGTGGCTGCAGGGTGGTCGGTGCCAGTCGTGGTGGTAACCCTCGTACCCGATGGTGGCATTGCCGGTAATAAGTCGGCCATGTTCCCAGTTCGGGTTGGGCTCCACCAGGGCTGCCCTTTGTCATCGGTCCTGTTTATAATATTTATGGAGGGTGACCAGCCAGGGTGTTGAGGGTGTCCAGTTTGGTGGCCTCAGGATTGCCTTGCTGCTTTTTGCGGACAATGTCGTCCTGTTAGCTTCATCTGCTGGGGATCTCCAGCGTGCTCTGGGGCAGTTCGCGGCCGAGGGCGAGGCGGCAGGGATGAGGATTAGCACCTCCAAGTCTGAGACCATGGTTCTCAGCTGGAAATGGGTGGATTGAAGTATCTCGGGGCCTTGTTCACGAGTGAGGGTAGTCGAGATCAGGAGCTGGACAGACGAA
>JAODKE010000101.1:24496482-24520536 GCA_026779605.1 Mormyrus hasselquistii | reverse complement strand
GCGGCTAGCGGTCTGGAGCGTCGTCGTCAGCTGCAGAGGCGGCATTGGATCAGGAGTATCATAGACAGTGTTTATTCTGGTTCTGCACAAACTTAACTTTTCGTTATTTAGATATGGGCTGATTCTACTGATCTTGGCTTAACTTCTTGAATTTTCTGATTTCTCTCTTTTAATTGATTTATAAAGAAAATTTCAATTCTCTGTTTATTTCCAGTGGTATTTGTGTAGAAGGACTTGGATGAACTTTAAGATAATAAAAATGTAGTGATTATTCTAATTAAATAGAATGCAGATTTGTTCCACTAGTTCAGATGCACCGTTGAACCAAATCCGGGTAATGCAATACAGTTTATCTGTTATGTTGTTTTAACACTGATGTATAGGCCTATCTTATAAATGTCGCAAAGAAAATAATTCAATTGTAATATTCAAATTAAACATAACGCGGTAAGTGAATGGTTTGAACAATAATGGGACAAACTGTGGTACCTCGGGATTGGAACTGTGAAACACTGTCAGAGAGAAATACAACATTTCTTAATAAACACTAAATACATACACAGGTTTACATCGCTTAACAACCAGGTTACATTCTGTCTGTTAGACAGTCCTATAGAACCTACTGGACTTACACTGTACCTGTACTACTTAAATACTCAAGATACTTTACAGTAATACAGTACTGTACTACTGTATACTGTACTGTAATAAAACACATGTACACTATCTTTGCAACCTGTGAAAAATCTTTTCACACAAAAGTGTGAAAGAGTACACCTTAGGATAATTAAAATGATTAAGTAAAATTATTAGAACAGTTGAGTAAATACACAAATGCTTAACATACACGTTAATTATTGCTATGAAGTATTGTGGGTATTTTATGTTAGATGAGTACTGTACCATCATCCGGCTGGCTGTACAGTCATTTTGTTTACCCCAGCTACACTACAGCCGCTTACGTCTGCTAGGGCTGCAGCCACTGAAGAACGTAGTCTTTGTAGGCTGTATCCTTCAATAGTTCGCACAACGAATCTTGGGATTTCAGCAAAATAATAACACATTTCCAAGCTGCATTTAAAGGAGCCATCGGGACAGTCTTGTCGCGCCGCTGTAATACATTTGGTCATCAAATGTAGCCTTAGAAGGATACAGCACCTGAATTCGGACACAGCCTAATTTAACGGTTTGGGACTTTTGATGGTCGGACGTTGTGTAGAGGGAAGTTAGGAGACGAGTAACTGTACAGAAATCCCACCCTAGGCATACTGATTTCAGGGATGGGAGCAATATCTAAGAGGGAGGATGGGGTGGCTGCCGCGAAAGTTAAAAAAATGGCAAATTTTATCGCGAAATACCGGAATGTCACAAGTACTGTCAAAATACCATATGCCGCGGAATAATGTCTAGATGATATTAATATCGCCAAAGTTTAGTGCTGGGGGAAGGAAGGGTGCTGGAGAGCCAGCAGTACTATTCACTGACATGAGTCCTGGCAGTAAAATTTGCCGGCCAGGTGGAGCTGGGTTGCGGTGGTAAAACCTACTAGCTAATTTTACTGCATCTGAACAGCGGAACGACACATTTCCGGTACATTGTGCATCGTTCTCGGGTGTCAGGGAGCTGCGGTCAATTTCCAGAAGACTCCTGCTGTGGATCTTCCGGGACAGGTGGGATGTCTGCATGTACCTACATACATAATATGGGAGGATTCTTACATGACATTAAATAACAAAATTCGGATGGAAACATTCATATTAGGATTCCAGGTTGCACCCTTCAATATACCTTGCGAATCACTGCACACAAACAAATACAATACGTTCTATATTTTCCCTTATGAAAGCATTACAAAGCTGTAATGAACAAGCTCATAAAGTAGAATTCGTCATCTACATTTCTATGATTTTAATATACTTCTTTGGTCATAATTTAAATGATTTAATACACTTAAAGTCATCTTTCTTCTGTAGTCTCGATGATGACACTGGTGAATTCTACCTAGAGATGTTTCTCAATTTAAATTGTGGCCTTATCAAATGGTACAGTGCAGCAATCGTCGAGCTGTTTGCAATATAGAGAACTGAGAAATGGTACCATTGTGTAGTGCATTAATAGCGGCACCTAGTGGTCATTTGATACAACTAACTACCAAAATGAACTTGGGAGATCTGTTGCAGTGGTTCCAATCAACTTTTGCACCGCGGCCCAATTTTTACCATGCCAGCCCAGTCGCTACTCCATATTAAGTATAGGTTTAACGCTATGATCAAGCGGGCAGTGCACTGTGCGTTTTACACCAATCAATGCCTATCGCACAAATCTGACTGGATGTGCCTAAAAATGTTTTATTAAGCATCTGTGGTTTGGCTTCTTGGATTGGATGAGTGTTCACTAGTTTTGCGCTAAACAGTTGTAAACCCAAGACGCGTTTATGTAGGTTAATTCTACGACTGGGACTGGGAAATCTGATCGTAGGTCATCCTAGAAGTTTGCTGGTTTTAAAATACTTACATCTCCAAGTCTGCCTCGCGAACATTTCAGAATTTCCGCCACCCAAATTTGGGTCGCGACCCACGGGTTGAGAATCGCTGCTCTATTAAAAAAATTGGCGCATTTATTTTTGTGCCAGTTGTTTCTGAATATTAACACACATATAATAAATATAATTATAAGTGATTTCATACCTGCAAATATAATATGTACTACATTTTTCACATAAATAGAAAAATTTGTAGAATTGGCACTTTCAGTTATTTTCCAATCTACTGAAGTTGAAACTATGCTCATTTAAGCGTTCATCAATAGCAATGACAAACTAGCTACTATAAGTATTTGCAATTGCAGCACGGTACTTAGGCCTAAGTCTTCTACGAATAACAGGTAAAAACTCCTGTCACTGTAGCAAGGAAACGTGGCTGATAACAGCCACTGTGTGGAAGCACCAAGTCCTATCAAACCGCAATGGGAACCTCCAATCTGCGAGAACCTTATTAACGTTGCTCCGATAATAGTTACAAGGTTCCTATCGCTAATCAGGGCACTATGTGGTATTCTTCTGCACTATTCACAGGTTCTATCTAAATTCGAACAAATTGGAGCATAATTAGATTTGCCTAGGCTGGGGGGGGCAACACAATATGCTTTCATGGGGCCAGAAATCTCTAGCCGTGCCCCTGATTCTACGAAGACAGTATGTGAAATCTGTAGCATGATATTCATATAATACTATGCGCACGCACACATACTTCAAAAGCTCCTGATCTACCCAGCTGCACCTTACATGAACAAGAAAAATCACGTTATATGATACCCTCCTGTTCAACTGGCATTACGATGATAGAATAATGTAACATTTTATATTATGACTTAAACATACAGCAATTTGCATTTTTATTCGGTAAATTACACATATACCATTCACCAAGGTATCGCTGTAGTTCAATAAACAAAATGCATACATTTAAATTTTACCAAAGAAAAAATTGTATTCTATACAATTAAAACCAAAACAATTTTGTACTTATGTATAATCTTATGTAGTTTTTTCCCTGATCCTTGTCCCCTGATACTTATTAAGCGGAAAGTGAAAAGCAGGATTTAAATACATATTAAGCCTGAAGGTGGAAAGTCCATGATTATAAATCAATCATTAACACACGCTCAGCGAGTCTTTCTATTACATGCCCACAGAGCAGTGATAAGATTATAAATGGCGTTTTATGGCCTACTGCTCCGCACGACACCAGTGGAGTTCGAAGCCCATGTGTTTGTTAAGTCGCTGCCCCTCAGAAGATGGCGCCCCAGATGGCCACCTATGTCGCTGTAAGGTTGACCGGCTCTGCATGGCACGATCGATGCAGTTTTGATAGCAATTAAAGTTAAATGAAACGGACATTTCAGGTCCAGAAAGTAAAAATCCAAGCCAGGATTTTGTTTTAACCAACCAGTTCAGTAATCTGTGACTTATGCGCACCTGGTTGGTTGAAACAAAATCCTGGTTTGGATCTTTACTTTCTGAACCTAAAATGTCCGCGACTGGTTAACATCAAGCAGAAGAGATATTTAGCGGGCATAAGTGCTATAGCAATTTGCATAGGATGCTATTTATTTAATTATATTTAATGGTGGCATGGTGGTACAGTGGTTAGCACTCACACCTCTAGACCTGGGTTCGAGTCTCTGGCAGGATCCCATGCATATGCATGGTGATTGCATGCTCTCCCCGTGTTGTCATGCAGTTTCCTTTAGATACTCTTGCTTCCCCCCCCCACAGTCCAAAAACATGCTGAAGCTTTCTGGAATACCCAGATTTACTGTTCCCCATCTTGGACAGGCCCTAGACACCCCGTGACCCTGAATAGGACGAGTGGTTTCAGAAGATGGATGGATGAATATTTTAATCACATCAAGCATAAAATGAATGATTATGTGCCATTGATTCCATAAAAATCACCTATGTATTATACCAAGGAAACTGGCATGGAGTACCATCTTACCAGGAGTTGGAAAATGTTGCAGTGAGTGTGTAGCATTTTCGATTAGTTTTATGAATATTATTGCTTATTTAGAAAGATAAAAATTAATCTTTATCACCACAAGCAACCCAATATCCGCCTTACCAGCGGGACTGTTAACCAACGGAAGTCAAAATTTAACTCGACAGACTCAGTCATTGGTACACAGTATCGAGAACATGCGCATTGCAGCTTAAGCATTGCACAGTTGCCGCAACTGTTATATACAACATAAATACATGAATAAATTAATTCATTTACATTATATACAGATACATACGGCGTCGTGCAATGCCCTACCGACTAATACCAGTGCGTGAACTGCAATGCACTAAGTGATAAGCTAAACGTATTGTAAGGGAAAGTACTTTATCTCCTCATGAGCACGTTAACGTTGTCCTTTTAAGAATCGCGCAATAAAACAGTCTATTAATAACTGAACGTTGCTGTCCACCTGATGATCTCTTCGCCATTCGAGTGCTAAAATATTTAATTTATTGGACCTGCGGCATGGTTTTCATTTACAATACAAAGTTATACTGCTAATAAGCTAGCTGACTAGTTGTCACTGCTGACACCGTTAAAACTATATCAATTATACACTGAATTCCGATATAGTTTTGTGTAATATCGCCGGTGCCAGTTCTGGCCAATCGTATAGCACTTCTCTCTTTCTTCAGATTTCTGTGTGGGGGGAGAGGGTGAATTGTATTAAATGACTAACTTGAAAATAATTGCTTATCAATAATTTTATCATCAGATCAATCGAAAAATTAGTTGTTAGATCAGTCGGGGGGGTTGCTAGATTAATCGTTTAATGCAGGGTCATTCAAATTATGGTCCTCGAGGTCAGAGCACTGCTGGTTTTCCAGTTTTCCTTTACCTGTCAATCAGGTATGAAGCCTCTTTGACCAATCAGAATCAGTAATTATCAAACTACTAAGTTACCTGGGAGAACTGAAAACAAGGCCTGGATTTGGAATCAAGGTCCAACCCTGCTTTAAAGAATAATCGTTTGAGAAAGCATTGCTTTGTGCACTCGCATGTGAAAGGTTTGACCGCTCATAGGAAGCCGGGTAACCGTTTGAAGGTGTTTTAGCGCCTGAGCGCCACAGGGGGCGCTGCAGGAGGGGGACTGGTACTTTTGGTGGCGGCTGTAGTTACGTAACGCGAGAGCTTAGCGGCGTGGCGAACTGTCGGCTCTCCGAGCAGCATTAGCCAGTTGCTCCTGCACAAACGAACCCAATAGGAGCGAACCTTTACTGCGGTACAGATATGGAAGCAAAGTCCCTCAAGGAGGGCGAAAGGACCTGCGTACTCTGCTGCCAGGACGTCGACATTTACGCCCTGGGAAAATGTGACCACCCGGTGTGCTACCAGTGCTCCACCAAGATGAGGGTGCTCTGCGAGCAGAAGTACTGCGCCGTCTGCCGGGAGGAGCTTGACAAGGTGCTACTACAGCCCGGGGCTTGTGCGGCCGTGTAGGCCGCTAGCCGCTTAGCCAACTAGCTAAGTCAGGTAGATAGCTAGCTAGCTAGTTTAGTATTTTGTTACTTGTCATATATTGCTCACATACTGTTATTGTACTTTATACTGTTTATTTATGTTATTCAAAAATAATGTGACTGGTAGAATTTTGTAGCTTTAATCTTTCACTGGTCGTGAAAGCCCTTGGCATTTTTAGTATAAAAATGGTTTGTTTTTGTAGTGGCTTGACGTTGGCTAGATTAGTTAGTTAATGCTCGTCATTAATGTGGTAAACGGTTATTGGCCACGGTAAATGGAGACGTGTGACTGGAGGCGAAGGGCGAGCCGGGCGGCCGGCCCCTTAATTTTTCTGCGTACGTTTCTAATCACCGTCAGATTTATTGGTGTTCAGTAGTTATTGTAAATCACCCTCTTAACCCGCGTTGTTGATGATTTCATTATTAATTTTACTTTTATTGTCGGGTTCCTTCCGTAGGGGGAGTAGGTATGACAGATCTGTTGTTAGCCTGTCATCGCCGCCTGTTTTAACAGCTGATCTCGGCTGTAGGTCGCTGCATGCCTGCAATTCTTAAACACATAAAAACTAGGAAGTACGTCTGCCCGATCCTGTCTTATGAGGCAAAGTATCTCCGGTGTGGGCTTTCCTTTTTTTTGTGATTCTGATCGGCACTTTTCTGGCCTGACCATGCTAGTTGCGTGGCCTTTGACAGGCGTGCAGGGTCCAGTCCTCCTGGTTTAGCAGAAATGCCAAGAGTCAGCACAACCATATGGGGACGGTGCATCAGTGGGCTCGGAATTCGGGGCTAGATTAGGATATAAATCTATAGGTTGAGATGTTACTCTGTATAACTCATTAAACAATCCCTAAACCCTATACACACTAGCAAGCTTTTTTTAAATCACTTTGTCTTTACTAATATATATATTAGCATTGGCAGCTTTATGTGATATTTTCCAATTTCAAAATACCTAGAAGTAACCCAGAGGAAAGTAATAAATAAATATTGCTTTTTTTAAGTTGCCTGTGGGGTAGCTGATGAAAATATTGTACTGCTGGTATTACCAGCCCGTCTTCAAAAGCATCTCTTATCCAGTGTACTGTTAAATGTTGAGACTTCTTTTTTTTCCCAGGTTGTTTTCATCAAGAAGCTTGAACCTTTTGCTGCCATTGATACCAGGCGATTTCAGTGTGAAAGGAAGTACGACATTTATTTCTGTGATGGCAAGACGTATTCACAGTTCAGGTAGGGACAGCCATGTTTCTTTGCACGATTTTAGTGCTACGCAGTTAGAGTGTGTCCTCTATATCTCCGTCATGTTTGTCTTTTGTAATCCACGACATCTAGGAGGATCTTGCAGTCTGAATGTCCCCAGTGTGCCGAACCTAGGGTATTCGCTACGTTTGAGGAACTGGAATATCACATGAGGAAACAGCATGAGCTCTTTTGCTGCAAACTGTGCGCGAAACATTTAAAGGTACGCCACGCCAGTATCTAAATGCTGCTTTTTAAGTCTGTCCTCCGTCATGTCAATGACATCCTTCTCAAAACTCACTCCTCTCACATCCTGTTCCTTGCAGATATTCTCCCACGAACGAAAGTGGTACAATAGGAAGGACCTGGCACGACACCGAACGCAGGGCGACCCCGATGACACCTCGCACCGGGGACACCCCCTGTGTAAATTCTGTGATGATCGGTACCTGGACAACGATGAGTTATTGAAGCACCTGCGTAGAGATCACTATTTCTGTCACTTCTGCGACTCCGACGGAGCTCAGGAGTATTACAGGTAGTGTGAAACGAATGACTTGATTAGAGAAGCCTGTTTGTGCGTTAGTTGCTTTCAGGCTTTATATTTGGAGGAAAGTCACCATGTTGTAAATGCCCCAGACAGTGGCAACAGCGTCCGATTGTTGCTCTTGCAGCGATTATCCATACTTGCGCGACCACTTCCGCGAGAGCCACTTCCTGTGTGAGGAGGGCCGCTGCAGCACTGAGCAGTTCACCCACGCTTTCCGCACCGAGATCGACTACAAGGCCCACAAGGCAGCCGCCCACAGCAAGAACCGGGCCGAGGCTCGGCAGAATCGGCAGATTGACCTGCAGTTCAACTACGCGCCAAGGCATCCGAGAAGGAATGAAGGTGAGGGAGTTTTGGGACGGACATTTTAGGAAATTTGTGACTAATACTTAGAGATTGAGCAATGATTATAGACAACACATTGCAATTAATTGACCCATTTTTCCTTGTTAATGACATGCAGTTTTAAGTAAGCAAATGTACAAATAATTACACAATAAAACAAGAAGTCCATTGTGTTTGTTACATATTATTGTGTGTCATGTTCAGATTAGCCATGCAGGCAACCAACGGAAGTCAAAATTTAACTCGAGAGACTCATTCCTAAAGTAAAGAAACCATGTAATTTCGAGATGACATCATTTTGGTCCAGGCCGTTTCCCTTCCTTCTTTTCTCTCTGTTATCTGTGTGTCGGTGAGCTGCATTCTGGTTTAAAGGTCATTGCAATTGCGTGTCATACTTACCTTTAAGATACGGATGCAGATTGAGAATCTGTTGGCCACAGTTTCTGTGCTGGAATGCTAGTACATGTGCATGAGTGTCCAAAAGGGACAAGTGAGACAAATATTACATGCTCTAGGCCTGCATGCTCTGCATCTGTAATATTTTTCTTAATTGCTCTGCCCTACTTGTGCTGAGTTAAAGGTGCTGCACATATTACAGCAGAATGAGGACCTTGGGTTATACCATGGCGAGAAGTATTAAAACCACTTGGCTCAGTGTTGTGGTGTGTCTCACCCGAGGTATCGGAGGGGAAGATTACGAAGAAGTGGATCGCTTCAACCGGCAGGGGAGATCGGGGCGGGGTGGAGCTCGAGGGGCCCCACAGAACCGGAGAGTGAGCTGGAGATACGACAGGTATGGCGGTGGACGGGCCCCGGCCCACGTGGCCTTTTCCCCTCGCCACCCGGTGACAGCGTGTCACCCCACGGCCTGTCATTTCAGGGAAGAGGAAGACCGAGACATCGCAGCTGCCGTGAGAGCCTCCATCGCCGCGCGTAAACAGGAGGAGAGGAGACAGGCCTCGGAACGAGAGGCGCCCAAGGCGCGGAAAGAGGAGCTGATGGACGTGGAGGAGACCCGAAACCACAAGAGGGCAGCCAGGCCACCTGGGGATTCTCTAAGTAACCCTCTACGCCTGTGTTTGAAAATGCTTGTTTTCAGAGTGTAAGATAGCGTTTGGCATTTTGCAGAAGTGAAGGGCAAATTTCCGAAACTCTGAAATTATTTTTGAGATGAGACCGCCAGTGACCTAAAGTCAGGCTTCCTCGTCAAATGTCCGTCCATCTTGTGGACTGAATGAGTGATAGAAATTTGCTGTTCAGTCTGCACACTGTATAGTGTCTATGGCGGAGCCAGTGAGCTTCTGGTATCGGAGGCTCAGCGATCACGCTACTCTTTTGCTCATTCAGCCCCCAAGGACGTCTGTCAGCCCTCTGGCCCCAAGGAGCCCCAGAAAGGAGACGACTTCCCGCTTTTAACGATTCCAGCTGCAAACACACCCCCAGCCGCTACTAGGTAACCCCTCTGAAAAGTGCCTGTCACAGCTCTGTCCTCGTCGCGGTGTAAACGGTGGCGTGTTAAATACAGCACCTGTGAGTGACGGCTTAGGGATACTGCAATGCTGACTCATTTGCAACCTTTGCGACATGTCACACTGTTTAATGCCGCGGTGCCAGTCAAAAGTCTGGACACACCTACTGAAAATTGTTTATTTTTCAATAAGATAATGACCCTGAGCACACATCAAGGTTGTATAGTAAGTTTTATCTTCTGAACATGGAAAGAGATGGGGTGCTGTGGTGGATGACCCGGCCCACAATCCCCTGACCTGATTCCTGTAGAGCTGCTTTGGGATGATTTGGATCAAAGAATAAGAGCAAAGTAGGAAACGTCTTCAGGACTTTGAAGAATCTAAAATTTGAGAAGTTTTCACTTCATTGCTTTAAGGCTTTTTACTATAAAGTGAATATCACGGCTAAAATGTAGTGAAAACCATTCAAATCAGGCGTGTCCAGACTTTGTACTGTAAATAGACGTGAATTTGCATTGGGTGTCATTCGCCATCTTGGCTTATTGGCTGCGAGCACTGATGTCGCTCTTTCTAACAACATTCTTATTACTTGGGCTTTTATTAGTCTGCAGGTTGTCTGCATTTCTGGAAATACAAGGCTCTGTTTGTGAAATGTACTTGCTTATGTTATTGAAATATGCCGTATTTGGAAAATGGTAAATTTATTACATTTTATCATTAATAAATGATATATTTGTCCCGCTGCTTCTCACTTTTTATAATGAATATGTTCAGATATCCTGTCCTCACAATCAACACCAAATACTTTGTTTTACTGATTGGGTAACTGTACTTGGCAGTTTTTGTTTTAGAGAGAACTTTGTTCATATATTGAGCAGTTGTTAATGAAGATGGGAGTTCTGCTGTAAACCCATTTGACACAGATTCTAAATCTGACTGCTGTCAGCCGCGATGGGGCTTTGTAACGAGATCATGTTCAAAGATGTCCCCTGAAACATCTTGTTCTGTTTCTCTGCGCCCAGCTTGACAAAGCCAGCCGGCATGAAGCTGCAGGATGCCGATTTCCCCCGCCTGTCTGGCTCGTCCCCTTCCCCCCTCATGACTCCGGCGTACACTGCGCAGGCCCGGAAACCTTCTGCTTTCCAGGAGGAGGACTTCCCGGCGCTAGTCCCCAAAATTAGTCTCCAGAAGCCTCTGGGCAGCACGTCCTCGGCCTGGTCCCAGTGTGGCAACAAGAATGTCGCGCAGCTTTCAAAGCCGACCCCTGCGCCCGGGCCCGCATTCTCCTCCCCTGCCAGCCGCCTGCCACCCTCTTCTGCCACCTCTCAGCTTAGGAAGCCCCAAGCAGGTGGGGGTAAAGCTTCAGCCAGGGTCAGGTCCCCATCATCTGAGGAGGACGACGAGCCCGGCAGGAACGCCCAGGACATCCGCAGCGTGCCCACCATGTTGGACATCTCGTCGCTGCTGACGGGTACTTCTCAGCAGGGCTCCAAGGTCAACAAGAGGAAGAAACAGCCTGCGGCCACCCCGCCTGGGAGCCGCCCCCCCGGGGACTCCGTTTCCAGCGCAGCCCATAAGGAGAATGTTCCAGAGGCTAACCAGCCCCCAGCACTTATCCCTCCCAAACCAGCGGCAGCCCCAAAAACCAGCCCTTTCATTAATGGCCACATAGACAAGCCCTCAGAGAAACCCAGTGGTGTTCCCAAAGAACCTCCTGGACTGGAAAAGCGGCCTGTACCTGATCCGTGTCTGCTTCCCGGAGAAGAAGACTTCCCTGCTTTGATACCAAAAAAACTGCCACCTCCGGGTAACTAGTCCGAACCAAGGCTCTGTGTCCCCTGGTGGGAAGGGCCACCAGCTCTTGATTTTGTTAAATTATGATGGAACATTCTGTGATAAAAGCTGCATGTTTGTCCTTACAGGGTTCAAAAGTACATTCCCATTGAGTGGCTCCCAGAATGGTGTGCCGGCCCCTCCCCCTGGATTAGCAGCCCCTCCCAGCAAGCCTCCTCCCGGATTCACCGGCATCCCTTTGAACGCCAACGTCGACCCTGCGGTCCCGGCAGCTAATGAGTCAGTGAACATACTTTTCATCTGCTTACAGGTTTTTAAAATGACCCTTAGGGTGCCGAGTGCCCAAGTTCCTGCCTTCATCGGGTCCTTGTAAGACGTAATCTCCAAAGGCAAATTGATGCATTTTTTTACGGCATGTAATTCTAATGGACAGTTCAGTTCCACAGAGCATTTGTTATACAGTGAAATTTTTGTTATAAATTGTTTTTGATTTTTTATCATATTTTTCAGATCAGCGCAGTCACCTAGGACCTACCTCAGACCAGAGAACTTCCAGGAGAGAAACATGGACCTGATACAATCAATCAAAAATTTTCTCCTGAACGATGCATCCAAGTTCAATGAATTTAAAACGTATTCAATACAGTTCAGACAGGTAACTGTAACTCAGTGAAGCGTGGGAAACCTTAGCGATCAACCGTTCTGAAGTGCAGATTGTGTGTGTGTGTGTGTGTGTAAAAACTTTATGGATTAACTTGTTCCTTCTAAAACCTGAAAGTGGAATGACAAAATGATATCCTGGAAAACTAAGCCTCGGTTTTAAAAATCTTGTTTTGAAGTGTTTGTTCTTAAGACAATGTTTTTGTCTTGCGGTATAAAGACGAATCATGTCTGTGTGTATTCCCATGATACAGTACTGCTTTTTTGTTTGATTGTTTTGCTGTTATATGCAGTGTTGGGGAAACTGCTGTTGTTGGTCTTGCAGGGCGTCATCTCTGCGGCACAGTACCACCAGAGCTGTCGGGATCTCCTGGGGGAGAACTTCAAGAGGATCTTCAACGAGCTCCTGGTGCTCCTCCCAGACACCGAGAAGCAGAGGGAGCTCCTTGCTGCTCACGGGGATTTCAAGGCCCTGGAGAAGCAGTCCAGTAGCAAACATAAGAAAAACAAGAAGAACGCATGGCAGACCGCCTCTGGCAGCAGCAGTTTGGAGCTCGACTGCCAGGTCTGTCCCACCTGTAGGCAGGTCGTGGCCCAGAAGGACTTCACTACCCATAAGACTCTGCACATGAGCGATGACGACTTCCCATCTCTGCAGGCCATCAGCAAGATCATCAGTTAACCCATGGTAGATGGCAATAATCAGAAGCTAGCCAACATCCCAGAATCTCCGCATTGTAGGAAAACAAGCGGTCTTTCTTTGAATAACCTGGTGATGGTGCACATCCCTGAAATACAGCAGTAAGACACGCTGTCTGATGTGAGGTGATCTGGAAGGAGAAAGCTGATGTTAATGAATGGATGCAAATTAAAGAACGACTGCAAACCTGTCAGAAAAGGTCACTGCTGATTTTGGATCTGCTGAATTGTTTCACAGCTAGGAGTTGTTTCCCAGAAGGCGATTAATATCTGCTTGGAATCGTTAAATTATTACTGGTGGTGTTCTTTGAAGCTTGAACTTTTGCTTATTTCTTATAGAAATGTACAAAATTTAAACTTATTACAATAATCTAATATTTCAAATTTCGGATGGTTTTCTGGGAAGTGGTAATGTAGCAGGCGGTAATTTTTTTTTTCTCCTTTGTTTTGTAAACGTTTCTAAAGATTCAAAAACAGTGGGGCTGTAGTCTTACTATTTCAATAAAAAGTACCAGAGGATTAAAAGACAGTCAAAAATGTTTAATAGACTTATTCTAGCACTGAAAAAAGTGGCTTATGTATTGGTTTAATGAATGCTATACAGAGTCATCTGTGTTAAATGGTAGGTGAACATACCAAGAGCAATGCACTTCAAGGCAGATGAGGCCATCTATTGCCTGTCTGCAGTTTGGGGATGTGTACTGAATTCCAGAGAGTGCCCAAATCATGTGTGCAGGCCTGGTCTAAGTCCAAGTTAGCTGTGTTAAAACTCAGGCCTGAATTTCACGAATCAGACAACTCCCATTCCATGTGTACAAACTGTTTCACCACGTTCATTTGTTAGCAGATGAACACTAATTTGGTGGCTTTAAAGACTAAAGAGCTGTTTGGAGTAAAGTTTCTAGGAGTAAAAAATTCCTTAAAATAATCTACAATGTGAATGGAGTCTTTTTTTTCTTTAAAAGAACACACACCTTCTGATTACGCTTTCTTTGTTCAAACCTCATATCTTTATACTCTTGATCAGGAAGCCATATGGCTGCTGCATACTTGATTATTATGGCAATATTTGTTATAGAATGATTTTTGGATTTCTGCACATTCTGTATCTTTCTCCTATTGTTATTGGTTCTGTCCTGGACACAGACTCCTTGTCCCGCATCCTTTGTAATCTGTAAATGTAATGTGGACTGTTAATATTGGTTGTCTTTGCTCTGTTAATTTAATTGTTCGTGTTTGCCAAACTGAAGAGCTGGTGAAGTGCTCTGTCGATTGCTGCTGGTTCTCCTTGAGGCGACGTCCCTGGCCGTCCCACACATCATGGTCGTTCCTTTATGCTTCTGTCAGTCCACTGACAGTCTGTCCGTTTAATTTAGCCAGACTGGCCTGACCTCGTACATGTGGAAGTTTCTCCGCTGACACTTGGTTTTCTGTCAGATTCTTCATGCTGACTTTCTCAACGCTGGGACCATCTTCAAGCTCAAAGTATTTCACAGCAGATTTGCGGGGGTTGTCTTCATCCTTAACATCTGTGTCTGTTTCAGCAGTGTTCATACTGTCCAAATTTAGCTTGAGGTGCTTCAGTAAAAGGGGGGGGGGGAAAAGTGGCTTCCAGATTTCCTGAAAGGTGGCAATAATAAGTAGACTGTAGTATTAGGCTCAGCAAGTTTCTTTATTCAAGTTTCTGTACTTTATTAATGGTGTCAATTATGCTGTCCCCATTTAGTAAATGTGGTTCTCTTTCACTGGGAAATGAGTTACCTAAAACTTCAAGTGTATTTCGTAATTTTTAGGGTACTTCAAGAATCATTTCGTGTTTTTTTTTTTCCCCATTCTTAAAAATATTTATTCTTATCGCCTCAAAAGACAATTGCAGTCCAAACAAATGCAATAAGACGACCAACAGGACCGGGTGACTTTTACAGGAAAAAACAAAAACCCAGGGCAAACAAACAAAAAAAAAGAAACAAAATCCATGCTGTAAAATATCTGTATATAACAAGGGTGCATTATTAGTACAGGATACACAAGACCATGAACAGTTAGTTCATTAAGATATATTGAATAACAATATCACTTGTGTACATTATCCTATTTCACAGCATAGACACGTTAGCAATGTGCTACCATAGATTACACTAAGAACCATTGACATGAATTTCAGCACCCCCTCACCTTGTTACAGGGATTATCTCGAAAGTCGCAAATGGGTTCCACTGTAAACATTTTATTTCATCCTTTGTGAAAACATCCAGAATCACGTTGGAAATTATATGCATCTAACCCACTCTGAAGACCATGGACATTTTTCTAAATCAATTACTAAGCATTTTATGTTGTATTCCTTTTTATTCCCACCTAACTGAAAAATATGGCCTAAACATTCTTGCATGATAGTTGGTCTTTACTCACGTAATGACCCTGTCTTCAGATGCTCCTGCCCTTGAATGTTTTTGAGCTAAGTCATCTTTTTACAGTCTATCCACTATACATGTAGTATCTCGTAAGAATGCCCCAAATTTTGGTCCTGCTCTGCTTCTGGTTAATGTAATGCTGAAATGTGTAAGGCAAAGATCAGGTCCTCATCAATATAAATGATCACTTCTTTCTTACCCTTTTGAGAAATATGTAGCTGGCAGTTTATTGTGAAATATTTACATTCTTCAGTATTTTGGTTCACTTAAATCTTTTCCTTTGGGTCAGACGACTAAGCGAATGTAAACTTTTGAGATGATCCCTTTGAAGTAGTGAAACGGTGACAGGGTGCAATGTAGGCATCGTGTGCTTACAATCACATTAGTACGGATTTTGTTATTTGTAAAGTTACACTGAAATTGACGATCTTGAGCATACCTGTTCCTTTCACGCGCCTATCTCTAAGTACTATTGTAAGGGAAACATTTTTTTTTTTGCTTTTATACAGAACTAGAATACTGTAATTACATACACTTTTACACACTGGACATGTCATTGGCTTTGATCACGAGGAGTATATAAATTGTCATAAA
Organism: Mormyrus hasselquistii; assembly: GCA_026779605.1. Lineage (NCBI taxonomy): Eukaryota > Metazoa > Chordata > Actinopteri > Osteoglossiformes > Mormyridae > Mormyrus > Mormyrus hasselquistii. Next base: position 24,504,753 of record JAODKE010000101.1, on the reverse strand, counting down.
ACACAGAACAGCTATATCTACAAAGGAGTGTCTTGATGCAGTAGTTTGCTAGCGTCCCCCACTGGAGCGAGACGTGTACACGTGCAAAATGGCTCATTAAAAACGAAGCATTTCACGAATCGTAAACAGTCACACGACGAAGGTTCATGGCTTAATGACGATGCGAGTGAATATTTCTCTGGAATGCTTCACAAGTACTGTTGTTTTGGTAGAGTTTTGTTATTGTTCCTAATGAACTCAGTTTCTTATTTGACGTAACTGTGAAAGACTTGAATTTACAGAACACAGAAGTTTAGTAGTTCATAATCTTCATGTTTGTCACTGTACTGATTTCAAATAGTCTTGGCTGTTAGCACAGCCTTAAGTTATATACAGGCACCGTTTTTTATGACACTTAAGGGTTTTATTCATTTTTGCTTGGTTTCTCAAAACTGTGACTTCATGTTTGATTGCCGTATTTGGAAAATTAAAGTGACGTGCTCATTGGCACTTGTCTAATCTGTTCATATACAATGCAGTCAGGGTATAAGAAATAATCATATTTAGATCCCTCATCTTGAAAAAGAAATGGGATTTAACTTAGATTTAGCAACTTCCTGACTTGGAAAAGAAAACACGGTGATTTATGACATAAAAACACACGGGGGGGGGGGCGCCTGATTGAAGGAGCCCTCCGTGTCTGACTTCCACAGAACAACATCACCCTTTCTTTGACTTTCCTGATATCTAAATCTCCTGCTAAAGGTAGTCTGAGGGAACCTGTAGTGTTACACTCATCTCTTGGTCCGAGCTGTAGCAGTCTCTGGAATAGTAAGGTCCTATTTAGCATCCGTTCTACCGGGACGAAGATGAAGATACAACCGACATACTGCTTCCTGTTCACAGAAGGTCACGGCACGACTACCTACGAACACCATCACGCTACCCAGCGTCAGCAGACGGGCAGATACATAAAGAAACAAACCTTATGGGGCACCAACACTGCAACACACACAGATAAGATGCATGTTCCACTGATGTTCTCCTAGCAGCTTGGACACATTGGCGGCTGTCTAGTATGTCGGCACCTGATAGCTCTTCGTGCTGGACTCGAGGTGCTCGGTGAACGGCGGACTCTGGTAGGTGTCGCTGGCATCCACGCCGGTCCCGGTGGGGTACGGCTGTATGGTCGGGTTGCCGTCAAAGTGATCCGTGGCGAAAAGGGTCATGTCTGTGCCTAGCATGTACTTCTGCACGGCCCTTACTGTCAGCCCGGCCTGCAACACATTTTGTAAGATTAGTGTCAAAGAAGAGTTTTCTAAGTAGCCATAACAATACTGTAAGCTGCATCGACTCAAGCTTTCCTCCGAAGACTGTAATCTCCTGTACAGAACAAACTTATTGATTAGAATTCTTAGCCGAAGGAAGTCTGCTATAAATATGAATTTCATGTTCTCATTGTGACCTCATCAGTTATGGCCTCATTGTGTGTGTATACTAAAATGATCCTGGAAGTGCATTGGGAACAATACTTAGTAATAACTCAGTTACTACTGAAGTATAAATCATGAACAAATGTAGTTGCTATAAATAAAAGATGCATCATGATTCAAGAATGATGAACAAACATGAGATCAGGATTTCACTTGTGTTACTCATAACTTGTTCCTACAGTAGTTCACAAAGATTTACAGAATTAAGAGAGTAAAAGATGTGTGATGATTCATTAATGATAGTGAAATATAAGATCGGTATTTAATGTGTTATTCATTACTTGTTCCTTCAGTACTCCCTTCAGTATTTCGGAAAAGTTTACAGAATTAACAGATATCGTAACAAATATAGTAACGGCTTAAGATGAAAGATGTGTCATGATTTATTAATGACAAATGAACACGAGATCAGTACATAACCGAGAGTTACTTTGTGGTTAATTAATACATAAGTAATAGCATAATACTATATTATTTGTGCCCTATCAAGTGAAGTATTACCGTGCATTTTCAAGATACATTAGGCTGAAGGAAAAACTAACACTGAATTGGCTACAGCAGAGATTCCCGACCCTACGGACTGGTACCAGTCTGTGACCAGTATTCCACCAGGCCACAGAACACTGAGGGCTGCATGGATGGGCTTGTAGATTTCCAAGAATGAAACATACATTTTCAATTTCTTTCTGACCGCTCATCTGCACATTCTGTTCCTGTCTGAAATAAATAGATGCAGCACCCCGCTGTTTTATTAAGGCTGTAAACCGCACAGAAAACAGGACCAGTTAATTGGCAGCACACTCAGGCAGCGACATGATTAGGCTGCAGTCAATCTGGTACTAGAGGTTAACCGTAATACCCAGACCTGCTTTCCAAGACCTCCAAGATTTTGGATTATTAGATTATTATGACTGGGACTTCCTACCTAGCGCTCTGTACGTGGAGATGGTATGTTCTGGTATGGTCCAGCTACAAGCTTCTTATGATTAAACGTAGCTAAGTAGATAAGCTACAGCCAAGCTATTATTTTAATATAGCAGTCAGCTACAGTACAAGTTACAGAGGAAGAGTAGCCAACTACATCAAAGCTATTTCATTGGGTAATACTTAATATTTGTGCTGTACAATACTCTTAAAGCAAATGAATAAAAAAAAAATGTGAAATATCAAAGTTGAAATGAAAATTAATATTTTTTAACAATGTAATGTCAAATCACAGTAAGGTTTTAATAAAAGTTGCATTTGGTGTAAACCAAGAGTACTTCACAATCGCTGAGTGAATATTTACAAGAGTTACAACAGATTTTGATCATTTGTCCAAGAACTACAGTGCTCCGATGCATTTAAATAAAATTGTCTAAAATATTGTTTGCCGTAAAGTATTTTTCAACCCTTTAACATCCATCCCCAGAAGTATTCAAGCAAAAAACATTAATCAAAAACACCTGGTAACTGAAAATACCCGTTTTTGTAAAGAGAGAAAAAAAATACAGGTCGTCGTCGACCTACGACCACGATCAGTTCCGTTCATAAGTCAGCCCTTTACTTGATATCAAAAAAAAACATATGTGTAGTATACTGTATAATAATACAGTATAATAATACGGTACCCGGAGCAAGGTACCGTCCCCAAGCACTGCTCCCCGGGCGCTGAATTAGCCGCCCCCTGCTATGTCACAAAAGTCACATATGGGTTAAATGCAGAGGACACATTTCATTGTTGTGTGCTGTGGTGTGTTAACAATGACCACTAATCACCTAATTATATCATCATATTGTTTTGTATTTTAACCTTTTCATCACCATTTTCTTAGTTCATTATTGTTATAACCTATTTATCATCATTTAAGCTGCTAAGACACAAACAGATATGAACGCATACTGTACTGCGACAGTAGCCAGAGCAGGGGATGAATGAACGGGCATCTCTCAGGGACGCCCATGTTGGCGGCAGTGGGGTGGAAACTGCCATGCACTCACGTTTCACCAGGCTTTATTGCTATTTGCAAAAAAATATATATAGTTACTGGAAAAGCTATAGCATTTTAAAAATAGCTGTGCTACTGAGAAGCTACTGAAGAAAGTAAAGTTAGAAGCGCCGCTATTTTTAGTTATCTACTTCCGCACCCTGCGTGTAGGTAAGGGCTTCCTCAGCTGTGCCAGGTTCCTCCCGTATTTTAAAGGTGCCCGTTAGTGCAATAACCCCATAGTGTGCAATCTCCCCTCCCCAGCGTGCCTTGGATTGGGCTCCAGGCTTGCCCTCCGCCGAGTGACCTAAAGCCTCAAGCTCGACCACGTTTGATGCTATCGTTTCTCCAGCGGTTCTTTCCCGAGCATCAGCATTACCAACCCAAGTGATGATGGAGAAGAAGGAGAAGGCGACGGCAGCCCTGGCCGCATCTGCCCCTTGGTTCAGGGGCAGCTCTTTGGGGGAGGTGCGCTGCCACTGATTGGCCAAGAAGCAGAAGCCTACAAACCACATGAATGTCCAAAAACCTGCAATGGAAAGAAGGCAGGAGCAGAGAGTAGCATTACTGGTAAATCTGATTAAGCCGATAAATCATAGCAATGCAAAGCAATGACTATAACCTACCATTTCATTCCATCAGCAAATATTCCATGTAGCATTCACCTCAACTGCAAATAAGTAGCTCAGAGAGAAATGTATTCATCTATCTGCCATAAATTCTGTAAGCAAGCGCCATTTTTCATGTGTATTACTTTCCAATTTGCCTTTCATTCAAAAAAAAATGAATCTGGCCTTCTTTTCTGACTTGTCTTCTGATGAGAGTTGGATTTAAACCGCTAATTACTTCGGAACTATGTCCTATATTTTCCCTGATGAAACCCAGTTGTGGTGGAGGTGATCTTCTCATATCACATCTATATCTTTCATATCTGTACTTCCTAGATGAGCTTCCTAGAAAACACTCCCGTTCATCTGTGCTGAATTACAGGAACGTGACTTGATCTGAGGAAGCAACACACATTTACGCCTTAAACCACATTTTCACTAAATATCTTAATCTAAGCACAGAAATATGTTACAAATGTGTCTTCATTGTCAGAGCTCGAGTGAGAAATTTATCAACTCTTATTTATTGCAGAACTATGGAAATCCACAATAAAAACCATTCTACAGAATCTGTGCATGCAGCTCATCCAAAGCATAGAGCAATGTCTTACCCGAGAAGCCTATCTCCACGAGGACCGCCTTCTTCCTGTCTTTCACGCTGCTGATTTGTGGGAAGTGAATGTCCAAGATGAAGAACAACGTGCTCGCCAAGAATGCGATGACTCCAATGGTAATCCCATAGTTGCACGCGTCATTGTTCTTGTTGAATATGCAATGCAGCCTTTCACTCCCGATGTTAATGTAGCCTTCGTTCACTATGGACCCAAACACTACAATGGAGAATATCTACAGAGGAAATAGAGGAAACTGCATTCAGCATTTATGCAACCACAGATCAGCCAAATGCATAATAATTCATTCAATTTGTACCATGCAAAATAATAAAGCAAATATTTGAAGTGTGGGAATACCCTCCATCTTGTGGGCCCTTAAAATATGTAGCGGTATTAGTAATAATGCACTCAGGTCATTTTCAAACTTATCTTGCTATTGATCTAGGTATATTATTCACACTGCAATATTTTCTGAAACTCCTTGTCCTATTAAGGGTTACAGAGGGTCCAAAGCCAATCCCAGAGCCAATGGGCACAAGGCAGGGAACAAACCAGGATGGGGCACCAACCAATCACAAGGCACACTCACCTATGTGTAATTTGCTAACACCAATTAACTTCAGCACTGGGTGAGGATACCCAAATACCTGGGAGGAGTACCCCACAACAACATAGGGAGAATATGTAAACTCCACATACATGGAGCCATGAACCCTGGTCTCAGAAGTGAGAGGCAGTACGGTTGACCACTGCAGTAATATATATTCTACAGTTATTGAGAGTTCTTCAATGGTACTTGAAGTAATACTCTAATAACTGCAATGGCGTGTGCTGCAAAGTGTGTTTGTATTTCATATAGTGTCGAACAATTTTTGTGTCTGTAATGCGAACCATATAGATAGACGACAAATAAGGTCAGCCGTCTGTATCCGTACAGCTATGCAGGAAGAACTGATCAGGCTATCTGAGCATAACATTTGTGAGGCGCTGTTTTTAGCCTTGGAACTCCGTTAAATGACGCAAGTGAGATTTCTCTGTAGCCATGGGAACAACAGCCATCACAATGATTTGCTGCCCAGAGGGGGGCTTGCAGGGCTCAGTGATGCTTCCAATCAGCAGAAACAGAGAATACTAACCAAGTCCGCTTCATTTTCATATAACGCCTATTCATAAACATTCAGTCCTACCAAAACAAAAGTAAAACCACATTGGCAAAAGTATGTCAGCCATTTACCCTAAAAAACATGGGCTTAATTAAGTGAGAGTCCTACTAAAGTTATACTCTTCTAGTCTACTAGATAACATGACACCCGGCCCTATGAATTACATCATCATTCACATTATAATATCTCTTATGTCGGGACAGAATTACAGCTGAAGTTTCCAAAAACTTTCTGTACTTTGTAAAAGATCTTTGCCAGGTATTTAAATGCCTTTTGAGTTCTTGGAAATAGAAAAGCGAGTAGTGTGTGTCAATCAAATTTAGAAGTTTAGACCCCAAAAGCATTACATGTTCCAGTCTTTTTCGGGTTGTAAATGATAGGATCCACCAGACATCTTCCCATGGGAGACCTGGTTCCTATGGTGCTCTAAACCGCATCAAGAATTTATAACACAGTGAATCACTATCTCTGACAAAGTTACACATCTAAAAATAATAATGTCCATATGCCACTTTTTCGTACTGCATTGTGGGGGGATTACATTTCTCTGTTGGCTTAATACACGGTGAAACATTTTTGCACAATATGTCACAGCTGCTAATTACTTTCAGAGTTTAGGAAATATTTGTCGCTGAGGTCTTAATATACTGAGATATTATTTATATATAGCTACATATTCAGCTAATTGTATTCTACCATCTTAAGTACCACTTACATTTAAGATGATTTAGACATCACTGTTAATTTATCCAAGACAAAAAGCCTCATATTGCCCTGAAAAGATAACGTGTATGATGTATCATTCCTGAATACATAGGGGGTAGGGGTGTCCTTAATTACATCATACTGCTTGTGACGTGTATGGGTTCAGGATAAATGGGCACACGGCACAACATGTGTCACGTGACTGCTTTCAGTTCCCTCCTATCTGCACGTAAGAATTATAAGGCTGAAATTCCCAATGGGCTCATTTCAGAGGCTAGTTTCATAGGATCCCAGCAGTTCTGAGATTTAACAGTTTGAGATCTGACCTCAGAAATAAGATTATTTGTTGTAATCTGTAGTTGCTTCCAATTTACAGATTCGCATAAAGGTATTTTAAACACGATATCTTCTGCAGTCCAACATATGCAGTTCCTGATCAGGAGGATCGATACAAACAAAATATTTTGATTTTCAGCAGGCAAAATTTTAGCGCATTCGTGGTTGGAGTCTTGTCCAGTGGGTCATGGGTTTGATCCGCAAATCCATACAGTTCGCGCAAGGCATTTCAACGGCATCTTAATTACTTAGTGCCTCTCAGCCTTGACACGGATTCACTGGGAAATTGAGACGGCTTGCGTAATTTGGAGCATATTTTTGCCGTGATCAGTCAAACGTAATGGATGCTATAATATTACATGTAAATTACTGTGTATTAGTGCGTCAGTGGACATTTAGCAGTAACATACAGAGCGAGAGCTTCCCTTAAATGTGTAGCACGTGTGGCACAATATCCGGCAGTAATAGGCCGAAAACACTGGGGAACTGCCCCTATAGTTTAGGCCTATATACTAATGGTCAGCTTGTTAATGAATTTCTGAATGAAATTTGCTGTCTTTTTCCTATTTTTTAAATAACCTATTAAATGTATTAGGCGTACCTATGAAAGCATATTTGACTGTTCTATAACTGCTATTCTTAGTAATTCCCTAAATTTTACAAATTAATTAAATCTATGTAAAATACATTAAGGCTTGTTGAAAAACGCCAAAAACTGGCTTATTATCATGTTACAGCGGACGCATCAGAAATCCCACCGGAAAATGCCGTCCACAGTTGTAACGCCCACTACACTCACATGCTATTAATGGTTACACTGTAGCGATTGTTTCACTCAGACATACCGAAATTTATCTTATCAAGGGATCGATAGAGCCGAATTAAAATGTTAGAGAATTTGCTATCGATGAGCAATATCACGAACCGATGTCAATTATTACTAAACAGATATTCACCCGCCGATGATCGTAGGGAAGCCGGAAAGGTGATGTATAATAAGATTTGGTTTTCATATCTCCCCTGACTTTTATACATAAACTGGTTTAATGACATGATATGATAACGATAAATGTGAACACTAACATGTACAAATTAATGGTGGCGATTTTTTTTTTTTAAATGAACAACCATAATAGATTTTTTCGAGAGAAATATTGGCATAAATCGTTTTTTAAAAACCTGTAACCCGCCCGCAGCGTTCATTGAGAGGTAACTGCTGATGGAAAATGCAATACGCGAAAGAACCAAACATCCTAACTGATGATGCAAAAATAGGTATAAATAAGACGGAGCAGCACATGATCTGTGCTTACTATATTTTCATATAGGAAAATTTTGCCATTGAAGCGTACACGTTAAATTCGACTTATAATAATAATAATAATAATAATAATAATAATAATAAT
>JAODKE010000101.1:24472877-24493655 GCA_026779605.1 Mormyrus hasselquistii | reverse complement strand
TCTGAACGGCTCCTCTCGCCTGCTTGCCTGTATGTGTGTATGTTTGAGCCCGCATGACTTGAAGAGGAGATCTGGGCTGTGAATGTCTGGAAACTGACACTTGTGCATGAAGGGGATTTTAGCCTACTGAAGGAAAGGCATAACAAAAGAGATGCGGCAGTCGCTTGATAATCTGAAGATAACATAGAGCAGTGTTTGCCAGTCCGGTCCTTAGGGACCCACAGTCGGACCAGATATTTGCTCCCTCTGAGCTCTCTGCCAGACAGTCCTGTCAGATAGCTCCCTACTGGGAGAGAGTAAAAACGCGGACTGTTTGTGGGTCCCCAAGGACCGGATTGAGAAACACTGCTCTAGAGAAATTAACTGGATGATCTGTGAAAAAGAAAAAAAACAAACTGGCAGAATTTTGTCAGCCATCAAGCTTATAGTGGCCTTCATCCTAAAGCTCATGATTGATGGTACCTAAGTATCAAAGCATTTGCAATATGTCTTACTGCCATTTTTTCTGTTGCTTAGGCCAGCGTGGCTGTGTGTTTGTCCGTTCCGGTCCATAATCCAGCCCACTATTTACCTGCTACCAGAGTGTACATTCCCTATGAACATGCCCATCTCCAGATGATACTAATATAATCACTCATACCGGCGCTCAGGACATTCTGGTCAAGATCTCATTGCTCTCTTGATGTTTGGTCTCTGCTACTTGGAGAGCTGGGGTGAATATCACAAACGATTTGTTAGTTCGCTAGATAACAGATTTAAGGTATCCCAGTTTAAATGGTCTTTGCCTTCATTCATTTATATTTAGCTCAGACTCCCTTAAATCATACAAGTTATCTTGTTAACTGAAAAATCCAGCTTTGTGATACAGACCACTGTCTCTTGGTCTTGCCCTCTGAATCTTTCTAAACTCTAGTTTTGTTTAGTTTAGTTAATGATTTGGATTTGATTCATTCTGACCTTTTGTTCATTCCCTTGTTTCTGACCATGCTCTGTATCTTGATGCCTGTTAGGTGACCTTCCAACCTTAGTTATGAAACCCGGCCCTTTTCCTGATCCATTCCTACTCACCAGTCAGCAGTCCTAGTCCTATCAGTCCTTGGACCATGGAGGCTTACCTGCCAAAGAAGAAAGGATGGACAGGCAGAAGACCTGGCTGCGCTCATGTGTGTGGTTGGGGCCATGTGCATTTGCCTGATCCTGTGTACAGGGGGGAATTCCACAAAGCAACGTTTTCTGCTTAGTAGGATAACTTGTTGGATTTAAGGTAGTCTGGACTAAATGGACTTTATCTTCGTTCCCTTGCAATTAGCTTAGACTACCTTAAATCTGACAAGTTATCACACTAAGCAAGAAATCCGGCTTGGTGGGACACCCGCTGCTCTTCGGGCATTATTGATAAAGTCCAGTTTTACTGTAATTGACTAGGTCTTGTGATGGCAGGTAATATGCCCCATGTTCAGGGCTGGACTGGCCATCAGACATAGAGGGCATTCTCCTGGTGGACTGACTGGTATGTGGCTCAGCAAAATCTATAGTGGAACAATCATGCCACTCAACAAACTTTATTGCAGGGGCCACTCTCCCATATGGCAAACTCTTCCAGGGGAACCAAAAATTCAGATCTGATTTTTAATCCCAGTCCAGCCCTGCTTGTGTTTCACATTCTTATTTTGGATTATTTTAGCGTAATTCAGTACCATAACCAGAAACTCAACAACTGAAAGCTGTGACGTATAAGCATGTCATTTGTTTGTTTTTACGGCTGTGAATTTCACAACCGGCACAGGCACAGGTGCACCACCTGGTGGCAGCAGAGCGCTTTCTCTCGCTTCCTAACCACGATCTTTTATATCTTACGTTGACAGGAAAGAATATGACAGAACAGAATTATATCAAAACGTGAGTCTGTTGAATAATTTAATTAGTATTGTTGCAGTTCAATAACTATGATCCCCAATTTATATCTTGTATTAGATGGGTAACTGCTAAAAAGTCAGGTATTAAAAAAAAAACTTATTAAAAAATAAACTGAGGAGTGCTTGTTGACTGACAAACTTGCTCATAACAGCTGATAAAAAAAGAAAAAGATATGCTCTCATTATGTATCAGCTGTATCCAACTAGTAGAGTTTTCCGAAATCTTACTTCCCCAAAATCCGAGGCCCCGTACAGAGGCAGACGCCATCCTTGTGACCAATAATATCAAACTCTCAACTTCCACTGGAAAGCTTGCAGTCTGTACCTCCGTTCAGGAGTGAACTCTCACACAATAGGCCCCATCAATTATGCATCTGCGGGCTCTGCCACCACTGAGAGGGGAAAGACAGATGTGGATCCACGACGGTTTTGCGCGTGGAGCTTTTTCTTGATATTCTGTGGACTTTGGGACCGGTGCTTTCGCTGAAAGACGCTGAGGTGAACCTGAACTGGCAAACAGCATGGCGAGGCTGTGCTTTCAGACGCCGGTAACACGAGAGATCATTCCAAGATGGTGGACTTCAGTGAGTGACTGTCAATGAAAGGTAAGAAAGGGAGGCTGGAAACAAGAAAGGCACGCAGTCTAAATTATATTCTGTCCACATGGCTGAGGAAATGGGCTGTGTTTCCTGATGATATTCTTTCAGAAACATCAGCAGCACTTCAGTCCAAAGGAATATAACCCTACAACAGTCATTATCTTTCGCTGTGGGCTCTCAGTACAATCATTTGTAATGTCAAAGTCTTCATTTTTTTTTCTTTAAGTGAAATATAATCAGCATTTTGTATATTTGAAACTTAGGTTCAAATTCAAGGTTAAGACGTGTGTGAAATGTCTCAGCGCTTAAGTCTTTAGTTTGTTTAATTTGTCGCCATGATAATTTTTAAAGTAATGAATAAATTATTGTTTCTTTAAGTCCCATTCAGAGGCTGGTGCCACTCCAGCTTATTTTACAGTTTATTTTAGTTTATTTTGCTCTGGTTTATTTGCTAGGTTACTGTACAGGTGAGTCATTTTTAATATTTGGTTTGTTCTAGTATATTTGGATACTGGTTTCTGGTTTTGGTTAACATTACAATTTGAAGATTTTGGTCATGTAATTAAGTCATTTTAACATTTTATCCCTCTGATCTGCTAGTGTGTCATGGTACGTTCATATTGAACAACACAGGATAAATGAATAGACAGCAAATCATTGCTAACAGCTCATACAGTTAGTAAAATACATTCAGTAATTCCACCAAATGAAAAGATAATGCTGTCCGGTTTATGAACACTAGGTCAGGAGGTCTAAGAGGCAGTGAAGCCACCTGCTGCCTTAAGGAAAATGCTATTTTCCAACCAGGAGATAATCTTGGTTGGAATCATACCCAAGTAAACACCACACTGGTTACCTTTGTGTGAGTCCACGTCCCACTGGGTCATGTTTAATGAACACTGTGCTGTGACAGTCATATAAGAAACCTGCTAAATGTGTGTGTTAGCCATCTGCTGGGTAAGGCTGGTATCCCCAGGCGCCATAAAGGGGTCGTGTGGAAGGGGGGGGGGGGGGGTCAGGGCGATTCCAAGGGCCCCCGAGTGACAGGGGGCTCTAAAAACATAAAACATAATTAGATTGCTCTGGTTGGTGGGTGACCAAATGTTATATACTTTCATGTGCCCCTGGGGATCCCCCATCCATTAATAAAACGAGCTGAAAAGTATTTGCTTGGCTTTTTAGCAGATGCTTCTATCCAAAGCAACAACCTGCAAGTGAGGGAAACTGTTTGTGGCATCAGGGATAGGGGCCAGACCACATCCATGGAGCATTTGCGGTTAAGGGCCTTACTCAAGCTGTGATGTGATTGCTTTGTTACCAGGGCAGGATGAGCAGCTTAGATCACACCAGGATGCAAAAATGTCACAGATCCCCCATCCCCGTTTCCATCCCTTTGTGTTGTTATCAGCCATCGTCACTTTTAATTACACGTTTACCCATCATCTAGGATATAGAGACCAAAATGACAGCGTGAAGTGATTAATACGACTGACTGATCCGATAATGTCATATTTTGCTAAGTCTGTTTCGACAAGCGTAACAGAGAAGCTGAAACTGCAACATAAATCTGTGTTTTATTCATCTTTTAATTTATTCATGTTTTAAGCTGTTCAGCAGTAGTGTGAAGCCCCTGGGCCGACCGTAGCAATGCTAATGGTTAGCTGACTTTTTATACTGCATAAATGTGTATTACATTTGATCTATAGAAACATTCCAGTTGACTCCTTTGCTGTACAGTTTTGTCTGCTAGATGATTATCTACAGCATTTGAAATGTTTTCTGCCTTGGGAAATAAGCAAAATGGGTTAAGAAGTGTGTGGCACGTTTATGTCTATGGTTTGTTTAATTTGCTGCCATAGTACTTTTTAAATAACCGAATAAATGATTTTTTTTTTTCTTTAGTCCAGTCCAATTCCTTATTAAAACTTTTCAAAGATCATCCAGCTTTATACCAGAATTGTATTTATTCAGATAACCAATCACACCGAAGCGGGTCTCTATCGGATGGCCTGATATATCTGCTTGTTCAGCAGAGGGTCCTGGTGGTTGTCAGCAATATATGTCAAAAACCTGCTGTCTCTGGGTGAAAAAAGACCCCTCATTTTTTTTTGGCTTGTATGAACTTAAGAATTTATTGAAACATTTTTCAATATGCTGTTACCGCAATATGCAATTTTAGGTTACCCAGAAAGACTACCTGACATTTTACATTTACAAATATTTATTCAATAGATACAAGGTGACAAACAAATGGGGTGAATAGTACATTAGATCGTGCAAGCACTTTTTAAATACCTGGTAAGTTTTCAGTAGAGGACTGACTTCTGCAGACTCCTGTACACTACTGATATGATACTCAGAGCGTTTTCCTGAGAAGAGTCATCTCCAAACATTTCGCAGAAACACTCTGCTCCACATACTGCAGATATCTCAATATCTTTGCATTTTGAAAATATGTAAATAATTCAACCAACAAAGATGTGAAATATACCAGAAAAGTTTGAAATAATATTTTTTTCATGGGATATAATATAAAGTATTTTTATTAATTTTTTTTTTTGCAATTTGCAAAATTGCAGTTTTACCAGAAAAATACTGAAAAATATGATTTCATTTATATAACAAGATTCATTTTAATTTATTTCCATTCATAAAACCATTAACAATGGCCCGTTAATTGCAGATGCATGTGTTACATATCTACAAACCTATTATTCCTATTATTGCCAGTAATCACAAATAAGATCACATAGGCTTTTTAAAATTATGTTTAAGAAAAGCTAAATATATTTAAATCAGCCTTCAAAGATATTTGCAATGAGAATGTTTCAGCATTCCCACAAGGGTACTATGAACACACATTCCTCAGCAATTCTGTAATGTTTTGACTGCAAACTTACCTACTCAAACCTGTTTAAATTTCAACTGCCATGTTAATTAATCCTAATAACCGACAGTACTTCTAGTAATTACAAATAACCATTTTTAGCAATCTGATGCTGTAGCAGCGATGTAAAAGATGTTGGCAAAAAATTGATCTTTTCAGAAGTTTCTGCTAAAATTGCAGCTGTCATTTGGGAGCCTTTTGGAAGTATTTACATGACAACGAACCTGCGAGCAGCTATTCACATTGTAAATGAAGTACTTGTCAAATCTTCCTCCAATCTAAAAGGTATATTGAATTTCTCATTATCGGTATATAATTTAAAAAAGGGTTCTAAGACTTAAATTGATGTGCAAGATGATTTTGTTCAATTTTGCTTTCAGTTTTTCACAACATACAACTGTATAATTCCGATTTTAGGCAGTAACTCATTTGAGTCACTAGATGGCGTAGCAACAAAATAGTTCTTTTGTACTGACTGAATAAATTACAGTCACCACTCACGCAAGTGATTCTCTTCAATACCCAGACCAGATTCCCTTCCATGATATCACTGTAGATAAGGCCTGATCACAATTAGCCTGCGTGTAACATAAAACAGAAAGAGATATGGCTGATGCATATTTAGTGGACTTTACCAATGCCACTATGAGTTGGCTCTGACAATTATCTGCTATAACGAATGCAAGGTATCTATCTTCTGTCTGACATTCTTAGTTGTAATAATAGCAAGTGCTGGTTAGTGCTATGCTGGTCATATATAAAACTTTAGTACTTAATATCTAACACACGCAGGAAAATGTAAATAAATCCTACCAGATTTAGGTATACGTAATATGGCAAAGTTGAGCCAAGAAAACCATTTTACTTTCATGCAGTCCTGAACCTAGAGAAAACAATACTGAGTCAGTTCAATTTCAACATATTGGGGACAGACACTTTCACGTGTGATGAGACACACTTCCAGTGTAAAGTTAGCAGTCACACAGAGTCATCTCTTGGCAGACTCACCTTCAACAAAATCCACTTACACGTCACTGAGACGCTTGGATATGTTCATTGAGTTGATGTCACCTTTCGGTGGCCTGCAATGATCAGGAGAGTAGCTGTCAGTGTGGAGACAGTGTGGTCTTCACGTAATTATGAGCAGATGTAACTCCAGCCTTTCATACAGCAAGAGCCCATATCTCGCATATCTTTGACTGGTGCTCATGCATTGTGAATAGGCTTACAAGCCAGTGTATTAAGACTGGGCCGGCAACTGGATACCACACCATTGGATTCGAACGTGTATCACTCACCCCATCGGGGGAATTAGAACGTCTCCATTTAGTGACACTAATTTAATTAAGAACAGGGAATTGCTCACACACCAGGCCAGCTTTCTTGTTTTATGTAAACCAGCAATTCAGATCTAAACCATGATTATTCCTGTTTTTATTTGATTCTGTAGTTGTTCCTCATTTCTTCATTTGAAAGTGATCATAATAATGTGTTGAATAATGTGTCGGAATCTTTAAAAGAGCTATGATATTCTTTTATTTAAAGCGGTTATTCCATCCATCCATCCATCCATCCACTTTCTGAAATCACGTTAACTCAGGGTCACAGGGGCTACAGGCACAGGACTAAAGCAGCTCCTATTGGATATAATTATTATTATTAATAATAATAATAATAATAATAATAATGATAATACAGTAATAATAATAATAATACGGTAATAATACTAATACAGTAATAATAATAATAATGATAATAGTTGAGCAATGTATTGCACTATTCAAGAATTCAGAGCTTATTTTTTTAAACAGGATAAAAACTATAAATATGCTTATACAATACTAAATTAAAAAATTTGTTTTAAATACACATCTGGTACAGTTCATTTGTAGTCTACATTGTAATTTTATACATAATCATTTCAGACTAACAATAATAGCCAACAAATATAACGCATTATATTCTCATTTTGCGGTCAGCTAGACAAAGTTAGACTATAACTCAGTAAATGTCAAATTATATATTACAAAAAGCAATCATTATAAAAAAAGAAAACGTTACTTTTTCAGATTATTTTCCAAACTGTGAAACTTACAGCATCTGTGAGGTTGACAGAACATGGGAGGTCTTGTTTCTGAAGTTCACTCTCTGGTTAGTGTTTGATCTGCTTTGGGGATCTTTCTCAAACACTCTGCAATAACAGCTCAGCCCACCTGCATAATTCATACAGGAATGAGCCGGGAAGGTAATGTTACACCAAAGCAATATATCTGACAAATTAAAGCCTCTTCTACAACCACAGGAGAAAGCTCTCCTGTGCACCACACGGGCACAATCTAGACACGACTTCAGACATCCGGAACGTCTCTGACCACGGTGAAACCTGGGACGACTCTCTCGGTGGAATATTCAACAAAATCTCAACCAAAGCTATTATATATCTAACGTTAAGAAAGAACTTTAAACGGACTTTATGAGGACTTGGTGGGAAAAGTCTCTCTGGAAAAATGGGAATAAGGCAAACTATGAGGTAAAGAACATAAGCTGTAGACATGTTTTAATACCGTTGCTGAAGAAGTGATTCATCATGTACTGGCTTTAAGAACTCTAGTTTTCATTTAAGTGTTTACATGCATATTTTTTTTTTCCAAGTGCCCAGATTGATTTTCTGGTCTAAGCATCACTTACAGGTTTCTGGCCGTTCTGAGGCTCTCGTGCCGAGATGGTGGCGTGTCGGGTGTCCTAGGTTGGCCTTTGGTGACTCTCGGAAAAATTAGTATGGTCGTTGGAGCAGGAAAATATGCCCACCAAGAAAACTGACTCAAAGGCTGCTGCCAAAAAGGGGGGGAAGGGGGAACCGGAGAAGAGCAAGGGAAAGGCAGAAGACGGAAAGAAACAAAAGGATGACAAGAAGGATGCAAAGGACGACAAGAAGGCTGCGAAGGATGACAAGAAGAAGGGTAAAGATGACAAGAAGGGAGGTAAAAAAGAAGCAGCTCCATCAGCAAAGGCCAAGGAGGATGGGAAGAAGGGGAAGGACAAAGGAAAAGGTAAGAGAGCCCCTGTGAGTGATGAGGACGAGGACTCCGAAGCTGAGCTACTGAAAAACCAGGAGGAAGAGGAGCTGAGCGAAGGGGAAGATGAGGAAAGAGACGACGGAAGTGGATCTGATGAAGAGGACGGCCGAGGCAGGCGAGGGAAAGGCAAAGTGGCCGGAAAAGGAGCCGCCAAAGAAAAGAAGGGCAAATCGAAATACGCTTCGGAGGATGAGGATGAATATGACGAGGAGGAATCAGAGGAAGACGAGGAGGATGAGCGAGATTCTGAAGACGAAGAGGATGACAGGAAAAGAAAGAAAAAAGAAAAGGAGCAGCAGAAGAAGGCATCCAAGGCTAAAGAAAAGGCTGAAGCTGAAGGAAAAGGGAAAAAAGGAAAAAAGGAGGGCAAAGTCTCCAAACGGCCAACAGAGTCAATAAGAAGTAAAAGAGGCTTAAAGAGCACGTCCAGGCTCTTCATGAAGTTCTCAGGCTTCAAGAGGAAGAGGAATTCGAGGCACCTGAACAGCGCATCTCGGCTGTTTTGGGGACTTGGAAAACGTAAGCAGCGTTTGGCCAGGAAAAAGAAACAAAGGTCGATCCTGAAGAACACTTCCAAGTTCATGATGCGCTTTAAGGCCAGCAAAAAGAAAAAAAACACAGAAAAGGCCAAGAAAGCAGAAAACGAGCCCGGGAGGAAAACGTCCTATATGTTAATTCGGCTGGGAGGTGGGAAGTCACAATCGTCGGGCAAAAAAGGTGGGTTTTTCAAAGGTCTTTTTGGTAAAAGTCCACCTGGAACATTTTTTCAAAGCTACAGCCGAGTTTTGGGAAAAATAGCTGGAGCAAGTAACTGGCTGACTAAAAGATTTCTTTCTACAAAGGGCAAGCAAAAGTCTGCTAGAGGAAACAGCAACTGGACGTCGAGAAGATCCAAGAAATATCCTCACCATTCTGATGACAATTTTTACGAACACCAAGCAGATGCGAGGTCTCATGCTTATTACAACGATGGATTTGAGCATGACGAGGATGAATATGACTATGATGACGAATATTTCGATCCAGAGAGGTACGGCGCACAATATTCCCAAAGACGGGCATTTCAAAAAAACCACAGCATATATGAAGACAGTTACAACCCCTCCCAAAGAAGATCAGGGAGACAAGAACTACTGTATAGTCCTTATGGGGATAATGCAGAATATTATGATGATCCATCATATGATGACGTCTACTATGACCGAGAAGATTATGGTTATGAATATAATTATCCAATACAATATGAAAATGGCTATGAAGACTACGGTGATGGTATGGATTATGATTATGAACAATTTGAGGCACAGGATCAATATGGCTATGTGGATGAAATGGATTATTACACTTATGGACAGCAGGCTCCTAATGCGTACTCGTACTATGATTATGATGTGGAAACTTATGATGAAGCACAATACGCTGCAGGAGACGGGCATGGATTCAGCGGGAATGAAGTGGAATTGTATGAAGAAGGGTATCCCGCCAATCCATATGATTATCCTGAGGTTCAGCAAGCTTATATGACACCCTATGGAGACACAGATCCTTACATGAATTATTCTGAAGATTTATATTACCAAGATCACCAATTTAATTACAGTGAAAATGAAAGCTTGCCTTATCTAGAATCTGCATATGACATTTATCAACCGTATCCTTTCTTTGTGGAGGGTACAATGGAACAAGACGAGGCTCAGGGTGTATACAGTGATGAATTTGGAAACTACTCAATCGATGACATAGGAGTCCAGAATTCACTGCAGTTCAGACTCCCAAGACCACAGGTCAAATTGTTTGGAAAAGAAAAACTTGATGTTCCTTTTCCACCATTGCCACTACCTGAAACGTTAGAGGAACAATACGAAGGTACACCGATGTTTCCTCCAATTCACACTACGGACAGAATTCTGAATGTTCACCAGCATCCCCAGAGACCACTCTTGCCCACACCAACAGCTAGGATTATCCAGCAAGCAAATTGTCCAACTCCAAGCAGAAGAAGCCCTGTTCCAAGCAGATCGCCTCAAATAACTTCTTTTTCCATACCACAAGTCAGGTCATTTTCCCCCCAACAGGCAGCTTCGCCATCTCCCAGCAGACGGTCTGTTAAGATTATGGGCTCACCACAGTTGTCAAGACCACACTCTCCTCTAGCACCTACTATACAGTTTGGAAAACAAAGTGGTGTTACCTCAAGATTGGACCAACCTGTTGAAATGCCTTTGCGAAATGCTTCCCCGTTACCTTTAAGGCGAAGCCCCCTTGCATCTCCACAGCTTTCCATTAGGCAGGCACCTATGTTTCCAAGAAAGACCTTATCAGCCCAGCCATCAGTAGATACGTTACAGCCAATTGAGATTCCTTTCCAAAATGCCTCCCCGTTACCTTTAAGGCGAAGTCCTCTTCCATCTCCACAGTTGTCAATGAGGCAAGCAAACATGCCTCCAAGAAGAAGAATCTTATCAGGCCAGCCAGCAATAGACACAGTACACGCCTATCCCGATGAAATGGAAGTCCAGTTCCCCCAAAGGCCAAACAGAGGAACGTTTAGTCAACCATCTCTTAATAATAATGCTCAAATGCCAACATCTCCACTGTCAATGAGACAATTTAGTCCTCCACCATCTCCACAGGTTTCAAGAAATAGTTTTATCAGTCAGCCTTCATTAGGACAAAGATCGCCATCTCCTGAACCCCAAAGGCAAATGTTTGGATTTAATAGACAGCAGGCTAGCCAAATATCTAGAAAGCATATCCCTCTCTCCCAAAGTCCTCCATCCTCCCCACAGGGACTAGTCAGAAGTCCTCGCTCTTCCCCTCAGCTTTCCATTAGACGAGACACTCACAGGGCCATTCCAAATAATGGTCCATTCGGCAAGGCTGGTGGAAGAATGCCAATGCACCACAGTTCCATCAGACAAAGTCCTTCTCCCCCCCCGCAGGCATCCATCAGAAGAAGGTCACCCTCTTCTCCTCAGCTTTCCATTAGACAAGATGCAGGCCAAAGCGTTCCATATAAAGACCATTTTGATAGGTTTGATGGAGGAAGACCTGCACACCACCTTTCAATGAGGCAAAGTCCTCCACCTTCTCCACGAGCTTCAATTAGAAGAAGTCCACCACCTTCCCCGCAAGCATCAGTTAGACGAAGTCCTCCACCTTCCCCTCAGCTTTCCATTAGGCAAAATACAGTAAGAACCATGACACATAACGGTCCTTTTGATCAGTTTAGTGAAAGAACATCATCACACCATCCTTCAGTCAAACGAAGTCCACCACCTTCCCCACAGGGATTAGTCCAAAGAAGTCCTCTTCATTTTGAACAGCTTTCTGTTATACAAAACATGCAAGGAACCCTTCCACACAATGGTCCCATCGGGCACTTTGGAGGAAGAACACCATCAGGTCGTCCTACTTCTCCACCACCATTAAACCAGATGTGCTCATCACCATCTCCACAGCAGACCATGAGACGTACTGGCAGTTTTCGAACTACAGAAACTGAGAGAACACCATCCCCTATTACATTTCAGAGGGCACCCCTATCTCCAACTCACCAGAGTAACAGAGCACCAATGTCACCTCATTTACCAGCAAAACAAAGACCTCTATCTCCATCACCATCAGGAAGAAATTTAAGCGATGTTCCGAATGTGTCCACTAGCAAACCTGCCGCTGGAATAAGAGGGTCTAGACGCACCAAAATACCTATGGGAACTGTGAAGCCATCAACAGTATATCCTTATATGCAAAAAATGAATGCTCCTATTATACAAAATGTCCCTCCTTTTAGATCATTAGAAAGATCAGCAATATCTGCTAGCCCTGGTGCTCTAGATTCACCTTCATCTCCACGACCACTTCCAAGACAAGGACCTTATCCAGCAGGAATTAAAGTACTCCCTCAAGGAATCCCTATAACTCTAAAAAGCATTCATGAACATCCTCTTGCCCGGAGTCCTCAAAACTTGTCTCCAAGACATTCAATAAGGAAAAGCTATTCAGAAGGCTGTAATAATCAAATACCACCTTCACCACAACTAAAACGGAAGGGACCACCCTCCCCCCAACCTTCAGTAAGGCATCTTTCAAGTAGACCATCATCACCTCATCCCTCAGTAAAGCACACTACACCATTGCCCGCAAGATCACCCTCACCAAAACGCGTCCCTTCCCCAGTACTGACAAATGCCCTTCGGAATCCTCAGCTTCGTAATGCATCCTATAAATCACCATTTCCTGGACACAATGATGTCTACTCTCCTGTGATGACAGAGTTTCAACCGACAACAGAAGATGGACCCCCACCGCTTCTGAAAAATGCTTTGCAAAATCCTCATGTCCGTAATGCTTCATATGTCACACCTTTTCAGCCAGGCTTCTCTTATCCTCCAGCGATACCCTTCAATCAGACACGAACCTCCCCTCTGCTATCGAGTGCCTTACAGAACCCTCATCTTCACAATGCAAATTACAGAATGCCTATATGGAGAAATGCTTCTCCCTATGCTCCCCTGGTGCAAGAGTATGTCCACCAGACAGCACAAATGCCTTCACCTCTGCTGTCAAGTGCTTTGCAAAATCCCCAATTTCAAAATAATTCCTTCAGATCCTCACTACAACACAATATGTGTCATTACTCTCCGGAAATGACAATGTACAGCCAGGCACAACACTATCCACCTTCTCTTCTAAACAATGCTTTACAAAATGCTCATCTTCGCAATGTGTCCTATGCGTCGGTTTTGCAGGGATTTCCCTCTCTGTATTCCACAGCTGGAGCACCATACGGTCAACCAGTTGAACACCTGTCTTCGCCACTTTTGGCAAATGCTCTGCAGAACCCTCAAGTTCGCAACGCATCTTATAAATCGCCTTTAATGAGAAGTCAGCATGGCACCCATGCAGACCAAACTGCTTCCCCCCTTCTATCAGCGGCTTTGCAGAATCCTCACCTTCAGAATGTTTCCTATAGACTACCTGAGGACTCAGTCCTATCTCAACATTTCCAGAAATCAGGACAACAGGCACGATCCCCACTATTGGCAAGCGCATTGCAAAATCCTGAACTCCGAGAGGCTTCCTACAAGTTACCCGAAAGGTCAATACTATCCAAAAATCTTAGAAAACGATACATTTCCTCTCCACTTTTGGCAGAGGCCCTTCAAAACCCTCATTTACGTAATGCATCTTATAGTCTCCCTGGTGGGTCAATATTGAGCACTAAGCATAAAATTCCCACCCCACTCTTGTCAACTGCCTTAAAGAACTCAAACATTCAGGGTGCTTCTTTTAAATTACCCCCATCAATCCAGAGCATGAAACAACCTCCCACAAGCAGTCAAGCCTCCCTTCCTTTTCTATCAGAAGCTCTGCAGAACCCTGGCCTGCGCAACGCATTTTCATCAGGAACAGTACAGTACCTCTCACCTTTCGCGATGGTGATGCCTCAAAGACATGATGCAGAGTCATCATCATTTCAACATGAGCACTGGGCTCAGGCCCACACAAGAACAGTCCAGGAAGGAGAGGATGTGTGGTCATCAGAGAGAGTCCTTCCTCATCACACAGTACAGAACCTTCAAAAATGGTCCATGTACAGGGATGGATGTCTAATGGACAGTCTAATTCCTGTCACGACTGGTCAAAAGGTGTCACCTGTTAAACCTGAATGGGCACCAGACAGGGAAGGTGAACCGAGAGGCCAATGGTATGATAAGGTAAAGGTTTATTTATATCTAAAGCAGATGTCCACAGAGGTGCATGATACATTGACCAGATATATTGTAATGATTCCTGGAAGGAATTGTAATTTTTTCCATGAGAAATAATGGAAATAGCTTCCAGGTATTCCAGTGCTCTCTATAAACCAGTTAGTATAGGTGTATTACAGTTGCCTGCTTATTAAGAGTTTAATCATCCAAAGCAAAGCTGAAGCACGTTTTAGGGCTGCTTGTACACGTTTGTGTTCTTTGGACGTGTTACTCTTAGTAATTACTTCTGCCTACAATGGTATTGTTCTGCTTTAATTTCTGGCTTTAATATAAAATCTGCCTGCCTCACACCTCTGGCACCAGGGTTCTGTCTTTACCCTTGCTTCATGTGTGTGGAGTTTGCATGTTCTCCACGAGTCATCATGGGGTTTCCTCCCGGTACTCAGGATTCCCCCCATAGTTCAAAAACAGAGAAGGTCTGACTGTAGTACACTGGGCGATCTCCACTCATGGGGCCAGAAATCACATGACCTTCACGTCAGGTCCGACATGATGATACTAAAGGAAACGGGGGCTGAAAATGGGGATAGATTGCACCTTGTTCCCTTCAAAATTATGAAGACAGATATTCCTCATAGTATCTTAAGCTTCATTAAGGTGAGAATTTCGTACTGAAATAGCAAATTTAAAATAGACTATTAATGCCCATTTCTGTAGATTTAAATGAGATTAGTAACATCCATTGTTGCACTCATTTCACCAAAACAGCAAATATATATTTTAAAAGACACTATTAAATTCAGTGCCCAATGTTGGCACTAACCTCATTTCCAGCACTATTTTGGAGGTCATGTGAATTTAAAACTCCTAGTGGAGGTACCCCCTCTGTTCCTGACATTAGCATAGCATCATATCTGGGCGAAGTGTGGAGGTCATGTGATTTCCGGCCACACGGTGGAGGTCCCCCTAGTGGAGGTTGCCCAGGTTGTGCAGTCAAATCCTCTTGTATAAACATGCTGGGTTTAATTGGAGTTACCAAATTTGCCCATAGGTGTGCATGTATAAGCCACGTGGTGGGTTGGCACCCCATCCTGGGTTGTTCCCTGCCTTGTACCCATAGCTTACAGAATCGGCTCTTGACCCTCCGCAGCCCTGAATAGGACAAGCAGACATAGAAGGTGGATGAACTGACGAAGATATGACAAAAAACTACAAACGTTTTCCACAATAATTTAGAGACTTTGGTTTATATTTAAAGGTGTCTTGATATATCCAGATGATATTTTTATATTTCAGAATATTGGGGATTTCACATATTAGTGACATCATGTACAAAAAGACCTATTTAATTAACAAAAACCTTAATGCTAGGGGAGATTTTCCTGAGACTTTTGTATGTCCATCATTTTCAAAAATGCCTCAAAATGGTTTTTTTTTTCATACAGATGTTTACCATCAGAAGTTTGCCAACGATGAGATACAGAGAAGTGGGTGAGGAAGATGGTGTGGAGGACATGACCCAGCTGGAGTGAGTCACTCACCATATGGTGTACCGATATATTCATATTAAAACATCAATTAATGCTACTGATTTTATAAGTGTAAACCTCAAATCTTTTAGATTTTTAATGCTTCAGGACTGTTGAAAAAAATGGCTCCACCCAGTGCAAGTGATAATCTTAATTCCACACCAGAATCATAAGAATATTATTGGGCAAAGGTTTAATAAACATACTACCCCTGCTATATGTATTCCTCATCACCTGGAAGAGGAAGAGGAAGTTAGTAACTTCAGTAGGAAGAGGAAGGTGTTATTGAGACCGGAACAAGCTTGGCTTTCTGCCACATTCTCAGCTCTGTTTAATCTAATCTAATCTCTCTAATCACATACAATATTTTTGGTGTTTAATTGGTTAGGAGAAGATAAATCCTGCTCAGATTCAGTTTGGCCTACAAACTTCCACACTTTCCCAAGCCGATCCGATCCAGACAGTAATAATCTTCCAGCCACAGATATTTATAATAACTATATTACATCATTGAGTCAGATAAAATAAATGTACAGTTCTTTTAATATTTTGCCTTCATAGATATAATACTTTTATCCTTTTAGGGATCTCAGTGAAGGTGCGGTCCAGATGAATTTAAAGAAGCGGTTTGATCAGCAGCTAATCTACGTAAGTGAGTCGAGAGTCTATGTATGAAGCTACAGAATAACCAAAACAGTGCAGCTTCGATGCTATAGGTTTTTATGCTTAATGAACTTTGCCAGATCTCAACACGCCTATCTCCGTCTCTAGACCTATATTGGAAGCATCCTGGTGTCGGTAAATCCATACAAGATGTTGAATATCTACGGCACAGATCAGGCACTGCAATACGAGGGACATACGCTGGGAGAGAATCCCCCGTGAGTGATCCTACTGCTCTGCAGAAAAGATAAACTGATTTTCTTTCTTTAGAAAATGATAAAACTTGATACACACTGTATTGGGCAGCAAGGTTTGTCAAATGCTGGTTGATATGATTTTTTTGGGACCGATTCCGCTATGACTTTGGTCAGTGACAGCCAAGTCATATTGTTGAGCTATCCAGTAACATCCACATACTGCCATACCGTGTGATAATGTTGAACTTAGTGCTCCAGGGTCACTAAGTCTAATCTTTCTTCTGAGTTTCCCTGTTTTCCCAAACAGCCATTTGTTTGCGATTGCAAATGTGTGTTACACAACGATGATGGATGCCAAACAAAACCAGTGCATTATTATCAGGTGAGAGAACTATGGTCAAGTCCTTCACTTAAGTTCTACATATATGCCTTCAATATTTGATTCAAGGTTTATAAAAATAAATAAAATATCTAAATAATATCAAACTGTTACGGCGCATATCTATTACACACATAAAGCCATGGTTATATTTAACGATAGAAGTTAACGATAAAGAATTGTTACAGAGCGTTGAATTAGAGCACAGGATTGCCAGCTGTCTAATAACTGGAGATTAATCCTGTCAGTGGTGAAAGCGGCTCAGGCAAGACGGAAGCTACCAAGCTGGTGTTGCGATACTTGGCAGCGGTACATTACAAGCGTAACGTCACGCAGCAGGTACGCTAAAACCAAGCAAGAAAACACACAAAACTTAAATTAGTGTTGGTACAAGCCGCAGTAGCAGATGTACAAGACACTAATAAGACCCTCTCTTGTTTTCTTTCTGTCCACATGTGCTCTGATGTAGATTGAGGTACAGTATCCTGCCATATCAGCCGCACACCCCAACACCTTGTAACGCGACTCTTTCTAGTTGTGTCCTGTTGGATTCCTTGTTTTATTTTCCAGACATCATGAAGCAGGCTAAAATATTAAGCCACAGAAATAGGCCGGATTGATGCACGGATATTTCAGGCTGCTCGCTGCTTCTCTGGATGCTGTATTAGGGCATATTCTACACAGTCTGCGTGTTTCTTCCTTTGATTGAAAGTGATTCCTTGTAACTTCTGTTTCAGATTCTAGAGGCCACTCCCTTGTTAGAGTCTTTTGGAAATGCCAAAACTGTCAAAAACGATAATTCAAGTCGGTTTGGGAAATATGTGGAAATCTTTATGGAGGAGTAAGCGTCCTGTGTTTTTTTTTCAAGCATTTCGTATTCTAGCCATATGATGTTATGTTATTCAAGGGTGTAGATTTGGATGTGGAGGGTAGGGATATGTACTTTTACTAATAATTTACTAATATTGTGAGAGTACCATGTGTGTTTGGGTGGGGGGGGGTTGAAACCAAACCTATGCCCTTGAGGTTATGATATTAAGAAATTCAATGGGGGGCGTTGGCATGATTGACATGGTGGAATTAATTGAAGGGGCCTTTTTTGTCTAAAGCGAATACATATGTACGTATGCTATAGCTGTACCCCTGGCACTATGTCCGCGTTAACAAGGAGAGTCGTTAGCTCTTACTTACCTCACTGTGATTGAACAGTGGCGATGTTGGGATACTTACGTGCTTGGTGTGAATACAGCAACCTGCATTATTTAACACAGGGGTGTCATCAGCGGTGCCATAACCTCGCAGTACCTTCTTGAGAAGTCCAGGATTGTGTTTCAGGTGAGCACGTATAAAGGAAGCTCAGCCTTAATACCTAAATGTGCCTCAGTGTCGGAGGTGCTCTCATTAAATTGCGTGTGTGCGGCTTTGGGATGCATTTGGTGAAATATTAATGCATTTGTTTGAAATCCCGAAATGAGGCGACCATTGTAAACCGTAAGAACAGTTTTGTTGTAAACGATAAACGATATTCATACATTTAATGATATACAGCATGAAATCAAATAATAAAAAAATCCATAACACCTACTGCCAGTGAAAAAATTGTAAAGTATTAATATTAATAAAAGCAACATTCTCTTCTTTTTAACCAAGATCATGGATTAAAAAATCACATTCTAAATAAATGAATTTACAACATGTTTTCTGTCAGACAAGTACAGAAATTAATAATAGTTTTTCCCCAGGCCAAAAATGAAAGAAACTACCACATTTTCTACGAGATGTTGGCCGGCCTCCCATCCCAGCAGAGAAGGCTGTTCTACCTTCAGGAGGCGGAGACTTACTATTACCTCAACCAGGTATAGACACTTACTTGTGCTGGTTTTGTTGGCTGTGATGTGATATGCTGTGTTTCAGGGACAATGGCTCTTGTAAACTAGCTAGTTGGCTCATCATCTAGGTTTTCTCTTATTCTTTTTGTTTGTAGGAAACATCCAGCATTCAGAAGCCAGTCATTCAGCCTCCTTGACCAATCCCCCACTCTTTGTCTGGTTCTATAGGGCGGTAATTGTGAGATCCCTGGTAAAAGCGATGAAGACGATTTCCACAGGGTCCTTGGCGCCATGGAGATCCTCAGCTTCAGCGCTGAAGACCAGAACAGCATCTTTAGAGTCCTATCTTCTATCCTCCACCTGGGAAATGTGTTCTTTGAGCGCTATGAGGTGTGACGAGTTTCCTGGTTATTCTTGCTGGTTATTGTCTCAATGCAAGGTCGATGTTTCTCATGTAATGTGAATGGAAAGTTTACAAAAAATAATACTCAGGTGCTGGTTGTTGAGGGTTTTCATCCACAAAGAACTATAAAAGTTTTTATAATGTTCGTTTTTGATTATTTCAGTGTTTTATCACATCAGTTTTCTTTGGTAATTCCTGCAGGCCGATTCCCAGGAGATGGCAACAGTGGTGAGTGCAAAAGAGATCCGTGTGGTTGCTGAACTGCTGCAGATCTCACCAGAAGGTCTTCAGAAATCCATCACATTCAAAGTGACGGTGAGGCTGTGGGGTCATTTGGTGAAAAGACACCAAATGGACATTGTATTTGTTTATGAAGCGAAGACCTTTACCGTCATTGTCGATGTAGGTAGCAGGGTTGGGGCCATTCCGGAATTAATTCAATTCCAGTCCCAATCAGGAAATGGAACTGGAGTTCGGACTGGGAAAAAAAAACATGGGGAACAAAATTGAAATTGAATGCGAATTTCAGGGATATTTAAATTCCTGAACTCTAGTTCCATTTCCTGATTTGGATTGGAATTGATAAGTGCCGGAATTCCGGAATGGCCCCAACCCTGGTAGGTAGTATAAAGAAATTCAATATTCACATATCCTATCTTGCTCTCCTTAAGACACATACAGGTGAAACGGAAGCTTGGGGTCACAGCCCATGGCAAATCATTATTCTTGCGACTCAGATGGCGTTAAGGGGTTGGTCAAGAACCCACCAGTAATACGATTACAGGGTTTGAACCCACTACCTTCTGGACATGGGCACAGATAGCAGATGCCTTTTGCAATATTGCATAATTTTTATAGACCTTTTTTTGCAAAAGTTAATGATTATTCAACATGAATTGTGTTTGAGAGCCTTGATTGGCAATCTCCGGACCTCAGGCAATATAACAGGAAATCCCCTTAGCGTTTCCCAGACGTCAACCACTGGTGTTCCATCTCTGAACTGTAGCCCTGAAACATAAAACAGCCAATAAGTTTCAATTTGCGCTCCTAACAACTGGTACAATGAACCCAGACAAAACCTCAAATGATGCATATAAGGTCCAAGGCCCTTGGGCTGAATGGCAATCAAAGTTAATTATAGCGGGTGACACTGCTATGGAAACAGCAGGAACCTGATCGGGGTTACCCTGAGCCCCGGCTAAATCAGCACTTGAATCCGATTGGCTGCCACCACTCCTTATTGTTACATTTCACTGATACGATGAGTGGAGCTGGTAGCACACAGAGCCTGGGAAGCTCCATATCTGACGTGACCTTTGAGAAAGCACTGACCAGACAGCAGCAGGAGAGCTCTTTAACTGAGAGGATAGTATTTTGGTGCATATTCATTATCTTATATTGCGTGGCTCTTTGGTTGATGTTATGATAGGTGATATCAATGGGAGATTCAAATGCATCTTTCATGCAACTGCAAAAAACCTCTTTTAACCTTTGAATGTGTCTTTGACCCATTTGTACCGGATAAGCTGTTGTGTAAGATTTATGGATTAGATGGATTATATGGATGGATGGATGGATGGATGGA
>JAODKE010000101.1:24428781-24472777 GCA_026779605.1 Mormyrus hasselquistii | reverse complement strand
CCATTTGTACCGGATAAGCTGTTGTGTAAGATTTATGGATTAGATGGATTATATGGATGGATGGATGGATGGATGGATGGATGGAGGGCCGACTTGACAATAGCTCTTTGTTCTTTTGTAAAGCACCTTGTTCATTTAATAAATAAACAAGCATGATCACTGGAGTTACAGGTTGCATTTACCCATACAAATGGAGGCGTTGTGTGTCAGCTGTCACGTGCAGTGTCGGCCGTATCAGTTGTCCCGCGGTGACAATAACGTATGTCGACAATAGCTTTAGTATGATAGCAAGATTTTACTTTCAATATTGTGGCTTGCTGTGCATCACATATGTCAAACTCAAAGTCTGCAGGCCACATCCGGCCCGCAGCACAATTCTTTACAGCTCGCAAAATAATTTAAATATTCTGCTAAAAATGGCCTGGAAATAGGAGCGTAAAGGTACACAAAATTCATGGTTCGGGCAAACCTCAGTTTTGAGTTCACAAAAAAGGGAAAACTGAATTTGTCTTCAAATTATTACTAAAACTACAAACACAATTAGGAACAACTGTAGACCAAAGGCAATGCGTCTGATGCTGATGTGTCTGAATAGCAAAACCTAAGGCATACTTCAAAGTCAAAGTCAGCTTTATTGTCAATTCTGCCACATGTGCAGGACACACAGAGAATTGAAATAATGTTACTCTCAAACCCTTACAGAAAACATTAATACAAAAAATAAACTTTAAAAAATACAAATAAGAAAATATGAATAATACAATACACAATATACAACAAAACATGGCACTAATACTCAATAAAGACATGGCAGAGAGTGCAAAGCAGACATAAAGTGCAAATAGGGCTTGTAAGTATGGGGTAGTTAGCAGACCAATGCTGCAGAAAGTGACTGGTGCAGGTCAGTGGGTGTGTGTGTGTGTGTGTGTGTGTGTGTGTGTGCGCGTATATCAGACTTTCAGAGAGTCCGTGGGGCAGAAGAGGGGAGTGAGGGGAGGGGGGGGGCAGAGCCTGGAGAGAGATACTTATTCATGAAAAGTAAATATGCAAAATAAAAATTAAAATGTCTGTAGGGTTTGCAAACCACCCCAATGTTTTTGATATAGGTAATTTTAGCTTTATAATGGAATAATATAGATTTGCTATAAGTGAGCATGAGGGTGAGAGTCTGAAAGAGCG
Source organism: Mormyrus hasselquistii (assembly GCA_026779605.1). NCBI lineage: Eukaryota > Metazoa > Chordata > Actinopteri > Osteoglossiformes > Mormyridae > Mormyrus > Mormyrus hasselquistii. Next base: position 24,471,598 of record JAODKE010000101.1, on the reverse strand, counting down.
AGTGCCACATCAGATGCGTGACAGTTGGCAGCCCTGACATTTACTTGTGAATTTAGGTTCCATCCAGGCCATGAAAGGTATTCTTGTGTCTCATAGTGTGTTCTGATTGCAAAAAGCTGTAACTGAGCAGAACATGAGTAATAAATGTGCCATCACGGCCCTGTCCCCCCCGCCCCCCCCCCCCCACAGCAGCAGCGTAAAATTCAGCATGACATCCTAGTTGTGATCTGGTTGTTTCGACTTCCTACTCATTCAAACTCTATATCTCCAAAGAGGTTTCTCTATATCTCTATATTGCTCATTTAAAAAGAGAATTTTCATGAGTAATGTTTAATAAAAAGTTCACATTTGTAAATGTTACTTGCATATAGTAAAGATTGCGTCACACAAACTAAGTAAGCCTCGGTCATCTCACAGATTCATTGGTGGTTTTTAATATAGCACATTCAGTGTGAGAACCCTTTGTAAGCATTCATGCTTTTTCTTTGCTTACAGGAGACAATGAGAGAGAAGATATATACCCCTCTAACAGTGGAGAGTGCGGTCGATGCCAGGTCAATAAGTATTTATTTTAAATAATTAAACTTTATTGCATTAATATTCAATTGTTTTTAAATTAATTAAAAAAGTTCCCATGTTGCTTTTTGAAATCCAGAGATGCAGTTGCCAAGATCTTGTACTCCCTTCTGTTCAACTGGCTCACAGACAGAATAAATGCTCTGGTTTATCCAAGAAATGAGTCCTTTTCTATCTCCATACTTGATATTTATGGATTTGAGGTAATGGTCTCTTTCTGTCGGTAACTATTTTTTTGACATCGGCTTTTTTATGTAGACGATGCTACATAAAAAAGTTTTGAAAAAAGGTGCTAAGTTTAAATGTGCGTCAAAGCTCAGGCACTTATTTTATCTTTGTTTTCAGGACCTCGCATTTAACAGCTTTGAACAGCTGTGCATCAACTATGCAAATGAGTATCTACAATTCTTTTTCAATAGGATAATATTCAGGGAGGAGCAGGCAAGTCTTGAAGTATGATTTAGGTTCATTGAGTTCTCTTTCGTGTGTGCAATGAATTGTAAAAGGATGAATATTTAAAATTTTCAATAGGATAATATTCTGGGAGGAGTAAGTAAGTCTCTGATTTTGGTTCATCGAGTTCTCATTTGGTTGTGCACTGAATTGTGGACATCAATTATTTTCAAAGGATGAATATATGAGAGAGCAGATCAGTTGGAATGAAGTGCCGTTCAGCAACAATCAGGATTGTATTGACCTCATTGCCTCAAAGCCTTATGGGATACTTCGAATTCTGGATGACCAGAGTTGCTTCCCTCAGGTAAGGATTTCATGTTCTGAGAAATCAGTCATATGTTTTATATGTGTCCAGCTTTTGATTTTCTCACTGTCTTAAAGTAACGTCTCTGATCCCAGGCCACAGACCATACTTTCCTTCAGAAGTGTCACTACCACCATGGAAACAACCCACTTTATGCAAAGCCAAAGATGCCCCAGCCTGAATTCACCATTAAACATTACGCTGGAAAAGTCACTTACCAGGCATGCTGCGTTACGTTGTGTCTGCAACCAGCTAACAGTCCATACTTGTGTGTTCTGCAAATTAGAACAGTAATCAATCCTTAAATTAAAGTCTGAGAGTAATTCAAATCCTTGAGTGTAATGCAAGCGAAACTCTGAGAGGCGGAAGACGCACCAGAGGCTTAGCTTGCTGTTTAGCGTTTCTAATCCATATATTATAGCTAAGAACAGAGATCCTAGTTAAGATTAGCCTAGCTAGATTGTGGAAAAGCAGATTGCATTCAGCTGGCATTAACGCTTAAGTAACACCAGACTGACTAAATACTTTAACACCTTCATTTCAGGCACACAAGTTCTTGGATAAAAACTATGATAACGTGCGTCAGGATGTCCTGGATCTCTTCACTCAGAGCAAAAACCGGGTAAGAGTTTAGGCGTTTTCGCGGCGTGAGCCCGCAGGTCTTGCGGAAGTGGACAGGGTGTCATGAGTGGCGTGCCACTGTGTGCAGATGGTGGCAAACCTGTTCCTGAAACATACCGGCATCCTGGCCAGACAGAGGTCCCTCTCGGGGAAGAGCAGCACCGTCTCACGCCGCATTCCGCTCTCCACGGTGGCGGCCAAGTTCCAACAGTCCCTCCTGGAGCTCGTGGATAAGATGGAGAGGTACCAGGGGACCTGGCTCTCTTGGTGGTTGTTCACTCAATGGGCATTACCCCACGTAGCTGCTCCACTTATGGAGATTTTAGGCCATGTCATTTGTTAACCTGTAATACCTTTTCCAGAGTTTATTTTCTTATACGTGTCATTATTTGGTCTGTCATATATGTAGGTGCAACCCTTTTTTTGTACGCTGCATAAAACCCAACAATAAAAAGGTATGTATAATTATTCCCCTTCATTTTGAGACTAACTGCTTTATTTACAAAGTAATTCAACTCATCTTGGATTTAGTTGGTACTCATTAATAATACCTGGTGCTGCAGGAACCTGGTGTATTTGACACCGAGCTGGTCAGCACCCAGCTTCGGTATTCTGGGATCCTGGAGACGATTCGGATCAGGAAGGAAGGGTACCCGATCAGAGTGCCTTTCCGGGATTTTCTCAATAGGTAGGTGTGTATTCACAGTCCTAACAGAACGATAGATACCGAGCATAGCAAGTTCAATCATTAAATCTTAAACCTAAAATTAATATCTCCAAAAAAGCCCCACCACTGACCAGAAACATTGCTGAATTTTCAGACCTTCCCGCTCGCCTTCTTCAGTAAAATATTTTCAGTCTCCTGGCAATTCTGGAATTTAGAGGAAACTGGTGCAGTTGTCAGCACTGTAACCTCATTCCTCTGGGACCGAGGTTCAGCAATAGCTCTATGTGTGTTGAGTTTGGATGTTCCCCGCATGTCGTTGTGGGGTTTCCTCTGGGTACTCTGGTTTCCTCCCACTGTGCGAGTGGATTGTGTGCGAGTGAGTGGTGTGTATCTGTGCCCTGTGATTGGTTGGCTCCCCATCCTGCATTATTCCCCGCCTTGCGTCTTTACCATCCGGAATAGACTTCAGACCCCCGCGACCTTGAATATGACAATCAGAGGTCCTGATGTATTTGTCAGGTACAAAGCCCTGCTGGGATTGCGATGTCCTCCACCCATGGATGGAGAGAATTGTGTCGCCATGTTGAAAAAGCTCTGCCTGGTCAAGAAAGGGGAATATCAAGTTGGGGTCACCAAGGTGAGAAAAAAGATATGGCGATATTAACTCCTAATTATGTGTGACTCCATGAATTTCATATGTATTGCCATCAGAAAAAAATAATTTGAAAACCAAATTTCTAAAATTCATTCAGCCTATATTTTTGTTTTATCGAGTTGAGACCCCCACAGACCTAAAGTCACTCTTCCTCATATGTTACAGTATTGAGAACCAAAAGTCACTCACTTTCATTAAATTTCCAAAACTCAGCAAGTTCACAGAAATTTTCTTGTGAATGTATCCCGTGGACTGAGTGAGTTTTGGAAATTTGCTCCTCATTTATTATTTAAAGTGTGAGAAAACAGCCAACAAAAGGCATTCCAGACCAGATAGTGTTAGGCTAAGGTCAAATTGTTTACCGTAGTTGTAACTATGATATGATATCATTTATTCAGTTAGCTTCATATCAAGTTTCACCAAAGTCAATAACCTGTTAAGTTTGTGTAGTTCTGTGTTTCTCAGCTCAGGCCTTGGGGGCCCCCAGACAATCCATGCTTCTGCTCACTCCCTGTTCCTCATAGGGATCCGGGAGGGAGGAAAAATTGTGGACTATCTGGCAGAGAGCTGGGTGGGAGCAAAAACATGAATCATCTGGGGGTGACCAGGTTCAGGAACACTGGTGTAGTTGATATTAAGCATCAAGCCATCCAGATAACCAGTGTGACCTTTTATACCGCAGCCTGTTGTATTGATTGATTACAAGGCGATCAATATTAAATATGTAATTTTAGAGAGTATGAACATTGATAAGCTTATTTATGTCTTATAATGATAGCCATAGGGATCACGAGTAGAACCATTTTGGATACACCTGACTTCTTGTTTGTTTTAACATTGTAAGTATATTTGGACACCTACCTGCCTTTCGTTCTAGATCTTCATGAAGGAGGACCTGTACCAGCTGCTGGAGAGCAAGCGGGACCGTGTGCTGCACGTAGCGGCTCTCACGCTGCAGCGCTATTACCGGGCGTATCTCCTCCACAAGCAGTTCAAGTCTCTGCGCATCACGGTCATCAGACTCCAGGCCCGTTGCCGCGGCTTCCTCGTCCGGTAGGGTCCCGCCGGCGCCGCTCTCAGACGGCTCCCCGCTGCCCTCACCTCATTCGCCCACTGGCTTTCTCTTCTGTTTACTTTGTCCGAATGCGGGCTCCCAGGATGCGCATTGTGAGGATGAGAAGAAGCCTGATCAGATTCCGAGCTTTGGTCAACGTTTATGTGAACCAAAAGAGAAACATTGAGGTACAAATCAGCTCCCACATACACCAGAAACCTTACAGACTGACTTCCCCTTGAAAATCTTGTAGATTATCTTTGATAATATTATTATTAATCAATTCTTGTTGGTGTTGTCGCAAACAAGAACAACCACAGTAATACCTCACTTGTTGTTTCTGGTGATTGTTGTATAGAAACCTGAATTCTCCTGCTGATGGATTTTTAAAAATCTTTTGTTTCCTCAGGTAAAGCTGGCATCTGTGAGGCAAGCAGAGGCCGAAAGGATGCAAATCGAAATGGTAAACATTATCCCGTCAAGAATGTTTATGGCCTAAAAATGTTCTTGGAGGCCTTCTAGGAAGGCTCACATTTCGACGCGTCCCACCATGCAGGAGCTGATGAGGCGGAGAGTGGTCGATGTTTCCCACCTACCCATCCCGGCAGAACTCGGCGGACTCCTGCAGGTCTTGGCAGGTCTCTGATAGATTGAGCTCATCTTTGCTGATTCGGCTTGACTCCCTTGATATCTCCCGCTCGACTTACTAACGTGACCAATGCATATTAAAGATTTATTAGTTTCAGATAGTCTTAGACTGAATGGCCGGTGATGAGATTAGATATGAGCCTGGCTCTTGTACGTTTGTTCATTTGTGCGTGTGACACAGTCAGCATGGTTATTATCTGACTTGCAGCAAAGGAGAGGTTAGCGATCTGACGCCATGCCCGGTTTCAGCCTCGTTGCACGTTGGTACGATCCCTGATTGGCATCTTGTTTGTTGACCTCAGCTGGCAAAGAGCTGCACTCGGATTGCCTTGCTCTGGTCCAGGCCCCAAAGATACAGGTGGAGTCTCAGCTTATGCTACCACTCGACATTAACAACTACCTCATCTCCAGATATATCCAGACTCACTTTAGGGTAAGACTGAAATAAGACTGCATGGCGCATTTGTTCTATCTACTGCTTCAGTTATCCATCCAGTTCTTGATCACCAATGTCCATTGATCAGATTAGGGTTTCCCGGAATATGAAAAGAAAATTAAAATTACAGACGGTCCCCAGGTTACAATGGTCCATGTGATGATATTTTGTTAAATGTTTTTTGCTTTCAATCCATTATTCAATAAATTAAATGAGATATTCAACATTTTATTATAACATAGGTTTTGTGATAATGATTTTGGCCAACTGTTGGCTAATGTAAGTGTTCTAAGCATGTTTTTTAAGGTAGGCTAGGCTTGGCTATGATGTTTGTTAACTTAGGTGTACTGTATTAAAATGCATTTTCAGCTTACGATATTTTTGCCTTATGATAGATTTATTGGAATGTAACCCCATCGTAACCTGAAGAGAGGCTGTATATCAGAAGTCCTTTATATTCCCAGTTCATTGGGACAGTGAATTAACATTCACTTTTCTTCTGACCACTTATCTAGAAGGTGAAAGGTCAAATTCAAAAGTTAAAAATCAGTTTGCTGAGTATGGATTGGGTAGCCATTGATTTTTATTTATATTTTATGTACAAAGTTGTATGTCACTTAACAAGTAATATATTGAACAGGGACCATGGTATTTGCCATTAAAAGTCTTACAGATCCATTCCTGAAATATAGGAACCAAAGTTTGGAATGTTGACTGAACCACTTGAAGCCCCTTTGACGCACTTGGATGAGGAGTTAAAACAAGAAGCTCTGAACATCTTCATAATGGTAGGATCCTGAATTCGCTCAGTAGTGCTTGCAGACAGCAGCCCTGCCCTGCTAGGTGCTTCGGCAAACATTACAATCCTTTATTGTATTTCTTCGCTTGTTGAGATTTTAAGGTTTATGGGAGACCCTCATCTCAATGGAGCTCAGGAGAACCTGTTTGGGAACTACATCATCCAGAGGGGCCTGTCTATCCAGGGGCTGAGAGATGAGATCCTGTCTCAAATTGCCAACCAAGTCTGGAGAAACGACAACTCTGCCAACTCAGAGAGGGGCTGGCTGCTCCTCTCTGCCTGCTTGAGCGCATTTGCACCATCTAAAAAGATGGACAAATATCTTCTAAAGTAAGATAGTCGCTTTGGAAGTCCACTGCTGTCTTTTCCCTAACCTTATCCGCCTGCCCCTTCATTTAAAATCCTGGTTTGATTTGCAGGTATGTTTCAGACTATGCCTACAATGGCTTCAAAGCTGTTTGCCAACACAGACTTATACAAGCCATGCAGAAGTCCCAGCATGACCCAGGGACTGCCAGAACCTACCCGCCGTCTCTGCTGGAGTGGACAGCCAATAGGAAAAGAGCAAACATGGTTCTGCAGGTTCATTGCTTTGATGGTGAGATGGTGCATCGATGCTTTACATTGGTTTATATATATATATTTAAATGTACACAAATTTACATAAGCGTCTGCTCCAGTTTCGCAATCATTCACCGCAGAAGTGTGTATAGTTACATTTTGCATATTATGAATTTGCTCCTGTCTTAAGTAAATCATGTGACCATGATGGGAAAAGTACAGGAAATACTGAAGACAGTAAAGCGACAAAAAGTGGATAATCTGCTGCTATTTATTTTTGATTATTGTAGTTGTTACTTCATCCATCTTCGCTTTCATTCATCATCTTCCCACATATATGAAAGTGAAGGAGTGAGGTCAACATATCACCTACTGCTGGGATGCCATGATACGTTTTGTAGCCAAGATCTTTTCTCCTATTTTGTCCCAAGTCTCCCATCCGCTTTTGTCTGCCTTGGACGTCCATTAGAAAGCACCTAATCTACTCCTCTATGTGTCATGTTCGAGATATGCCGGTGTTGCCTTTCGGCCTAATTATTTCACCAGTCTTCCATTTCTTCCTCAGGTGCCTCCTTCCTGTGTCCTCTTCATTCCTGGACCAACGGTGAAGAGTTGGCAGGAGACATACTCCGGCACAGGTGAAACAATCACCGGACACTTTCCTACTTAAGTAAATTGCCCTAATTAGAGTTAGCTTAGGTAATGGCAAAGTTTCGGCTTATCCCTGGCTCAGTTTTCGTAAGTTTGATGACCATCCTTTAAAAAAGGCAACAAAATGGTGAGTAAAGATTTACACTTACTGAAGAGAAGAAGGTCTGTAATGTTACAGTGTTGGTCAATTTCCACGGATACTACCTACATCACCAGTTGTCGTCGATTAGCATTGCTAACGGATAGCGCTGTTTCTGTGCTGTCTGTCTTGGGTACCTGCTACGTGTTCGTCTCCCTGCAGGGGAGTGCTGGATGGCCGCAGAGGCTGGTCGGTCCTCCTGAAGGAGCACAGAAACCGGGTAGAGCTACAGGGGCATGACTATGTCATGGACCTCATATGTGACCTAGAACTAATGGCCGACTTCCCAAGGCAGAAATCCTACTTCGTCTCCTCCTCGGAAGATCCGTCGCAGACCAAGTTCGACGGCCGCATGTAAGTCGAGCGCGTATTGGCATGGAATGTGCCAGCGACTGTTAAACAATGACCTGTTGCGTTGCAAGATCAGCACCAAGTTTATCTGCTTACTATCTGTGCACTTCTTATTATGGTGGTGTTCATCCAAATCAATGACCACTAGACAACGATATTGTACTGTAGTGTCGCCTTGTAAACCTCTTACTGTACATGGAATATTGCTAAAACATATAACCCGATAGTATATAGTGTACAGTGATCATTTACAGACCCATAAACTACCTATGGTAACCCTGTGCCTTCGGAATACCCCAGCAGCCTGTTTGGGAGTGGCTTTGAATCTGATGAAGAAGGACCCCTCTCCCACACAAGATATCCAGCCATGACCAGCCTGCCCGACTCTGAGGGGTACCACAGCCACGGTAAGCCCCCATCTGGGCGGGCTGAGAAGCCATTCCTCCTAGCTCTCATTACGAAGATCTCTGAAGCTACCCATCCCTTCTGCTCCTTTCAGCGGAAAATGACATCATCGCGGACGTCCCCACGCAGAGAGGTTTGGACCGGTACCTCGACAGCCTGTTTGACCCGGTGCTCTCGTATGGCAATGGGGTAAAGTGATACTTCCTCTATTCCACGATTAGTTTTAAAGTATGAAGTTACTCTCAGCACTGATGAGACAACTAGTTAACCAGTATTTAAATTAAATTTGACCATTTTCTTGGAATGGGGCATGGATAGACAACTTCCCTTTTTCTGATGAAAGTACATTTGTGTTTATTGTAGGCATTTGAAACAAACATTACAGTTTTTCTGTGGATGTCTTTCTCGCGGTCACGGATGTCTCCTTTACATTCTGCTACATAAATAATACAATTTCTACCAGAGTAGAACTGGTAACGTGGTCAGGTAAATGAAGTGAGTGGTCACACCATGTATTGTGTGAAGGATATCTGATCTTGTGTGTGTATGAGAATTTGCATGTATCAGATGTGTACTGACAGAAACTGATCCCCTCCAACAAAATAGTGATTAAATTACCAAATTGTCGTAATTCTCAGAGCAGTGAGGCTCTCCCAGTTCTCTCGGGGTAATTTTTTTTTTTTAAGGATCGCTTACGCTGCCTGAGGATATGACACTTAGGAAATGAATGGGTTATTTTTTAATGAACCTTGCCCTAGATTTTCAGAGAGCTCCTATATTACAGGCGTTACGTTAGCCCGGACGGCCAGTGGAGGATTTTTCAGAAATGCAAGTGGGGCATTTCTATGCGTAAATCAAGTGACTGTCGGAGACCATCATGCCTTTGACCTAGTCGAGTACAGCGTGGGGTCAGACGTGCCCCATAATGGAACGTACAGGGTATCTTTAATGGGAAGATGGAGTTTTCTGCTTGGGGGTCTCACCGTCACACCTCCCTGCTCCCTGTCTCCTCAAAAGGACCTGGACAAGCCGACCAGCATCTCCAGCCGGATGAAGGGTGGCGGTGGAGTCGGTGGGGGCGAGAGGGGGGGGGAGCCGCCTGCTGCAGCCTCATCTTACCGGCCAAGCTGGCAGTCTGGCGGTGAGTCCTGTCCCACGGCTGCCCCCCAGTCCCCCACCCCTCTCCTGCCTAATGCAGAATTCCAGCAAATAGATTCACCGGAGGACATGCTGGTTTCCTGTAGCTGCTTTGCATATATCCCAGTACTGGGTGGAGGCAGCACAAGGGGTGAAGTTCAGTCAGTAGTCTGTTTACTCCAGTAAATATGTTCACTAGCAGAGGCTCATGGGAAGGCCTCCATTGTGACCAAGAAATATTATTACAAAGCATCAAATTAAGTCATATGTCTAATGTGTCTTGGCGCTTTCCCTCCTCATCCTTATCCATTTAATATTTAATTAGTCTACGTAACTTCAACTGAGAACCTTTGTCTCAAAGCAATAGATGTAGGTGTCGATACAATCTTGCACCGTTCACGAGTGTACTAGATAAAATGCATTTATGCTCATTCAGTCAACTAAATGGTTTCATTTGAAGGTGTTTTTTGTTGTGCTAAATATTTTATGACAGGTTTAATTATTTTTTTTCAGTAGGCAGCAGGCCTGACTTCACATGTTTTTTTCAGTATAAAAATAAGCAAATAAATGAAACTTTAATGCATTTTATCAAAATTGTCTTTGAGAAATAAATAACCCAAACAACTGTTAATTCTACACACTAAATTTTATTTTGATATACAAAAGAACAGCTCATTTTTATTTCAGGCTAATTTGGTCAGATGAAAATATAGATTTTTTTGTGTTGTTTTGGCCAGCATTCCTGAAACCGTGCATGTGTGCCAACATCAGTGACACGTGTCTCGTGTTTTTAGCCGTGCAAGTGCTGCCCAGGGTAGGTGGGGCTGTACCAGGCGTGCCAGGCATATCCACTGTACCACTGATGCCCAGTGTGCCAACTGTGCCAGGTAAACATGATGCAGCAATACATCATATTCTATTCACAATATTCTAATTTTTATACTTAATTTAGTGCTTAATTTAGTGTCACATCACCACAACTAGACATTTATATACAGCACTAGTCAAACGTTTGGAAATGCCAACTGACTACAAAGAAGAGTGATAGTGTTGCACCACATGACCTGACCATCTGACCTAAACACAGTAGAAATGGTTTTGGAGGAGTTGGACCAGAGTGTGAAGGCAAAGCGGCCAGTGAGTGCTCAGCGTTTACGTGGGATGTCCTTCAGGACAGCTGGGAAAGCATCCCAGGAGGCCACCTCATGGAACTGGCATAGAGGAGACACTAGTGTCAGCCAGTCCCTGGAACAAATGGGGTTAAAGGACTTGCTCAATGGCCCAATGGTATGAGCACTCTGCTATGGGATTTGCACCGACAACCTTCCGGGTCCCAACCCACAGAGTTGCCCCTATAATATAATAATGATGATACGCTGTGCCTTTGTCCATTTTATTAATGCTGATATATTCCATGTCTTTAAGGTGCTGAACAGACTGTTCTGACCCCACAGCAGCAAGCCATCATTAACCAACAGGCCATCATCATTGTCAGTATCCTCATCGTTAGGCCATTTCAAGGTCATCTGACATGCCCTTTCTAGGTCACCGATAATTCATGTGATTCACGATTTTCTACTGACATTTGAAATCTACTTCTGTCCTAGTTTTTTGGTGCCTCACCCTTGTACGCTTGAATCATGTGGTATAATGCTGCTTCAGGATGAGAAGTACTGTGTTGGGAAGCGGAGGGGGGGGACTTCATTGTGTAATTCCAAACCAGTGATTCCCAATCCCGTTCTTGGGCGCCGACAGACAGTCCACAAAGACATGGAATGACTGGCAGGGAACTCTGGACTGGAAAATACGGATCTGTGGGTCGACGTGGATTGTATTGAGAAACACTGGTTTAAATGGGTCCTGTAGCCATGCGCAATGCAGAGATCCAGACCCAGGGCTTGTGACACACTGCCCTGGAGTTGCTTCTGCTGGTTGTCCCACGTCCCAGTCTGAGTGCTGCGCGTCTGTCCACGGCAGGCCCAGCAGATGACCATGCGGGCCATGGCCATAGCCTCCAGCCCCGTGACCAGCCCTCCAGGCAGCCCACCAACCAACCCCTACGCCAGGCAGCCCGTCAATCCCTACACTAACCTTACTAACCCCTATGCCGGCTGTCTCGCTGACTCGGCCAGTCAGGACCGCTCTGCCAGGAGCGTGCCCCCCCTCCCCCGTGCTGCCGTGGCCACCCCGGTGAGTCTGCACCGGCGTCGGCCCGCGGGGGGTTTGCAGGACTGTGGTTGCAATCCACCATTCCATGCGTGATGTCTTGTGATCTCTAATATCAAAACGCTTAACGTTTATGCGGCAAACATTCCGCAGGCAAAAGGGACAACAGGAGCCCCCAGTCCCCCCGGTGACAAGGAAAAGCCTCAGCGATCCGGTACGTGCGGGTGTCACTCCCCAAACATGAAGGTCGGGGTCCGACCTGGTGCTGAGGTGCGTCATACCTGGAAAACAGGAAGCGATCTGTGTCTTAGTGTGCAGACGTGTGTCTCACCCGGCCCAGGTCAGGATGTGGCGAGATCCTCCGTCACCAACTTGGAGCATGCAGAGCCCACGCACAGCATCAAGGACATCATCAAACAGTACCAGCCGGCCCCACCCTCCAAACCCGCCGAGATTAAAAGGTACCGTTCTGGATCCACCGTGGACCGAAATGGCCAGGGCCATATGTACCGGTGGTGCTCGTGGTTACTGAGACGGGTGATTTTCATGTTGCAGGAAAGAAGGCAAAGTGTTTGTGAAGAAGATGAACCCCCACGATGAAGCGATGATTATCCTGAAAGGACAGATGAGCACTCAGCCACCTGAGGTACAAACCAAATCAATTGCAAAATACACTGTACGAGTATATGTGCATTTAACTGCTGCTAATACTCTTGATAGTACTAATCTCAATATATCGTAAGATGCTGGGCATATGGGGGAACATAATTCATACAGTGGGACCAGTCTTATTATTAGCCAATGAAATTTTTTGGGTCGGGGAGGGAAAGGGATGGGGGCACTGCAGGAGCCAATCTTTTCTCAGCTTGGGCCAGTGCCCCCCCCCCCCCCCCACTCGTGCAAACCATACAGCCACATATACATACTGTTCGTGATTATGGCTTCACATTGCTGCCTGCTGCCATCTCTCTCCTGCTTATCACACAGCTCAGAAAGCTGACAGCTCCCATCACTGCAGTATCTTCATTAAAGGAACAGAACGTGGATGAGGAAAGAGTTCTGAGGCGTCCCAGGATCATCAAGACGACACGAGCCCAGCCGCTGGCGCCGCCGAGCTATCAGGGAGCCTGTGCGCCTCCTCCAGGTCGTTTGCAGCATGAGAGAGATGCTCGGCGGACCTGCCCCGTATGGAAAAGCGGATGGTGACACTCTGTCCTGTTTACGGTCCAGTGTCCCGAGAGCTGCCAGTGGAGGGAGAGGCCATCCAGACCAAGCTGCACAGGAGGATCAACGAGGACCACTACACCTACACCAACGTGCCCTGGAAAGTCTACCTCCGGAAGGAGGTCAGTCCTACACGTACAGTTCCCACATAGCTAAACACACGATCATCCACCGAGCCCCACTAAATCTCCACGCTACGTTCATTTGATTACCTATGGGTTTCATTGGGCCTGATTGTCCTTCATTCTATTGCAGGTTTTCTACCCAAAGGAGAGCTTTACCAGTCCGCTAGTACTGGATCTTATATTCAGACAGGTAGGCTAAATGCTTCACACGCATTGTTAGCAATCACCGTTCTGCTCCACCTGACCATAACTGCATACCCTCCCGTTTAGATCGTCAGTGATACCTTCTCAGAGGCCTGTATCCGCATCACCAAGGAGGAGAGACTCAAAATGAAATCTCTCTTCGGTAAATCTAACGTTATGGCTATAATCGGAAGATTGCTGGTTCAAATCCCATCCCATCCCTTTGGGTTTTTGAGTGAGGCCTTTACCACCTGTTGGTCTAGTGGCTGGCTGACCCTGTTCTCTCATTCGTACGTGGCTTTGGATTTTAATTGTCTGCTGTATAAATAAAACACGTAAAGATGTAAACGAAGACCTGCTGCACCTGGATCTAAACTGTGACACTCTGGCCGCTCATGTTGCAGCTGAGCACCGGATCGAGTCTGGGACTCTCACCCAGGATGACGGCGTGAAGAGAAAGGTGGTCACGACTGCCCGCGATTCCTGGGACATTTACTTCTCACGCCTGTTCCCGGCCTCCGTGAGTGCTGTCGCGAGTGCCGTGACACTCAGTGCGTGACGCAGGGTCTTGCATGTTTACGTGGCTGCGCATGAGTGTGTGTGTATGCGTGTGCGTGCTCCTCAGGGCAGCGTGGGCACTGGCGTGCAGATCCTTGCCGTCTCCCACAGCGGGATCAAACTCCTCAAGATGGTAAAGAGCAGTGCAGCTGATCTGGACTACTTCAGGGTTCTACGGCCCTACAGGTACATGAAGAAGGAGGTCACTGCGCCCCCCACTGGTCATAACAGTTATATTCGTGGAAAAGTGTTCTACCTTTTTATTACCTTGTATACTAAAATTATTTTCATATTAACAGAAATGAATTTCATTTTATTCTAGACAGATAACTATGAACATCCTCAAGTTATGAATTGCAAAATGCATGTAATGGTAGTGTTTTATATACTTGAGGAGACTATTAAATCTACATTTAAAAGACCTCATTGTCAAATTCTTTTAAAATCTGTATTTATCTATAATCTGTTCATTAGGGCATGAATTCCTTTGTTGTGAGGTCACTATTTCTGTACTGGACACCTATCTCTCCATCTTCCATATGCTGATCCTGTACTGGGTCACTTTCTTGAATGGTATTTTTTAACCTCATATGATGAATTTTGTGTCTGTTCATATATTTTTTTAATAAACAGAATATGACCTGAATATCTGTGGTCTTCTTTTAAATGACCTGAAAGCCATTGTCACCTTAAACTAGCATCTTACTATTTATTACAGTCATTTCCAGTGGGTGTTATTATAAAATAAATGTGCAATTCTTCTCTTAATTTTTAGCTATACGGACATCATGTTCCTCACCATCCCCTCAAGGAACATGCTGGAGATCAACCTGACCAATGAGAAGCTGATACTGTTCTCCCCTAAAGCCTCTCAGGTCAAAGCTATGGTGGACTTCTTCATCACCGAGCTCAAGAAAGTGAGCCTCCGATGGAAAGCCTTTTTGTTGCAGCCCTGGCAGCAGGTGTGCAGTTATAAAGCTCCTCCCCACGTATCCGCAGGATTCGGACTGTGTGGTGGCCGTACAGAGTTACATCACAGACGAGAGGACACTTCTGAGCTTCCATAAGGGGGACATCATCCGGCTGCAGGCCATGAATGGAATGCAGGAAGGTCAGATGTAGCTACAAGGAAATCCCTTCACTGTGATTCAGAGTGTGTCTGTCAGAAAATATTCTCAGGGTAGAAGGGAAAATGATTGGCTTAGAGAGGTAACCATGAGATAGTAGTGAAGGTGGGTCCAAACAACTAGAAGAGGCGGGACCATGACATCTTCTTCTAGTTCAGGGGTGGCCAGTCTTATCCACAAACGGCCGGTGTGTGTGTGTGTGTGTGTGTGTGTGTGTGTTTTCTCTGCAACTCCCTAATCAGATTACTAGTTAGAGGACTGATTGGCAGAAGAGTCCTCACACCTGGGTTTGAACAACTGATCTACAGGTTATACCAAAAACCTGCATACACACTGGCCCTTTGCAGATAAGATTGGCCACCCCTGCTCTAGTTGCTTGGACCTACTTCATCTACAATCTGATTGGTTATCTATTTGAACCATTTTTCCTTCTGCTCTCAGAACATTTTCGTGTAAGTAAAACTCCCATGAGCATCAAACACACATGTTCATCAGTTTTCGAACCCTGTGCCGGTCTGCAGGTCAGTACTATGGCTGTGTCGTGAGGAAGAAGGTGATGTATTTGGAAGGATTGAAGAAAGACACCCCTGACTTTGGTGGGTTTGTATTGCCCTTTAAAATGCACTGTATCATTTCACCATCATCTTTGATAGTTATTCTGAACCTTAAATACGTCACAGACTTGATGTGACATGGAAACCACCATAGCTAGACCGGCAGTATAGAGAGATTTGCCTTGTGCTTAGGACCTTAAACAGAGTGTATGTTATGTATGTATGGTCACATGTACAGAATTAGCCATAAGAGGTATTCAAACATAAACATACAGACATTGAGGCTAATTGTGTTTTCTTATATCTTGAAGTTGGGTCACATTATACTGTAAATAATTTGTGACATTAAATCCTTCTCCCTACTAGGCTGGAAGTTTGGCGCCATCCATGGCCGTTCAGGGATATTCCCTGCAGAACTCGTCCAGCCTGTGGCAGCACCGGACTTCATAAATCTGCCCGTGGACCGGAAGGAGGAGCCAAAAAACAGACAAGGTCAGGTGGCGGCATCCGCTTCAGTGGTTGTGGCTGTGGCCTCATCTGTAGCTGCCCACGAACTGGATCATTCCATTGAGGTACACACCCCTCCCCCCACACTTAGAACTGTCTGCCATTTTCATTGGCTGTTCAGTAGAAGACACTTCCGATTGCTTGTGTCTAATGAAACAGATTTTCATTGGTAACCTTATGATATGACGCAGTACCGGCATCTTCCTCTAGGTGGCGCTCGATGTCAGTGATTACCACGAGGACTGCAGCGACAACAGTACTTTCGATCTTGATGAGTCTGTGCTGCAGGACAGTCAATACAACCTAGTGGAGTTTGCCAAGAAGTATTTCAGAGGAGCCCAGACGAGAAATAGGTCAGTCATTTCATTCCAAGTGTTATATTTTGTTGAACATTACCGTATATCTGTCAAATAGCGCAAAAGAAACCGTACCCAAAATACAGTAAAAAGTTCTGTTTATTGTCAGTGATTCATACAGAAAGAGGTCCAAGAAGAGCAAAGATCTGAGAGATCCTTCTGATGTGGTGAAATACTCCAAGGTAACAGTTGTGCTCTATTCTAATAATCCCCCATAGCACGTTTTTATCGGTAAGATTTTTTACGTGTAGTGCTGTTCCTTAAGTGTGTATTTCTTTTCCGTGTTTAGTTGGTGAATTCCGATTTTTGGCTTGCGATGCATCCTGAGTCTTTCTTTCTGCAGTTCCCCATCCAGGACTCTTTAATAGACTTCACAGATGTTAACGTAAACAGAGTCGCTGTGGACATTTTCCTGGGTGAGTAGGGAGCCTGTGTGTAATTACTTACATAATGTGAACCATCCACGACATCTGCTATGTGGATTCATCTCTAGCTACCCAACATTATTCAATCCTTGCCCCTTGCTTGAAACGTAAGTGTTATCCTACTTTCTGTAGTGTGGGCTGTGTTGTCATTTTCTCAGCAATTTTCATTCTGTATTATCCACAGCTATTATGAAGTTTATGGGCGACCACCCCCCAAGAGGTCAAACAGAACAAGATGTGGTCTGTCAGTTTCTGAAGGTACGAAGTTTCCTGACTCGCGTATCGATTCGTATGACAATATGACTGCAAACATACTTTGTAATCAGTGTGCCCAGGGCTGAATTTAGGCCAGTGGAGGATGAAGTTACTGATGGGGCCCTACCTGGTGCTTAAAATGCTGCTGTAACAACCGCACAAAAAAATTGGGGCACCCTACAACTTGGGGCCCTTGGCTACAACCCAGGTTAGCCTGTGCATAAGTCCAACCTTGAATGTTCCCATGTTACATATCAACTAATCGGCACTTAAACATGATTTACAGCTAACTGGGGAGTATGGACCATTGAAAGATGAAGCTTACTGCCAGATCCTCAAGCAGATCACTGCAAACACGAGTTCGAAACCGTGAGTGTGCTTCCACACTCTTTGTTGGAGTCTTTGCTGACGTTCTGCGGGGCCGCGGTAACCTTTTTGGCTGGTGTTGCTAACGCCGTACAGGGACAGCTCTCAGAGAGGCTGGAGGCTGCTGTACATCCTGTCAGCCTACTACCGCTGCTCAGAGGTGCTGAAGCCCTACCTCCTGAAATTTCTGCAGGACACCTCTAAAGGGCCCGGGGTTCTCTTCCAAGGTATGCCGCCAACAGTAGCCTAGGTTACAACCAAGGATGCGCACAGTGTTTATACGCAGGGATGGACACAACTGGTACGCAAGTACGCGCTCACCTTTAAAAACAATACATGCAACAATTGATTCTTTGTAAAAGTGCAAATGCGTACTTATCTCACGTGCATTTGCACTGCTACCGCAGGAAAAAATCTTGCATTTTAACCTGTATACCGCAAATGAGGTAGAGTTAGCATATAAAGAATAAAATGCATTTTATTTTATTTTCTTATCAACGCAAATGCACATAAGTACGCATTTACACTGTTTATTACGATCGATTGTTGCATGTATTGCTTTAAAAGGTGAATGCGTACTTGCATACCAGTTATGTCTATCCCTGTTTATACTGTATGTATAGACAAGGCTGACTTAATGTTTCCATGCTAGGAATTGCTAAAGCTTGTGAGCAAAATCTCAGAAAGACGTTCCAGTGTGGTGGACGCCGAGTGTTCCCCAGTAACATGGAACTGAAGGCCATGGTGGTCAGTACATCAAGACTCGGCCTTTTAGTTTGTGACTCTGTTACGCTGGAATGTCCCTTAGAGACTTTGTCCCGCCCGTCTCCCTATTCAGGCGGGACGAAGCTCTAAGCGGCAGCTGATTCTCATCCCTGGAGGAATCGAGCGCCATCTCAAAATCAAAACGTGCACTGTAAGTCGCTCCAGGGTGACCTTCGTGCCTGCAAGATACCTCTTGCAGACACCTTGACATGTTTTGAATATTTAGCTAATATCCTGCACGTTTAATTTGCATTTCAGGTAGCATTGGATGTTATAGATGAAATTTGTTATGAGATGGGACTGCAAAAAGCAGAGGCAATGCAGGAGTATGCCATTTTTGTGGTCACCAACAAAGGTAAGGATAAGGGGTCCATATTCCACATTGTATGATTATAGATTCATGTATAGCTTTCCAAGCAAGTGCGCAAGAAAAAAAATGAATACGTCATTTTTGCCATCATCCATCTTCTAAACATTTACCCAGTGAAGGCATCATAGAGCATTAGGCAAGAGAACACTCTGGATAGGATCTCAGACTACAAACACACATGCAATTTAGAGATACGAATTCACGACAAGCCTTCGGACTGCGGAACATAAACAGAGAGTACCTGGAGGAAACCGTTAACCATTTCCAAATCATGTTCCTGAATCAGAGTGTTCTTGTAGGCCAGCATGTACGCCCACTGAACAAGAAAGAGTACATCCTGGACATCGCTACAGAGGCTGAGCAGACCGACAGCAGCTACAGCTTCTGGTTTAGGAGGGTGATCTGGACCCAACCACTGAAGTTTGACAACGAGCTTTGTGTCACTATGCACTTCAACCAGGTACACTCCGCTCTGGTATGGCCACTTCTGCCCGTCTGCTGCCTGGGCAGGTGCTCTGAATGACGGCCCATGTTCCTCCAGGTGCTTTCCGACTACCTAAAGGGTCTGCTCAGTGTCCTGCCCCAGGGGAAGCTCAGCGAGCAGCAATGTCAGCAAATGTCCAAGCTGGCTGCACTGCAACACCGTGCCAAGGACAGCATCTACCTGCCAACCATGTAGGTCTAAGGTGGCATATTACTCTTTGATGACATGTAAACCTTCTTAATCTACAGTCTACAAAGTGTCTAAGTGCCACCTGAAGTCATTTAAAAACCTTAAAACATTAAAAAAACTACATCTCCCATAATGAACTGCTTCCATGGCTCCATCCATATTTCATTTATTGACCTTGATATCTTACATACTATGAACTCTTATAAACTGGAGTTAGTGTGGATAAGAGTCTGTCATGAAACCTAACTTTGGATCTGTTTTTTCCCACATTTGTCCAACCCTCGCAGCCGTGAGGTTCAGGACTGCGTTCCAGCTAAGTTCTTTGGGTTGCAGCGCTCTCAGCAGTGGTTAAACATGGTGACTCAACACATGCAGCAGGTCCAAGCCCTGAGCCCTCACCAGGCCAGAGCACAATTCCTAGGTAGGAGCAATATTTTTTTTTTTTAAGTGCAATACATTTAAATGCACTTACAGCAATACGCCTTGCCAGAAAGCGAAGTCACTGAGAGTATAAATGCCTCCTCCCATTTCTCTCTTTTTTAGACTCCGTTTTGCATATAGGACAATTCCAATCCTGGTAAACACATTTCATATGTCTCCTTCCTCCTCCGCTTGACTTTGCTTGTATGTCCAGGGCTGGTTAGCGCCTTCTCCATGTTCGGATCATCCTTCTTCTTCATCCAGAGTAGCAGCGACAGTTCCATTGTAACGCCGTGCATACTGGCTGTCAATCAGAATGGCCTGAACTTCCTGAACAAGGACTCTCTGGTGAGACCGACCTCTGACCTTCTCACTAGCCTGTGAAGCAACGTTAGTACCTGGAAAAGCATCAATATACGGGTCATTGCTATGGTTTGGTGTCACGTTACACGTTTCCTGGGCAGAAGTTTGTCATTAACACAAACATAAAACTAAGATGCTAGAGTCATATTAAAAGTTTAAATAATCTTCAACTCATGCATAAAACTTTAAATGTGAACAGTAATGACCTGACATGTAATAACTACCTAGTTTAGATACGTGGGACCCGCAGCATGCAAAAACACGAGCTATCAGAGCACATTTATATCTTACCTATATGTGGTACAGTTTGTCCAAGTCTAATGTGGAGTCTTAAATGGCTTAAATCAGATTTGGTGGAAAAAATGATCTGTCTGTCCCTTTTGCAGGAGCTGATGGTGAAATTCCCTCTGAAGGAGGTGCAGTCTACACGCACACAGAGGCCTACAGCTGGCTCCAGCTTCCCCTACGTGGAGGTCACACTGGGAGACCTGATGTCCCAGCACATCACGCAGCTTCAGCTGGAGCAGGTAGCCCTGGGAACACTGGCACGACGCCACGGTCCCATTTCTCTCCCATTATCCAGCTGCCCTGGCTCATAGGTGCACAGTGCCTCTGCATTGCAAGCAGTTCTTTTTATCTACAATGACAAAAATATGCCTCATTTCTACAAACCGAACCAGCAAAATGCAGTAATATAGTTATCCGTGCTGGTTATCCTAGTTTAGCTACATTTCTGGCATTACTTGTGGATTCATTTTGTCTTATGCTAAAGACATTGTAATGATATTGGAACATGGAACACAGAAATTAAAATGAAAATAGAGGAGAAAAAGGCAAACCATTACAGGGAAAGTGGATCTTAAGACTCAGAGGTGTGTAGCTCAGGAGTCTCTCCACCTGATCAGAAGGTCATTGGTTCAAATCCCGTAGTCAGTCGAATGTTTTCACTTCTGGGCCCGTAACCCCAGCTACTCCACAACCTGCACTGTAAATTGTACCTCACTTCGGATAAATTTTTTTGCTAATAAATGTATGTTAGTTTGCGAGTGTCTGAGAGAAATGTGCCCATGTCTGCCGGCAGGGCCTGGAGCTCTGTCGCGCTGTTGCCATGCACGTGGAGATGATGCTTTCGGCGCGAGAGAAGCGGCTGACCCTACCCCCAAGCGAAATCACCTTACTCTGACGGCGCTTTATCCACATAGCTATGCTGCAGCATGGCTGAGAAAACACTGTGACCTGCAAGGTAGAGAGAAACAGTCACATACTCACATAGAAAAATTCAGTTACTCTACCTACCTCTTTGTGAATAGACTTTACCTTAAACCTACTTAATGGACAGCTAAGGCAAGCTAAGCGTAAATCTCCTGAAATATATATATAATACATGGATGTAATTAAAATCATTCAGGCCTACAGGTTTATTCTGTAAAATACTGATTAGGCTTTGAAAAGTATTTATTGCTTCTAGGCTTCTAGATAGATATGAAATGTTTTTTTGTTGATTTCAGAAAATCTGTTGTATAAAAAAGTGTACATATATTTTATGGCTGTATTTATAGTTTTTTCTGCTCTGAAGATTTCCACAACTGTTCAAATAAATGTTTTATATGACATTAAATATTTATACACAAAAAAGTCCTTTGTTCATTTAATCTATGTTGTGTATATGATGCAGTTGGTCAATACCAATGAAAAACAATTGAACAAAATCACCAAGCTCAATGTGTCACGTACACGCTTATGAACTGAAAAATATCAAAGCCGGCATTTAAATGTCCCCTGACCAAAATATCTCATGGCCACCTTCTCCGTATCTGCCAAAGAACTTGCGCGACCTATATTTAATCTAGGGTCCGCAAGTAGCCTGCAAATTTCCCTCAATTATCTGCTCAGATTTAATCTTGGAATTGTAAACACTCAATTACTTTAGCAGATGACCAGCAGAAACCCAATTTGGGTGCAAATGTTAAGGAGCTCAGACACAGGGAGCTGGAGGGGCTTGACAGGTCAACCTTAGATATCACATAGAGAGTAATGGCAAATAGCGAGGAATTCTCCCCCAAAAACACTGTACCGCCATATAAATTGATAAAACTGGCGCATGTGTTCTAAAGAGCTAAGCAGGGATATCTAGGTCACCATGAGGAGAAGCTCCCAATGACTCAGCAGAGTGAAGGTCTAAAGCTGTAGCCTGGCATTCATCTACAACAGCTGTGTTGTTACTCACTCAGCTCAATGAGGCAACCATTCACAGGAGCTCGGAAGGAGCCTGTCAGCTGCAAAATGAACAGCGCCCGCCTTTCTAAAATCATCAAGATAACAGTGCTTAAGCTTGTTTTAAATGCATCACGCTAAGGAAAGGTTTGCAGTTCAGTCTTCAAAAGCGAATTCATAGAAAAAAGAAACCTCGCTGGTCATTTTCATCATACATGTAATGTTTCAGCATGTAAGTACTGTGGTTATCTATAAAATGATTAGTTCTTTTTCACTGTATGGGTTCCAGGGTGATTCTTTTTAACTCATCAACTTCTCTGCCTCATTTGAATTGAATAGCTCTTTTTTTCCCACATGGGCAATTGCACAGATATGTCAAATAAATACAATGCAGGAAGAGCTGCAAAAAAATGCCTTAAAGATACGCGCCTTACGTGATCAAAGGACGCGTGCCATTTGGATATAATAGATGACAGATGGGGGTATTTGCACTAGAGAGCAGCTAATCGGGACCACCATTAGTAGAAAATCATTATGTCACACAAAGCAATTCACATAAACCACGTGTCTTTGGACGTGGGACGAAACCTAGGCAAACACGGGAAGAATATGCAAATTGGCACAAAAAATCAGGGCACGAGTCAAACCCACATTCAGGTTTGACCGCCCGTGAATCATAGCGTCTGTAACCTCATATTCCAAGAAAAAAATATTTCAGTCATCATGTAGTTATTACTGTGAATAATGAGCATTAACTGTGCTTATCCTTAAAAATGGGATGTCAATGTGACTACTTGTCAAAACAATTATTAATTTATTTTGTATCGGACAAGAAAAAGCAAATATACAATGGTACGAAAATCAAATCGTAGCTCATAATACTTAATAACCTTCCACAAATATTTGCTCCTATGAAAAGGCAACAGGTACATAACACGCCCTAACACCTCACCCGTTCCTAAATGGTACAAATTTTAAAAATTGGTAGTTTGACGCAGGCACATCAGAAGAACCTGTAACTTTCGGAAACTAAAATAAATAAGGTCACTGAAATGTCAAAGTTATATTTTCAGGCCAGTGGTCCGTGTTTTTTTCTGTATATTTTCCAATCACAGTCATCTGCAGGCGGGCTGAAATTGCACGGTTAGTCTGCGCCGTCATTTATAAAGCGGATTACTGCTCCACGGATGGGTGCAGGTGGACGTCACTTGTATGTGTGGCGCGTTTAGTTAACTAGGGCGCTTTATCAATGGGGGAGGCGCGTGACGTTCTTTTCCTCTCACTGGGATGTAGAATCCACGTTCTGCACGCGCGAAGAGCGGCGCATGCGCTTTCCCCAGTCAGAGCGCGAGGGGGAGTTATCAGTCAGATTCGGTCCCCGCGTACCTCCTTCTGTGCTCCCGCTGAGGGGCAGCAGCTCGCATTTTTGGCCCCCCGGCGGATCTCGAAGCGTCTTTGTCTCTTTTTTTAACTTTACGCAGTTAGGCCGAGTCGCCGCGCAGCCTCGCCGAGCTTGCATACGTGGGGCACCCATGCGTTCGGCGCCGCTAGCATTAGCCACGTAGCCTGCTGGTCGCGGTTTGGCTCAGTACCGCCACTGAGTGACCGCCCCCTTCTCCGGGTCGGGGAACTCGCTGGATTAGGGCTCCTTATCCACGCGTATCTCTCTTCTTTATGCATAAGCGGACTAGGTTAGCGGCGCGGCTACTTCGCTCAGGGGCTAAGTGGCGGCCAATAGCTTTCCGGTGACGGACACTTCGACACCGCAGGCGGACGCGGCGGCGCGCTTCACTGGGTTTGAGACATGGGGGCAGCCCGTCATCTTGAGGGCAGCGCCTGACGAGTCAGCCGGTGGACGGGAGGAGACATGGCGGCGGCGAGCGGCTTTACTGACCTCAGGGAGAAGCTGAGGTCCATGACCCCGCACAGTGACAATCACAGAAAGCCGCAGCGCGGCGGCACGCTGAAACGCCGGTACCACGACTCGGAGGAGGATCTGAGCGACCCGGAGGAGCGCCGGGAGGCGGAGGCCCGCAGGGTGAAGAGCAGCATCGAGCAGCTGAGCATCTTCAGCCCGGAGGAGTGTACGCTCATCGAGGCCAAGATAGACGAAGTGGTGTCTAGTGGCGAGAAGGGTCTCTACCGGGAGCACACGGTGGACAGGGCGCCTCTCCGGAATAAGTACTTCTTCGGGGAGGGCTACACGTACGGCTCCCAGCTGGAGAAGCGGGGCCCTGGTCAGGAGCGTCTGTACTCCAAGGGGGAGGTGGACGAAATCCCCGACTGGGTCCATGAGCTGGTTATAAAGAAGCTGGTGGCCAGCGGTGTGATCCCGGCCGATTTCGTCAACAGCGCCGTGATCAACGACTACCAGCCTGGCGGCTGTATCGTATCCCATGTGGACCCCATCCACATCTTCGAGCGGCCCATCGTGTCCGTGTCCTTCTTCAGCGATTCGGCCCTGTGCTTCGGCTGCAAGTTCCAGTTCAAGCCCATACGGGTGTCGGAGCCGGTGCTGTTTCTGCCCGTCAAGCGCGGCAGTGTTACCGTGCTCAGGTGCGGAGCCGCGGGGCATGCTGGAGGGCAGACTATAATAGGGAGATGTGTTCTCAGGATCTGATTTTAAAAATGGAGGCATTTTGCGTTCATCTAATCCTTACCAATTGTATTGTAGCATTTTTAATCACCTCTTCCGAAATTACGTACTTGTCTTTCAAAAGTTACTGCAGACTAACATTATGATTCACACACGAAAGTTCGTTTTTAGTGAGTCCTGCACCCCTGGATTTGAGTGGGCGGTGATCATTCGCTTCCTTCCTGTCTGAACAAGGTTCAGTCCATGCATGGCTAGAACTGTATGCTCGGTTTTGTAGTATACCTTTCTGCAAATCTGGCTTTCTAAGAATATTCTCCATATCAGATTCAAATACAGATTTATTAAGGCTGTACTATTTGAATGCCAATAATATGGAATTGCGTGCATGCTTTATAATTTGTAGGCAATCTTATGATTGTTGTCTGTATTTTGAGGTTTTATTTTATCATTTGCAAACTTTTATAGGTAGCCTAGGCTTTGGCATAAATGTACCCCTAACTAAAATAATATGACATCCATTTACGTCAATACTGTGGTCTGTGAACTGTGGTCCTTCTGCGAGTAACTTTCCTGATGCCAGTGTGTGTGTTAAGACCTGGCTCTGGATTTTCCGTGCAGTGGTTATGCAGCTGATGAAATCACCCACTGTATACGACCACAAGATATCAAGGCGAGAAGGGCTGTGGTCATCCTCAGAAAGTGAGTGTGACTGATGGCAAAGGCTGCACACAATGCAGTTTGTCTGGGCTCAGAAAGCTTATGTTTTAGGTTGGCTCTGAGGTATTTTCTATTTTTCTTGTTAGATTATATGGAAATCTGCTTAAAATGTAAATTGTAGCACTGCTGTTGATAATGGCATATCAACAATTGTGTTCTATTAGTTTTATCTGTTGAACATTTAGTTTTTCACCATATTTGCATGAAGAACTTCACCAGAAAGTGATAGGAAGATGGATAGACTTATGTGTCTTTTGAGTTTTTTTTAAAACTTTTTTTTGTTAAGGACAAGGCCCGACGCCCCACGTCTGGAGACAAATCTGCGAAGTGCTGCAGTCGTTCCCGTGTCTTTGGGAAGACCGCAGATCCTGAAACCAAAGAGGTCTCACCGGAAGGCTGATCCCGACGCGGCCCACAGGTAAGGCCTCCTGCTGATGCCACATGCGAACGCTGCATGCCGTCGTGTAAAAGGGGGTGTTTTTCCCGGATAGGCCGCTGTGCTGTCTGTGTGCCGCTGGTGCCCCCTGTGTGGCGCATGCGCTACGGTCCTTGAGGGATCAATCCATTTTCAAAGTGCAGATTAACTTTGCAGAGGTGTCTCAGTTGGTTCCACTTTACCCCCTCGGAATGATCCCTGAAGTTCTTATATTCTCAGGCTATAAATTTTTATTTTACCATTCAGCTCTACGGATATCAATAAAATAATCCCCAGTGTCTCTATATTGGTCTTGATAATACAAGTTCTCATATAAAATGGGGAGATGAATGGCCCCCCCCGACTGTGGAGACCAAGATGGGGTAGACGAAGAGACAAATTCCAGTGTAACTGTACTCGTTCAAATGGCCCGTGAAGGATTTAACATTTACCGGTCCCACTAGTTCAGTGGGGTGGTTTCTTTGGAGCGTCTTGCAGATTGAATCTAGGCCCTGTTGTTCTGTGGCTGCGCAGAACGTGCCAGCAGTGGAATTAATTGGCTTAGTTCCCCTGAGGGACAGAATAGGATGAGCCAGTGCCTCTGCAAAGCACCGGCAGTGTTCTGTGAGCCACTGGACACCATTGGGGGAGGATGTGTCACCGCTATTGGCGTCTAGCCCTCGCGCACAGTGCCAGGTGATTAGTATCGTGAAAGGAGGGGACGGTGTGTGGATGAGAGTGACAGGAGCCTGCTAGGCCTCGCTCAAATACAGAGGAATGAAAATGGAGCTGAATGATTAGTAATCATGAGGAGAAATTAATGGGTGGTGACAGTCTCTCTATTTTTTTCCCTCCCTCCAGGCCGCGTATATTAGAGATGGACAAAGAAGAAAACCGACGCTCTGTGATTCTTCCCAGGTGGAGGCAGAGGAGCAGCTCAAGCTCGGAGAACTTCCGGAGGCGCTCCCACGAGTCTGCGGCTGGCTACAGCGGACCCGACGATGGCATGGATTCGCCGCGAAGGGTTAAAATGAGGCGGCACTGAGAGCTTCCGTATCAATCCGACATTTCCATCCTCCCGGAGACTCCTTAGACATCAATCATTTGCATGCAGGTTTAAAAACAGTGAGTGCAGACGTCACTTGCCAAGCAGGGCATTTTGGGCATTTTTGGGTTTGCGTCACCAGCAGGATTGAGGCAGGGCCCATTCTCAAAGTGGTCAGTAAGTGACTTGGAAATTCAGTTGCCCTAGAATTGTTTTTGGTTCTTGATTTGCTGCCCCTGTAGACCAGCCTGTGAAACCCCTCTGGGTTTTCACAACAGAAGGCATACATTTTATATACAGTTAGTTCCTGCATGGTTTTTTCTTAATTGTGAACTGTGCAAGTGGGAAAAATCTTGACCATGAATAAGATTACAGATTGTTAAACGCTTTTACTTTTTAGTTTTCTTCCCCCTTAGTTTAGAGCTTTTGGCTATTAAATGCAGTATTTTCAAATAAGAATGAAATATACTTTGGAAATTATTGAAAAATGTCACCAGTGCTTAGGCTGTTTATTGTACATAGTAGCATCTTTTTGATGCGCATACTGTTAAATCTGTTGAAATACAGCAGATGAGACTGCACAAAATGGAGCTTTACAGGTCAGACGTGCTATTTTAATAAATGCACCCCTGTCAAGGTATTCTTTTGGTTTTTAGGTTAAAAATGTTTTTAGTTTCATTTTCGGTTAAGTCAGAGTTGTTCTGATACGTGTCAGAATTCAATCATAAAGATGTTAATTCTCAAACAAGGATATTTTCCAGGTATGATGCTCTCTGGATCAGCTGCTTTCTTGTATTTACTAGGAATGGATTGTGGTTCTGTTTCACCGGTTCGAGGACACGGTTCAGGCCACGCTGCATTGTGGGTAGTGCCTTGAAAGCCTCTCAGTTTCTTGTGTATGTTAAAGCCATCACTTTTAATCTCTTTTTGATATTGCTTGTTTTTGGAAGAGAGTATATTTAATGGCGATAATGAGAGAAGCTTGCGATCTTGTGTACAAAATCCTAAGAAATATTACTTGCCGTCATTTAAATGTGTATATAAAGCGAGAGCTGTTTGCCTTAATGTTCATTATCCACTGAATTTCACGTCATCCCAAAGGGGTCCTTCTTATACCACTGCTGATTCCCCCCCAAGAAACTCTTAGGAACAGATTCGTCATTGGTTCTCACACATCGCCATATTTAGTTGTTTACAGTTAAAGGGTCATTGTTCAGCATTTTCCCATGATTTGAAACTGAGATGGTTGCATAATGAGATATATGATCAGTTCTTTGCAGGTGGGATTCGAAACTGTGTTCTTAGGAAATACGCATGTAACAAAGAAGTACAGGCCTAAACAGAGTGCGAGAACTATTGCAAGATGAAATGTTTTTTTTTTTTCTTTCCTCCTTCAATACCTTTGTAACCGAATTTTATTTAAGGACATGAGCCAGATTCATTTAATCTGGATGATTGTTTTAAAAAGCCCACAGCTGTGTCAGTACTGAGCGGAAAGATGTGGTACGTTTATGTATTTTCAAAAGAAATTTTTAAAGGGTTTGTTTCATCTTGCGTGAAGACCCCTGCCAAAACTTATCTTCCTCTCCTGATGTTTTTAATAATGACGATGCAACTTTATGAAATGTATTTTTTAAATTATGTTAAAATATTTGTGGTAAAACCATATTCATTGTTAGTCTTGGTCATGTTGCCCTGAAGGTCTATTTGATCATAAATTTTCCTTTTGTAGCTGTTTGTGACAGCTCAATCTGTAGCAATGAATACAGTTTTACTTCCCTTTCGTCTTACTGTTTTTTCACTAATTATAAATTGAACATTTCTACAGCTTTTCCCCTGTTTATATTCTCAGATAGTAACCATTTTCATATTTAATTTTCCTTGTACTGTAATGTGTTGCATTTGATTAAATAAAAGCAAAAAAAGAGGTCAGATTTGTTTAAAAACATCTTGGAAACCAATGCCATGTTTTTGTTGCGAAAAATATTAAGGTAATAAATACTAATATTTAGTAAAATTCGAATAGAGCTTTATTTTTAAATGTGCATTGAATACTGTATTCTCTAGGAGGAAGATGCTTAGTAACGCCTAGACAATATGCTGTTATTGACCACAAGGGGGCGTCAGATGCTTGTAAATTGCTGTCAACCACATTTCCTGGATAGCATTCTTCACACTGCTTTGTTTTCGTTTGCACCTGCAGCGGGCTCCTGTCAGGACGTTGTAGTCGTGCATGTTTAAAAACCGGAAGAGATGTCACCATTTATTTTAAAATACCGGATTATAAATAATTGAACTATTTATTACTGTTTTTACATTTAAAAAGCCTAATGCAAATAGCCGGAAACGGTAGATGAATAAATTACATATCTAAGCTTTGCACACACATTACTGGGAAAGTGTTTCCTCTGTTTACAATACACCACTAGCAACTGTGACTGCTCAACCCATGGAAAATGTAACACCATTTTCTGAATAATTTTACTTTTTGAAACGAGGCATTAAATTTACCATCGCTGTTAGTGGTAAATCTCTACAAATGTGTCCCTTATCGAAAGAGCTAGTGTGCCACCGCTAGTACGTGCATCCAGTCGTAATTAGCTTTCCATTTACGGCAAATACAATGGCATTTGGCTTGATTTGCAATTGCATGCATTAATTATATCTGTCTGCTATCTTTATTACTAATTAAGCATCAGTTTTTGGGTTTGACGCAATCTTTAAACAATTAGCTATTACGTAAACGTACTCATATCCCCAAAATATTACCTGGTTTATAATTTTGTGATGTTTTGATTTGAGTAAATTTGTTTCTAAATATTCGATTATTCCAACTCAAGAAGTACTGGGTTACAGTGTATTTAAAAAATCAAACGACAGTAAGAAAAACGAAGACGTATTAACGATTTGGAAATTTTTATGATGTGCCAATACTCCTGAATATTGCGACCAGAATTATATTTACCATGTCTGTTAAGACACCATTCAGATACCTCCTGAAATAAGAAATACTGAATTAGACTGACATGGTTTTGTCTCAGGTTCCCGAATTCACGTAAATGCATCATATTGTGTTATGTTATTTGTAGTATTATTTTTAGTACACTAAAGTTAGGTGTGATGTAAAGACTAGCTGGGTTGTGAGCAGGTATGGCATCAGCTCAGCCAAATAACATGCAGCACCATTTACTACAGCATTGTGGAGTACTTAGATTACAGCGCGTGTACGCGCCACAGCCAAACCGCATACTACAACTGCATTATAGGGCGAGATTTTTATTTATTTATTTAATCTTTGGTGCATTGCAAATCAGCAGACTTTTTTTCTCATTGTGTTTGGCTGCAATATGCTAACCAAGATTTACGCATCTGCAACCACCCGTCGACGATATACCAACCAAAACGCAAACTAATCAAAGGAAAACTACAATTCCCGCAAGTCAGATTTGGCTTGAAACACTTCTTCGACTGTAATCACATTTATGACCTGGCCGATTCACTCTCCTATTTGATTGGGTAACGGAAATTGCTGCCATAGCTTGATAGGCTGCCTAACATGTCAATCACAACCAAAACGTATTCAGCTTTCTGGCATGTAGTTGCAGCCTTTGAGAACTGGGTACAAAGAATCGAGAGCGTGTATGGGGAACTTATTGTTTACCATCAATATAAACCTAAAGGAATTTACAACTTTTGCAGTTTGCAAGAACTCTTTTTCTTTTGTCGATACTCTTCGACCGGCATCAGGATGATGAAGTTTAGGTTCAGGAGGCAGGGCAATGATCCCCAGAGAGAGAAAATCAAGCAAGACCTTTTTGCATTTAATAAGGTACGGTAAATTGTGAGACAATTGTAGAAATCCCGTTTATACCGGAATCTTGCTTTGTGTAGCTTCAATACACTTGTTAACATAACCATGTGCATTTTTTTTCTGGCGGGTTTTGAAGAATATTTCTGTGTATTTCTCCCGTGCAACAAGATTGCATCAATTTAACCGTGGGCTGTGATTAAACGTATCGCCTGGTCAGTCTCACAAGTGCAGCGGGGAACTTGCAAAATTAACTAATCGATTCTTTATCGCACATTACAAAAAGAAGGGGGGCGAGAGAAAGGGAAAATAATTGCTTTGGCGAACTGGATCTTTTTCTTCGCTTTCATTTTAAAATGTCTTGCAAAGAATGTACCATTCTTTAGAGTCAATCGATATTTAAACAGTCATATATAAAATTTCGTATAAGGCGACAGTTTTATTCATTGCCTTAGTTGTGGGGATCTTTCTTAAAAGTGCCGGCCGCTGAGATCAGAGATTGGCCGGTTCTGGGAAGCGGACAGAAGTTCAGTAAAACCTACGGCGTTAAACCCAATGTTCTCTCCCTCCCCAGCACCTTTCATTTCGGCGATCACCATAACTTAGTTTTGTTTTTTTGTCGTCGAAGGGAACTGGTCAGTGTCTTCTTTAAGTAACTGGGTTATTTAGCGTTACGTATTTCCTACTGTTTGTATTTTGTGCTTAATGCGGTGGTCACAGATCTGACCCCAATGAAATGGAGGGGGGGATTAGTCATTAATCATCATTGCTGCCCCTTTATTTAGTAAAAAGCTTAGATAATGACTTTTCAAGTGGAAATCCAATTTGTAATTTATAATGTGGCCTGTCCTTTAATAGCAACATGTAAGTCACTCGTATTAAGGGTACATTTTCTATTGAGCGTATTTGTTTTCCACATCCATCACGTCTTCCTATAGCTGTACACAGCGTGGTGTTGTTCGGTGTTGTCGTAAACTGGGGGTCGGTCCTCATTCAAAGTATTACTGCTCCATTGTCTTTCTGTTTGAGCTCTGTTGTGAAGGGATTCTTTTGGGAGAAATGACCCATTGTGAAGCCCAGCGATGCCTCTGAGTGGTCACACTATGGCATGGTCATGCATTTATGACCAGTGCCACTCGGCAGGTGTCCTCTACCATAAGAGTGGGGGGAGGAATGAAATGTCCCCATAATGTGATTTAAAAACCTGCTCTTTTGATGTCGTTGGGACAATATTTTCTGTCACAGACCCAGGGAAATTCAACTTTACAAAAATCGGGGACTGCAATCAAAAAACTAAAAATGCCAAAAGACTTGTATTTTGTTTGGTTACGTACTGTTAGGGCTGGGAAGGGTTAAAGTTATCATTGTTGGGGTTAGGGTTTTTTCCATAGAAATGAATGGAGAGTCCCCACAAAGATATGAGTATGCGTGTGTGGGTTTGTTTGGTGTTGGGGGTAGCTGTAGGTGGCTTGGCCTTTTTTCCAATGCAGTTTCATTTGTGCTACAGAGGGCTCTGCTGACACCCCCGCACGCTCAACTTGCTAATGACCGATGACGTTAATATTTCATGGTGTCATCTGAGGATGTCCGACCTCCTGTGGCTTTATGAGACGTGACAGAGTATGAATGGCTTTCGCCTTGTTTTTCCCATGAAGTGATGGGCTTTATCTACCAGCCCTAATATAGATTCTTAAATGAACTTGTCTCCTGAGAGCCTTTGACGGTTTAGTGTGGTAGACCTAAGGTGTGATGCATTTTTCTGTCAATGTAAGTAAATGGTTTGTTTTAATGTATCACTGATTGCAGAATGTCCTTAATTTGGTTATGTGCTGCCAATGTACCGCGTTTGTCCTGTTGCAGACCGTCGAGCATGGGTTCCCCAATCAGCCCAGCGCTCTGGCCTACGACCCCAAGCTACAACTCATGGCCATTGGGACGAAATCTGGAGCAGTGAAAGTGTATCCTTTCTCAAAGTGTATGCCTGATTCTGCACTGTCTCGCTGCCAGGAAGGTAAATCTTACCTAAACCTATTCTCGGATTGCCGCATCAGGATCGATTTAACATCAATGCCAGATTACCTATATGATCACTTGTGTCTAGTCTAGTGTTTGGGTTTTTTTTTTTTGTCAGATCCAAGCCCTCCTCCTTATAATAAATTCCTAGCAATGCATCTCTGGATGTAGCCTGAAAAGATTTAATCACAAGGTTGATATCTGTTATGGCGTTTAATGTCATGGTGATTTATCACGCTTGTACTGTTGGTGAGCTTGTCAGTGTCCCAGCTTGCAGTGGCAGTGCAGAGTAGTGTTATCATGATACTGTCTAAACTGGATAAGTGCTCTGAGAATGCAATAAACTTCAATCTAAAGTTTTAAATTACCCTTTTACCCCCCCCATTATCAATGTAAAGTACCCCAGTGAGAGTTCAAGATCATTATGGGAATAATGTAAAACCCCACAGAGATGGGGGGGGTCAGCAATAATCACATGTGTATGTCCCTCTAGGCCAGTCCCTTCTGCTGTAATGTACCAAATCTTTCAATTCCATAGAAGATATTGTGGCGTCACTTCAGATGAGTGTCTGGAAGAACGGAGCGGAAGAAGCCTCTGTTCTCGGTTTGCCGTTTCATTGGTTGACGTTTTCCGGAACGTAGCATCTCTGGAGAAGGGGGTTCTTCCACGAAACCAGTATGTAACGTGTGTGTGTATAGGCTGCCACATCCAGCAGTGTGAGGAAGGAGCCCAGCTCTGGGTTTGTGAGTGCATAAAAGCTGGATATCTCAACAGTGTGAACAGTTAGACTTGCCGTAAGGAGACTGGTACAGAGAGGATCTTGGCTCCATGCCTAACTGAGTGGGCGTGCATTGGCTGCTTTTAGGCTTGCCGTATGTAGGGGGAGATGTTCCGTTAGCTGTGTTCTGGCATATTATGCACCGATGCCTCTGGTCTGCATGCGTGACCCTCACATAGGTTGGAGGAATCGGTTCCTAGACCACTTATAGCTTATGGTGGATTCGTTGTTTCTCTTGGTTTGTGCGAATGCTCATTGGGCATGTAGAGCCATGTGGAAAAGGCCTTGAATTTTCATACTTTATGTGTTGACTTCCTGCCAGCTTCGCCTCTGGCTGTCCTGCTGGGACATAAGTCTGTCAGCCAGAGAGTTTACAACGACGCGGCGCCTCTGGCTTCCGTGTCCGTGAGGAGCACAAACTGTTAATTAGTACATGAAGAATGTAAACAGAGTGCGGGGTGTATGTTCAGGTGCTTTTTGGAAAAATCAGGACTGATGAAGCTCTTTTGAAAGCTTGAATTTGCTTTCTGCTTGCTGTCTTTGTTAACAATATGGTTACATTTACAGTGAGGTTGTGGAGGAAGTATGGGTAGGTGATCTTTTCTGGGTTAATAAGTTAGACTGTAGGAAAAATACACACACACTTTCTGGTGGTCTAAATAAGCTGTATCTTTAACTGTTTCACAGCTTTGTAAATGTCTGCAAACACCACCAAGTTTAAATAATGAGGAAAAGACAAATCAGTTAGTATTTCAGTTCTGCTTGGCACCAACTCTGAGAAAACTGCCTTTTGTTCAGTTTTTTGTTTGCTATGAAGTTGTTAATTTCGAAATGATCTAACTTTTCGTCGTGGTTCGAGTTGGGCAGGGTCATTTCAGACGTCCCCGATATCAGGAAAAAACCAAGGTCCCCTAAACGGGAATTTTGATGAGCAGTCTTCTCCTCCCGTCCATGATGAAAGCGCTTGCTTGACCTTTGTGTACTGTCACTCACTCCAGCAGTAATTGAATGAGCTGCTGTCCCATCATTGAATTTAAAAGGTGCCGTTTCTGAAGCAGCGCTGTTGGCCCCCCCCTGTATGTCTGTTTAAGGAATCGTAACCATTTGGCATTTTTCCGAAAAAGCCAGTCATTTTGTGTAGTTTTATAAGGGCTAACAAGATTTATGAGGGGAGCTGATTGGGTGAGTCCAGGATGTCATTGCCGGAGGTGTGATCTGTGTCTGCTAAAGTAGTTTGAAATGTTTGCCTGTTTTTTTTTCTTTTTTGACT
Source organism: Mormyrus hasselquistii (assembly GCA_026779605.1). Lineage (NCBI taxonomy): Eukaryota > Metazoa > Chordata > Actinopteri > Osteoglossiformes > Mormyridae > Mormyrus > Mormyrus hasselquistii. Next base: position 24,436,844 of record JAODKE010000101.1, on the reverse strand, counting down.
TGTTCCAGAATAAACCTGCAGGCTTGTAACAGAATATAGTGGGGTGCTTGGGTTTGTGCAAGGCTATGCATTCTCTAAAATGAGCAGTGGTTCCTTATTGACTGCATCTCTGATTCTCAGTCTTGATGACTTGTGTGGTCAGTCCAAGCTGAACCTGGTTCTGCAGCTGTCTTCAAAAATATCTCCTCCTCCCATCCAGCATTAAATCTGAGAAACGAATTTTTTTTTCTCTCAAAACGGAGCATTTTGGCATGATATTCTGTGTTATAGGAGTGTACCTGTTGGTTGCTAGGTCGTTGCTTGGTGTGTAGACCATGAGCCCTTCCATGTCCCATCCCCCAAGGTTCTGGAAGTAGGCAGCTTGGTTATTACTCACAATTGCCAAGATGTGCAGCGTATGAGCAAGCTTGAGCTTTGCATCATGAAGGCCAGGCCAAAAAAATAAGACCTTTATGTCTCAGGCTGTGTTTAAGTGAGGAAGCTGTGTAATACATATATGTTTTTTAGATGGTAGTTGAGTTGAGCCAGACTAACTTGCTCGCCCCATGTCTTGGAATGTTCCCCTTCCACACATTCAGTCAACTTCAACGTCAGGAATGACTGTTTGATAAGGGCCTCAGTCTTGACGTTGCCCACTGACTGGTGGTATTTGGGAAATTCAGATGTGGATGAGACTCAGGTGGTTTAAGTTTAGTTTCAGCTGTTATTACATTTTTTTTTTTTTTTGTTTGGATGCATAGTCTGATTTCTGTTGTGTGCATTTAATCATATTTCTAATTGGGGATATTTGTGAGCTTGGTTGCATCTGGGTGATCAGAAATCCATCTATCACAGGTGGTTGTAAAATTTCTCTCTGACTTGCGGTAGATGTGATAAGAGAATTTGTGGTGCCTTGTCCAGTAAATCTAAATAATTCTCTCACACGCCTGCTGTAAATATCATGGCTTGTTTAAAATGTCTCGACTTTCTCAATTGACCCGGGAGGAAGAGTCATTAGCTGGAAAGCACAATGGAACAAACAGATGGACAAGAGAAGCGACCATTATGAAACGGTGGAAGAGGCTATTGGGCTAAGCAGGGGGAGATGTAAAAGTACAATTGCAGTTGAGTGTTGTCATTGAGATGTTATGCTCCAAAAGCAGTGTGCTCCCCCGAGGAATGTATATTGTTGTGCTGTGAAGGGGCCCCCCCTCTCCTCCCTTTCGTAATGAGAGGAAATTCCTGGGAAGCTTTCTGGTTGCGTCTGGTCTCAAAGACATCTTTGAAATGGTTTCCAAGGCAACTGCAGTAGCAGCTAGATAACTAGGACATGGTTAGTTGAGGCACTAAAATGCATGGTGATGTCATCGCTTGGCTGCTAAATGTGCAGCTGGCATTGGATGTTGATATTTGTAATTTCGCGCAACTTTTTGTTCATGATGATTTCACGGGTATGAATCGGGAGGGTTTATTCCCTCTTTCGAATTGCCGTTCCAAAACTTTGTGAACCCATAGCCTTGCACGAAATGCGTGGTGAGGCTAAGTTCTGCCATGTAGTACCAATTTTGGTGCAAGGTTGATCAGCTGAATCATGAAACAGTACTGTGTTATGAGTCTGTCCTTGGCACATGTGTCTGCACTTAAAGCACACTGTCAAAGTGCGTAAACGCACACATTTATAGATGTGAAGAAACTCGTCAGCAGTGTCTTTGTGTATTACAGTTCCGTGAAGTTGGAGTATGAGAATGCGGACCTCTGTTTACGCCAGTTAAAAGTATAGTTTTTCTGTCCATTTTTGTCTTCCTTTGTCTGGTGTTTCCTTGCTCTGTGGTGTAGCCCACCAAACATCTAGAGAAATTCTGCTCTGTGCGGCAGTTCCACAAAAGGATTGCTCAGTCCTGGTTAGTAAGCCTGGGAGTATGACTCTAGCTACCATCATGAAATCGAGAATACTTGACAAAAAGAGACTTTTGTTCGGAAAAACTTATTGCGTAATATATGATTAACATTCTTCAGTTTGTTTGTGTTCCGGTTATTTACAATGTACGGGTTGTGCAAGACTATCCAAAAAGTTTGGTACAATTACGGCAGAGTTCATGAACTTTTTGCACGTTCGTCACTGATTTGAGTTTGGATATTATTCTTCTGTTTATCAGAAGCTTTAGTGTTGAAGTGGCTTTTAAGTGAAGTGTCTTTAGACTTTGACTGGGCTGTTGACTTCTGTGTTGAATGATGGTCTCTATGAAAGGTCTAACAGTTTCCCTTGATTGTACTGTGGCCCTTCCAGTTTCGCTAATTTGACATTAGCAGATTTGGTTGCTCGGGAATTAGCTGTGAGCAGTCAAATGGGAATATTTTGGAGCTTACTGGAACACTCAGCCGACACACAAGCCAAAAATGTGTAAACAATACTGAAAATGATCTGGATTTCACAAAATTGTATATAAATATTTGTGTTTTTTTAATATATGGTTTAAGTGCATACTGTAATTTTGGTTTCAAAAAACTGGCATCTCTGCATCTTGACTTGGGTACACTGGGCATCTTTGTCTTTGGGTACCAGCCTTTCTCGCGTGCCAGCTGTCTCTGCATCTCTCACAGTGACGTCTAAACTTTTCAGTGGCAATAATTTTGCATCTTTAATAATGGGTCCAAAGTGACTGACACACATGGTGGAAGTCTGCAAGTGTGCTAATGTTTTGTTTAGGAATTGGTAAATAGACTTTGTGTTATCAGTCAGCCTAGCAGTCTTATGGATTGGGGGTGGGGGGGGCAAACATTATTTGTATATGTGAAGGGTGACTGTATGCATTAGGGCTGCACAATATTGGGGGGGGGGGAATCACGTTGTAATATTTATTCTGCAAGACATATAAATATATAGCGATATTGGGAATAAAAAAAATGTAATTAGTTGAATATCCCTACAATAGAGCTATTGAACTAAAATTTCAAGAAGTGTCCGGTTAGAGAGAATTTTTTGAAGCTAAGGTCTGGAAGATCATAATGTCTAACTATTTAGTCTGATGTATATTTAAGCAGCCTATCAGTTGTATCAACATTGCATGTAATCAGTACCTGACTGTCAAATTAAGTTAATTCAGTACAATTCAATTTGAGATGTCTGCATACATATGCAACAGTTCTTACTTTGTAAATAGTTTGCTTTTGTATTTAACCGTGTAAATACACTTTTGACGTAGCTTATTTTAGGATTATAATGGAATAATATAGATTTGGCATAAGATTTCCTGCGCGAGTTTGAAATCGTGAGTGTCATGCCAGATGCTGAAAACGTACAATTTTTGTTTCACCTGAGTTGATTTGTATAACAGATAACATTACTTTATACAGTTGTTAAAAAGCAGAAACTTCCACGAACATAACATCACCAATAAACTGTCTATCTATCCAACATGTTATATAATACATACTGTGTTTGAAAACTTTTCAGCTGTATGATTTCAGGACAGATCAGCCACTCTGTGGCTTTTCGGTCGCTTCACCGCTGCTATTAACACTAACGGCACATTAGTGCAGACAAAGGGCTGCATGTGCCGAACTACGATTTGTGGTTAAAGGCGTTTGACATTCATTGACATGGGAAGCGGCGCTTCTAGTGCTAAACCGCCACCGAAAAGAATACAAACGCTGCACCGGTTTAAATAGAAGCGTCCCGTCAGGTTTTAAATCCAAACTTTCTGTTTTGGCTATCGGTCTGGGTCCGTATGGGACAGCTTCTGGGTCCAGACCTCGACCGCAGTCCGCCTGTTAGTGACCGCTGCTCTATTGGTATGATTAATGATTCTAGAAAGATTGAGCTGATTTTGCCCAAATATGCTGGTAATGATTACTTAATCAGTACTGATTACTTAAACAGTGCATTAGCATTAAAGGAAGCTTATCGCATATGGGAGTTAACATGAGTGACAGAATAGCGCTAGGTTAAATGGTTAGCGCTGGGATCGAGAATGTTTTGTTTGTTTGTTAGCTGCTGGTGCAAAGCTACGTGTTGGCCTTGTATCCAAAGACCTTTAAATTAACCTAAATTATATGACAGACTTTTGTGGATTGTTTAAGAATAAGAACAGTGTGACGTTTATTAGTTTAGCAAAAACACCAAAAGCGTTGTTCATGCACGTCCTGCGATGTGACTACTGCAGATGCGTACATCGCGATCATGCTGAAACGATATATCGTGCAGCCCAATATACATTAGGGTTTCAGGAAAAATGTTTTTTGGCATTACATTTTCGCAAGAAGCTGAATATTTTAAGGCATTTGCTACTGTATTTACTCTTGGCATGTACTGTTTACAGACCAAGGGCAGCGTTGGCTTGAACTCCCAGCCAAGAGGTCAGCATCACACTGAAGTTCAGATCAAGGAGTTGCATGTTACATGCTGCCAAGAATCAATGCTGGTATTTTTGATCACTTGACTGCATCTCAGCGTTTTGAAATGCAGTGGGTTGAGTGAAGACATGGAGACATGATGCGTTCACTTCAGAAGACCCAGTGTTCTCAAAGGGAGATGTAAAATGATTTCTTGTACTGTACATGAAAATGAACATGGTGTATACAGATTCCAATAGCTCAAAATCGTTGCCTCCTTTTCTGCTCAATACTCCATTCTGTTTCATGAGTGAGATGAAAATGCTTTAAAGGAATAATGTCTCTAAAGTTGATGTCCAGCCTTAGACATTTGTGGAAGATTATGAACAGTAGAGGAAATATTAATGTTTTACAGTTTGCTCTTTAGACCTCAGTTTCTGTGAGACACCTTTTTAACTGAGCAGCAGTGAGGCATTGACTCTGGGTGGGTCTTTTACATACAGTGGACTCGCAACATATTTGCAGCTGGTCCTGTTTGCAGCAGAGTTAGATCATGTCTCCACCCTAAGGCCGGGGTCCTGGGGAATTGGGGGCGGGTGCTTTGGCGGGGTCTTGAAGGCTCATGTAATGTTTTGAACTGAGTAGGTGTTGGAAGCACTGGTTTTAACCTGCATTGAGACGGACCACAGGGATGCTGTGGACTCTCCGCAGCCACCTGCAGACCTGAACCCTACATAACTGTGTATGGCGGCCTCCCCAGTGCCTGGGTTACAGCAAAGGGCAACTTGAATCTGGAAATTCAGAGTGCCTGCGTTCCCTGTGGGCCAACTGCTGTCCCCCCCAGTCATAGCCTCAGCCTGGTTTTTCTCCTCCTGGAATACCGAGTGAGATCTGTGTGGTCCCATTGCAGGGGTGGGGGTGCCGCATGAACAGCTCTGTGCCGCTCGGTTTGGCAGCGGCGGGCTAAGTGGGGTCGCCCCAGACCTCCGGGGGTGTGAATGATGGCGCTGACACGCCGGGGCTCCCCATCCCGCTCGAGGTCGCTCAACGGGGGTACTGTCAGCGTAAGGAGACCCCCAAAAAAAGCTTTAATTTGCTAGTGTTAGTGTGTTTTAATTCCTGAAATAGGGTTGTCAGTTCTGATAATTTTTAGATGAGGAAGCTTTCTGTGGAGAATTTATGGGAATTTTGGGGAATTTGTTATGTATAATTGTCAAAAATAGTATACTGATTAAAGAGAGAGATTTAACAACTTTAATGAATGCGAACACAGTTTGCTGACATTATTGATCAGTAACGCATGACTTGAGGCTTGATGATCAAAGTCTGCTCAGTCTGGAGAACCTGCTGTATGTCATGACTGACTTTTGTGTGCATATTGCCAAAGAGTGATACCAGTTGCGCTTGGAGGCCGCTGATGTTGGGACGATTTGTCAGATTATAACTGCAGATAACAGGGACTCTAACAGGGGAAACTTTCCTAAGACTGTGACATTCGCAAGATTTGCTAGCTAGCTAAATCATTGTAGCTCATCCGTTAGCCTATCTTGAGTACTTCAGGGGTGGCTGACTAGTTTTCTGATCATTTTTAAAATTTTAAGCTGTAAAAGTGGATGTACACTACTGTAAACTAAAATTATCTACAAAATTCCGTTCTGCAATTGACCAGCTTTTGGCGACACATTATAAATTCCCTTTATTGAAATTTCCATGGAATATCTCTGGAAACTTTACAAAAAATTACTGGAAATTCTCTACTCCTTTGCAACCCTATGTTGAATGGATTTAAAAACAAAAAAACAAACTAGTTACGGGGGCTGGCCGTTCTCTCTCACCGATGTTTTTTGTCTCTGACAGAAGGCCTAGAAACCAACATTCTTCTTTTTTAGATTTTAATGCTTCTCCTGGTGGCTTTCTATGGCTAAAAATACTCCACTTTTAATTTTGTATATTCTATGTTTTTCATAAAAAAAAAAAAAAAAAATGCTGTAAATTTATTGGCTTTTTTACAACAAAGTGACCTAGGATATTAAGTGGCCATCTGTCATTACTGCTTGGAAAGTCTTGTCTACAAAACAAACCTTGAAATGATTTCTCTTTTGAAAAATGTTCGGTTTGTTGCTATGGTTTGGGCCTCTGGTGTAACTCTGGAATTTAATATATTTTGTTAATTGATTTTTCTCTGAGTAGGACAGAGATTCCCTCGTTAATTTTTGTTTACGGCGTACGTGACGCGAAGCGTGTGGAACATCAGCTAATTGTGGCCGTTTCTCATTCTGACTGAGTGCGTCTGCAGTTCTGCCCCTCTTAAATGTGTCCTCGTGGTCCAAAGGTTGAAGCTCACCCGGCGGGTTGCAGACGTGATGCCTGGAAGACCTCTGATCCGCTGACGGCATGACCCGACGATGGGGGGGGGGGGGAATAACCCTGGGCCCTAACCGGCTTCCTGTGGAGTGCCATGTTTAGCCCGTCCTTAGTTTTCCGTTGAGCCCATGTCGTTTCCTTGCATTCCTTGCCGTCCTCAGAGGTCTCTGCTCGGATGGGAGGGGGGAAGGTCAGATGACGGGTCAGTTTCTGTTCCGCGCATTCAGATGCCGTCTTGTCCAGAAATCGGTGTAAGTCTGTACACACCCCTCAGTGACCTGCCAGAAGAGGGTCTGTGTTTCCAACTCGAGCTCTGCTTGGAGAATTTGCACACCCCCCCCCCCCCCTCGTCTCAGATATATAAGGTTTGAGATTAATCACTAGGATTTGAAGCTAGCTCAAGATATGCTTGCGGCTTTAGGAACAAATTTTATTATGAGCAATGGTGTGAATGTGAATTCAGCCGGATCATGCTTTTTTGGTAGCACTTCGGCTTTGAGGCTGGGCTAAGGGGTAAGTTTTTTTTTTTTTTTTTTTTTTTTTTTTTTCCCTTTCTCAATAGGTTATAACTCCCACGCTGTTAGAAAGGAATCTGCCTCTCAGTGTCCGGAAGCAGGGCGCTTATGTGGGACTGCAGTTTTCCCTCCTGCTTGGATTTTTTATTTATTTTTTTTTGCCTGCGTTTTATTGGTAGCTGGTAACCGCTGCTCGTTCCATGTGCCCCTCGAACCCGAGTCCTGCTCCTTTAGGCCGACATGCAGCCAGTCTCGACGCAGCTGCTTTTATCGGTCGGTGTTTACATGCTCTCCTGTCGGTGCACTGACCATCTGCTTTGTATCAGTGGCTCAGCCATTGGCCCACCACCCCCCCGCACCCCCCCACTCCGTGTGGACTCCACAGCGTTCCTCCCAGGACCGGCCCCGTGTCCGCAATGCACCCAGTGCAGTTTTTATCGTGGCTGAATGCAGAGCAATCTGAAATACAAGCATGCCTTTCGTTGAGTTGGAGCGCTGCCCGCGTCTGGCCACGCAGGTCTGAGAGGGACTCGGACAGTACCGGACAATTCCATTGGCAGGTGTAAAACACAAATATGGCAAAAGGTGTCAGTCATGTTGCTGTGCGAATATGGTAAATGTTCTCCGTCTGGGATTCCCATGCTGCTTTGTAGCTTTCGCTCCTAGAAACCTGTTAGGTCTTAGTGTGGCTGATATATATACAAACTTTGGATAGATGGTCAGGTTGTGTGTGTGTGTGTGTGCGCGCGTGTGTGTGTGCGCGCGCGTGTGTGTGTGTGTGTGCGCGCGTGCGTGCGTGCGCAAGAGAGCGAGACGAAAGCTTATTTTGGAATGGGGGGGCAGGGATATTTTAACATGGCATTCCTCTCCCCC
>JAODKE010000101.1:24410023-24428759 GCA_026779605.1 Mormyrus hasselquistii | reverse complement strand
CATGAGAATTGGATTTGGGCCAAAATGGAAAAAGTATTCAAGGCAGACAACAGAAGTAAAAGCTGTCCAGAGGACCCCCGGTGCTCCAGAGTGTTTTCATTTTCTTGCTCACCCTGCAAAATATTTGGACAAGTGTTCAAACGATTTATGCCTCCTAAACTAATCACGCTCATAACTTGGTTTTGCAGAGAAGTTTCTTATCGTTTTACATACCATGTAAATTTTCCTGTTGTCGCTAGATAAAATACCTGACATTATTAATCACTCTTCTGCATCAGTCGGACGATGTTCCTGCTTAAAGGTTTGCATTTACGCACTGTGGGCCCTTACAGCAGGGGGATGGATGGATGGATGGATGGATGGATGGATGGATGGAGGGATGGACTGGTGGGAAGATGTGTTCTGATACTGGGTAGATGAGTCTATTGGAGGTGGGCCGGTCAGCGAGGGGTTAACAGACAGACTTTGTTTAGGTGTTTCTGCTGTGATCAGAACTTCATATTTTCTTTACTTCTCATTGCGCGTTTGTGCCCTTTGCCTGTAATACAAGGATCATGGGTTCCTCTGCGTAGCAGCCCTGCAAAGTGATCATTTCCTGGTGAACGTCCCGTAATGCACTGGAGGTAAAATGCCACGGTGCCCAATGGGTTAAATGGAGTTTCTCGGTCTGATCTTTATGCCTCTACTAGACAGCTGGAAATTCTTGCATGATGCCAAGTCTTGTGGAGGAGATTTGACATCCACCCCCCGACCCCCCCCCCCATGTATTGAGGGAGTGTCGGAGGGCTGCTTTCCAAATGGCAAACCCTATTGTTTCAATGTGTAATGACCTGTGGAAGAACCAGGGTAGCTGTGTGAGACGTTTGCAGGATCTGGCTGCCTTCCATCGCACGCTATAGCTAAACGTAACCAGCATAATCCAGCAGAGAATATCTGGTTCTCCGCGTCGTTATGGATTCAAGATGTGTGCCTGCTTTTCCCCCCTCCCCCTTTCCTTGGAGTAACCTTAACGTCGGAAGGACAGAGGGGGTGGGGTTTCATATTAAGCATAGCAAAATGTCATACGGACCCTTAAGAATTCAAACTGCGTCTTATTTAATAAATGCGACGACGAATGCGACGGCCGAGGTTTCTGGTGTCTCTTAGGCTCGTGTCTGTCTGTCCTCTGTTTAAATAGGTGTGCGGCGTTCGCTTTCACTTGCGGGTCAGATGAGATGCATTTCCCTAAGTTGCACTGGAGTTTGTCTGCAGCGTTTTTCTGAATCAGGTGTCCTGCCATCTGTTTTTGAGGCTTTTGGGTTTTCTGTATCCCAATTGGCTGTATTAATTTTAATAATCCTGCCCGTGTTTAGTGGTTTGTGTGCAATCTCCTGCCATTCAATATGACCCTCCTAAGAAGTCAAACCCCATGCCACGAGGCTGATTCTTCGCCTCTGATAAATACTCTGGTCATATTGCTGAAAGCTTGGGCAGAAATGAGAATTTGTATGGTTTCCCGGCTGGGTGTGTGTCTGGGTGATGTCACGAGGGCAGTAGAGGGCCGGATGTGTGCCGCTGGTTAAAACCTGTGCTTTTAATATTCAACGCAAGTTTGGCAGCGTCTGTGTCTTGCTGCATTTTGCACATGTGATTTTTGAGCTTGGCCTGTTCAGCGATTTAGGGTCATTTAGTTAACTAGTAGTGTTTCTTTTGACAAGAGTTACTTCAGCTTGTCAGCTGAGGGCTGATTGTTTCCATTTGTACACCCACACTCTGCTTTTTTTTTTTTTTAAAAGAATCTCTCATTTCATTGGTGTAAGTGAAGTCCGGGTGCGTCGGCCGTGAGACTCTGAACCCCCTGCATATGTACCAGCGATCGTGTCTACCTGGACTCGTCCAAACCCCATCTTAGTGGGGCAGCTTAGCCCCCTGATGGGTCAGGTGCTCCTGATGGGGGGGACTGCTGGCTCTCGGACTCCACGTCTGCTTACTGGGCAAAGCGTCCGCAGCTTAAGAACCTGGTGTGATACTTGGCTTCCCTTTCGGTTAGAAAAACACACCGTGTCCCTTGGAGATCCCACAAACGGGCCTCTGTGCCGTCTTCGTGCGGTAGGCTCGACGCGGTAGGGTTGTTGGATCGCAGCGAGATGGGAGCGATCTGGAGGCGAACGAGTGACGCCGCGCTGCCGCCGGGCGGTAACAGCCCGTCGTAGCTGCTGGGACCGTGATGGGGACCTGAAGTTGGAAACGATGGGGGATGGAGAGCAGGATAAAGAATGTGAGGGGGGGACGGACTGCAAAAGCCCCAGCAGCCTCTCTTTGACCCCCCCCCCCCACTCACCCCCGTTTCCAGCTGTGGCAGGATGGGATCCATGGGAAAGTCGGGGCTTTGGAACAGACACACACACGTCCCCCAACTGCTGGCTGCTTTGTTTGTATCCCTAAGAGATGAACCAATTAGTGTGAAAATCCATGGGCTAAGGGGGTGTCCTCTCTGGAAAAGGCCCTGGCGCCCCCACCCACCCCTTTGCTCTAGTCACCATCCACCCGCCATTCCACAGATTGTCTTCCTTGTCCGTGGTTTACCCCCCCCCCCAAACATGAGGGATGCGGAGACCTTCAGCGGATGACTTTGCTTTGGCCTTGTCAGTTATTTTAATACAGGCCGAATGAGAGTCTGTGTCATTCTCACTTGGCAGTAACGCTGAAGTTGATCGCATTTCTGAGACCCGCATTATGGTTTGCAAGCACTTAGATGTCGCTCATAGCCATGTCTGTGCTGTTGATCATATAGTGATGACTCGGGGAAAGCGCTCCTCGCGGGGGTGGGGGGGATGGGGGGGGGGATAGCTATGTCCCTGCTTCCTCATGCATTTTCCCTCCCAACTCGACAACTGGCCCCATCTAAAGTGGTCCGGAACCTCCACTGCTCATCCGAAGCTTCCCCTCGCCATGTTAAGGTCCCGGTTCTGTGTTTTATATAGCGAGTGCTTTGATCTTCTCTCTTCTCTTGGGGAATTTCTCCGCGGACAAAAGGAAGCCCGTGGGAAGGAAGCCTTGGCACTTCAGTGGCTATCAAGTGTTTTCGAGGTGCTTTTTGTCTGCTGTAGCAATAATGTTGAAGCATCTCAGAAAATATAGTCTGCAATCCTGAGTCTAATTTAGTACTCAAAAGAGGCCTTTGGGCTTACATTTCAGTTTCTTTTTGATGTTTATTGCTTTAAGTGCATTTATTGCCTTTTTTGGTAAGTGGATTTTATAAACCGTTTTTGTGCAGATGAGTTTAATAGCATTTATGTGTTTTTTTTTTTTTCTTTTTTTCTTTTTGCATTAAATCCTTTCAGAGAACAGGGGTGTGTGTGTGTGTTCATTTTCTATTTTTTAAAAGGAGTTTAAATGTCTGCAGCTCAGTCAGAAAGTAAATGACATGCCAGGAAAACACCTGAATGTGCTTCAAATGGCTTAGCTAACATGCAGCCCGGTGGAGGGGTGGAAATGCTGTACTCACTGTCATTCTAGCCTTCACCATTGTGTGTCTCATCATCACTTTGAGATTCGCTTCAAATGCAAATCATACATTTATGTGATGATTAAAAACCTGCTTAGTGCATGGACCTCAGTCCGGGACTCTCCCTCCCCCTCCTGGGGGTGAGATGCCTCACACCTCTGGGATCAGGGTTTGAGTCTCTGCCATGTCTCTGTGTGTTTGGTGTTTTCCTGCTCTCCCCGTGTCATCGTGGGGTTTCCTCTGGGAACTGCAGTTTCCCCCCCCATAGTCCAAAACGTGCCCATGTTAATCGGAGTTCCCAGATTGCACGTGTGAGTTAATGGCGTGTGAGTGTGCCCTGCGATGGGTTGGTGCCCCATCCTGTGTCGTTCCTGGGGTGGGCTCCGGACCCCCTGTGACCCTGAATTCTGTAAGCAGGCTGTTACAGAAGGTGGGTGGGTGGGTGTTGAAGGGCCTTCTGCCGATCATCTCAGCCGCTACAGCCGCACTGTTCGGCAGAAGCCTCATTTACTCTTCAGAACGGCAGAGAGGAGGCTTTCTGTGCCACTGATTGTGGCTCCAGGCATCTTCCGGCCTGTTTTCCGGGAGACCGAAACACCCAAGAGCCAGACAAAATGGCCGCCACCACCTGCCGGACAGTTGCTACCGTAATGCACTCTCTCTCGTTTCTGTTCTACAGTTTGGTCATAAACCCATAGGTGAAGAAGCTAGCGTGTAGCATTTACATGCCCCGTGTGCTTTTGTGTCCTTGACTGACTGTTCCCCAGCTACGGAGCTCCCGGCGTGGAATTCACCAGTTTCCACAAGGAACCCGCCACGGTCATGCAGCTGCACTTCCTGCATGGACAGGTGGGGGGCACTACTCACACCAACTGTTTTTGATATGAAAGCTTGCAACTCAGTCGCCGGGCTTCTGTACCGGGGTGTCTATCTCGGCAGGGAATGTCGGCAAGTGAAACAGCCGATCTTGTCTCAATGTTCTGACGTCATGTTTTAATGTAGTGTGTGTGTGTGAGAGTGTGTGTGTGTGTGTGTGTGTGTGTGTGTGAGAGTGTGTGAATAATAAGCTAAAGAGTTTATCTGTGATGAATTGGCATTAACTCTCCCTGCTTTTTGAACTCGAGGTTTGGCTGGACAGTAACCTTTGTTTTCCTGGCAGACATGCAGGCCTTTTTGAGGCAGCTACACAAGGCCTAGATAATTGCTCAACCAATTAGAGTTGGTCTTAGAAGTAGCAGGACTAGGACTAAGGGGGGGGAATCATTACTCTTTATTTATGTCGTGGTCTTATTGGTATCTGCCAAAAGCTGTGCGTTGTTGCCAGTGCTGATGTCCTGCATGTTCATCTGTTCAGGATTCTCCACAGCCCAAGAACAGCTGTCGCAAATAAGCCAGACAAACTGAAGGAGGCTTTTCCGTGCGTTTTCCTTCCTTTCTGATTGTTAGCTTCCAGTTTAATAGCCGAAACCAGCGTGGAATCGCATTCCTTGTCCTGCAGTGTTTTGGATGCCAGCCGTTAAGGATGGTGGGAGAGAAAGAGACTTGCCTCTGTTACATTTCGAGTTGCACAAAATGAGTTGATTTGCCCTGCAGTTGGTGCTCGGTTGAGTCGGAGTCTGTTTCACTTCGGCCTTTTAGAGGAGGGAGGAATCAAAGCGAGGTGTTGCTCATTCTTGGGACCTTCCTGTTGGCCGTTTATGGGTCGTAGGGCCGCCTCGTGTCTCTGCTGGATGACAACACTCTGCACCTCTGGGAGATAAACTCGCGCGAGAGCGGCTCGAACCTGGAGGAATTCTGCAGCTTCACACTCCCGGGCCGCCCAGGCTTGGAGAGCACAAGGTGAATATGAAGCGTCAGGCCAGTCGCATTATGGGGCGGGGGGGGGGGGTCCTTTTTTAATACATTTTATTTACTTGTTTGGAGGAATCATTTTCACACATGAATTGGCCACCACAGAGTGTTGACCGTAACCCCATGCAAAGTCTTTAAGATGTGCTGAAGAAGACTTTACAGAGTGGTTCAACTCACCTATCATCAGTACAGACTGGGGGGTAGATATAGATATTGTTTTATAAACAATGAATTGTTTGGCTTTTTTTTTTTTTCGGTCAGCCAGTGTTTGAGATCTTGACTGGAGAGGTAGTGAACTTTAATGATATTCAAGCCATTATTACGGATGATTCCAGAGACAGGAAAGTTAAGACTGACATGTTGGCGTTGCGTGGAAGCTGAAGCCCCCCTGCTGATAGGGGCTGGCTGAGTGCCTCGGCCCCCCCACCATGACATCATCCCCTGCTTACAGTGCCACTCGTGTGACTGTGATCCTGCTGAAGCGGAGCTGCGATCAGCTGTGCCTGGGCACCGAGGGAGGGGGCGTGCACTTCCTGGAGCTGCCAGGCCTCACCTTGCTAGACTCGCAGTCCCTCTTCCCGGATGAGATTTTACGGAGGTGGGTGATGATACCTTCTTGTCTCCATCCTCTTTTGCATTTAAAGGTCAGCGGTTAAACTGAGCACCTTGGGTGAAAAGATGCGCTTTGTTATGTTTCTATCGATGTTAAAGGACACTTTCCCCCTCTATGCTGCATGAACTAGAGACTGAGATTTTGGAGGCTTTGTAGATGTTCCTTTCCTGGACGTTGGAGATGTTAGGTTTGATTCTAAATTTCAAATTCCTTGTGTGGGCAGACTGGTACGAGGGGTGTGTGTTCTAGAGTTTTTGCAAAACCACAGTTTCTCTGTCTGACTCATCAGACTGAGGGGGTTTGGGTCAGAAGAGATGTTCTGGCCCGGAAGCTATCCTTTACTTTAGCGTGGTGGTCTGAACCAAAAGGTTTATCCCGTGGCTGACATGTTGGTCATACCCAGTGTCCTGCGTGGGTTAGAGAGGAACCCTTTGCTCCTCAAACGGTGACATTTTAATGATGACCTGTATGATTCACGTCTGCAAGCTTCTGCTCACTGTCTGACTGAGCCCTGCACAGACCCTTAACAGCACAGCTTTCCAGTAAACTGAAGTCTACGCTCCTCTCCTGCAAATATGCATTGCAGCTTTTGGCAAACGTGTGTGGTCCTCTGTCACATTCAGTGACTCGCCCGGAAAGGCTCACTGTTCTGTTTTGTCACTGAGAGCCAAATCAGTCCATCTCCTAACTGCTTATCCTGGTCAGGGTCAAAGGGGGAGGGGGGAGTGGGTCTGGAGCCTATCCCAGGCAGTACAAGGCTGGGGGGGTAGCCTGGATGGAGTCCATAGGGCAGACAAACACTCCCACACTATGGGCAATTTAGAGATGCCAGTTAGCCTAACTATATGTCGTCAAACCACGGGAGGTAACTGGAGCATCTAGAGGTCATTTGTAGAGCTGAGTAGTGCATATTCATATAAAGTATGTGTGGGTTGAACAGCTCATCTTGAGCTGAGTTCCTTGTTAAGCCGATGGTCGTCACTCGTTATAAGTTGCTAGCGTGCTGAATTTGAGTAGACCAGACTGACAAAGGTAGATCTACACTAAGGGACGGCTAATCTGTGCCTCAAATGGCTGAGGACTGTTCTTGCGTGAGAAACGCCACAGTGCTCTCAGAATGAGGAAGTAAGACCTGAAGTCCAAATGTGGAAAGAGACGGAGTGTCTTGTCGTCGGTCACAGCATCAGATACTGACCATGGGAGGGTTTTGAGAAAGTTGGTTGGAGGCAATGTACCATGCAAAACGATGTAAAATTTTGGTGGTTTTTGCTGTACCTTCGCGGAGATGCTGACGATTTAAGTGGGTAATCGGTCCGCTGCGATTTCCCCAGATCTCTGTCAGAGAGCACAGCTGCCATGAAGCCTTCTAACGTGCTTTAGTTGGGCAGATCCTGGGTGGGTGAGAATAGCCCCTGTCTTGAGAGCCCTCTGTGCCCTGCTGTGGTTTGCTTGTTTGTATGTCCCATCTCTGGGCTTCCTAGCGGGCAGGACGGAGGAGTACGATGCCGGCGTGAGGCAGACGGGCTCTGCGGCCCAGCTTCCCTTCACGAACGATGGAACCCCAGGCCTTGAGCTCCTCACTCTCATGCTAATGAATCCCCTGCTGCCACCCCCTGCCCACCCCCGTACCATTTTCCCTGGCCTTGTTACGCTCCACAGTTAGTGGAATCCATTTCATGCTGACCATTGATACTTTGAACTCGGGGGAGGATCAGAAGTCCACACATGGTGGTCATTGGGCCTCCTGCTGTGTTTGACCCCACCCCACACACACACACACACACACACACACACACTTTCCTGCCTCCAGAAGAGTTCACTTTGATTCACAAAATGGAGGGGATACTGCTAAGCGATTTTGCTTTTTTTTCCTCCTGTTTTCATTTAAAGCGATTCTCATTGTTATCCCAACATCGTCATGGTGGCAATGAAATGAACCATTTAGCATTGAAGCTCTGCGTTGTGTGATGGGGGTGTTGCGCTCTTCTACGCGTTGATTCCAGCAGGGCTGGGCCGGCTCCTCAGACAGCCTCCAGGGTCATTCAGTGCCGAGTCGCTCATTAACAGAGCAGTGGGCCTGTGAGACGGGGGCATGTTTCTGTGCAATTGAGCAAAAAGTCAGCAGTTAAGCCCTGCGCTTCTCTCATCATGCTTTAACCTCATGTTAAAATGTCTCATGACCTGGTCATTGAACATCATAGACCAGGGTGTTACCCAAATGTACTCTTAAGAGAATGGAGCTTCTGGTTGGGGGTCCATAACCATCCGGGTCATACCCCGTGGTGCCCTACTGGGGTTTTGAGGCCGGTTGATATTTTCTTTCTACACATGTGAAGAGTCATGTTACTCCTTGTCTGTCCACTTCCTCGTGCCATATGACACTCGCGGCTCAGAGCAGAACAAAATCTGTTTCTTGTTAAGCATCTTGACTACTAGCGGATTCGACCTGGCTAACCCTAACCCTAACCCTGGAGAGCCAGTCTGCAAGGCAGCTTGGAGATATCCTTGGTCAAACACCTTATTCAGCTCCCTAGGCAATTGCCAGGTTTAGTAGGTATATTTTGAGCAGGGAAATCTGCAAACTCTGTTGCAGACTAGCCCTCCAGGACCGGATTTGGACAAGCCTGGTCTAATGGCTGTGCAACGGTTGCTGAGAAATGCACTGAAAGGTGTTTGAAGTGTCCTGCTTCATTTGAAGACTAGCTCCCAAAAGTCTTGCTATGTCCTGGGTCTTACTGGCTTACTCTCATGGGTGTTCCATATCATAGATAGTGAATTCTACAGTTCCCATTCCACCGCTCGGTACTCGGCTGGACTGTAGGCCTCCTGGGATGGGTCCTGTCATGATGGTCTCAGTAATACACACACACACACACACATACCCTCATACTTTCCATATGCACATTTTCTCCATTTTCCAGGACCACTAATAAGGTTACAGGGTCACGTTTCTGACCTGTATTACAGTTCAGATCATTTTCCATTGAATAGCCTGGAATCTGCCTGCTGATACAGACGTCAGGTTGGTCCTGGGCTGATTGTATGCCTTCCTTAATTCCGACGTGTGCCCATAAGTGCGGGTGATGGTTGTAATTTACATTCTGCCACGCTGTGCCAAACAGCTGAGCTTGCATTCTGATGCTCGCATCTGGCCAGGAAGCCATCTCAAAGCCTCCCTCTTCTCAGTCCCTCCATTATCTGTTCCCAGGACCTCAGCATCTACAACTAAGGTACATTCAAAGAGTGCTGTGGAGTGGAGTATAATTGATGGGATTTTTTTTTGATGGTGCTTGTTATACCGTAAGACATGGTGCTTTTTCTGTATGGGTGATGCCAATACTGTTTTGGGACTGTCTTAAATAGGAATGTGTTGGGTTTTGTTACCAGCTGCCTCGTGTGGGTCTATTGGGCATCGTTGGAGCTGATTCCTGAATCTTATGCCTTAATGCCAAGTGTCGGTGGCTGCTCTTCTCAAGGACTCAATGTTGTTCTCCTTCCCCCGTGCTTGCAGCATCCCAGAGGACTACAAATTTGGGAAGTCTTTGGGGCCGGTGGAATCCCTACAAGAGCACCCCCGGTGTGCCGGCAAAATGCTCATCGGGTATAGCCGGGGACTGGTGGTGCTGTGGGATCACGGCACCCGCAAGGTCGAGAACTTTTTCCTTGGTATCCAGGTGGGTGTCCGTCCTGCTCTTTCGCCATCGTGCTGTGTTTCCATGTTAAAAAGGGAAGCACTCGCTAACTGCTTGGAAAGCGCAGAGATTTGCTCCCCCACTCACCTTTTTCTCAGACATTATTTTCCTAATACTCTCACTGTTCTGAGTCTTGTATAGGGTGTCGCTAAGCATCCACTTTGTTTAGGAACTTTGAGAATGTTTATAGAAACCTCCTGCAGAGAATGTCGATTTTGTATGGTTGTACTTTATTGCCATCTTGTACTGAAACACTTGAGGAAAGTCTTATTTTACCCCTTATAAAAAGCTCCATGTTTAAATTTAATCTTCCTTGGCTGATGTCTAGACAAAGCAGAGCTTTATATTTTACTGAACCCGAAATGGCGACCTTTATAGACTGACAGGCCAAATTGCATATTAGAGTTGTATACTACATTTGTGTGCAATAAATAATGCTTCAAAATGGAAAGTTAGCTTTAGTTTCATGGTACTGGCCAAGTGCCAAACGTTAAGGTTTCGCAATAATTCTCTGTGAAGAGGACACAGGCGACCAACCACTGAGCTGATACAAAATTTTTGTGTGTCAGTCCTGGCTTAAACCAGAATGGCTTCAACATGCCTAACCCGGTTGCTAGTGACTTGTTACTTGGCAACAGTAACAGAAATAACATGGCCATCTAGATCTAGACTGGGTAGGCAACCTCTGCAATCCCAAATTCCTCTCTGGGAGCCAATCCCCCTATCCCCTGCCTCCTCGACACTTTAAATGACCCGTATTAACTGCCGTTGAGGGTGCCTTGGGATGGGTATAGAGTGCCAAGCTTACTGCTCGTCTAAACATTACAATTGAAACGTAAAGACTGATTTTGTTTGGTCTGTAATTGTAGATAAGTGTAATTTATTGGTCCCTGGGGGGGAGTTTGTTTTACTGGAGCGGATCTGGGTACAATGGCTTATTCAATAGCATGCAATTATACCATTACAGAAATGTTTTAGTTATGTTCCTTGTAAATCTCCTCATCCCCCAAGGACAATAATGGCTAATTGTTTTATGGAGTAGATGCTTGGTGGTGGTCTGTTTATGGTGAGGTCAGTCTGCTGCCCGTCAGTCCCCTGCTGTGCCGTTGGTGGATTTTAGGGGAGTGGTGTCGGATCCATCGGGTCCGGTTGACCCCATTAACCCACCTTTTGTATCTGGGCCCCCGCAGCAGCTGGAGAGTCTCTGTTGGGAGAGAAGCGGCAGGACCTTAGTCAGCTCGCACAGCGATGGCGGCTACATGGTGTGGTCCGTCGGTAGCTTCTGTACACAGCAGCCCACAGCCTCCTCCATACCGTACGGTGAGCGGCCTCGCCGACGCACCGCCTCCTTGGCGCGAAGCCCTGAACGCCAGCGTTTGGGCGTGAGAGGTTTGGTGTCGCCATGAGTGCATCTTAGCTTTGGGATTTTGGTTCGATTCGGTCCTGTTGCCGCACGCATCTTGCACAGACGTCTGTTCTGCCGTCCCTTTTCTAGGCCCGTTCCCATGCAAAGCCATCAATAAGATCCTGTGGAGGACCACGGAAGCGGGGTGGGTATCGCGCCTCGATGACTACATCCCAGCAATACAGAGTGACCTTTTAGGGGGGAAATGGGCTCATCTTCACTCAGCAGAATGAAGCAGACTGCTTTATGATAGTTTCATTCGGAAGCTTGGAAGGTCATCTGGAAATGAGCAGATGAGAGAATGAGGAGATGAGCACAATGTTTTTAGAGGGATTGATTTTGCGAGCCGGTAGAGCTCAGCTTCTGGCTGTAGCATGCAGAGCGAGCCACCGTAGAGGCAGCTGCTGCGGATTGACGGAGCCACGTCGGTTGTGTGCGACAGTGCCCGTATGTGCACTAGGCAGTGAGCATTGGAGTGAACCTGCTCCGTCTCCTTCAGCCCCCCTCTGGTGCTGTTCAGCGGGGGCATGCCCAGGGCCAGCTACGGGGACAGGCACTGTGTCACAGTGCTGCAGGACAAGACCCAAGTCACACTGGATTTCACCTCCAGGGTCATTGACTTCTTCACCGTTCATTGCGTGGATGGTGATGCAGGTGAGAAGGTCACAAACAACAGTGACATTTTGTAAGGATTGACGACATTGTGTTTCGCTTACTGGGTTTTGTATATTGGGTTTGGAAAGTTGATGCTTCGCTTGGGGTGTGAAATTGAAGTGCCTTTTTAATTTAGCCGTCTCATAGATTTAGAGGGAAATATTTCTGGTTTGTTCTGCCCCTAGTGAGACCTTCTTTACTGCCAGCGTTTTCGTATGAAGCCGTTGACTTTGGTCTTAAGGTCACTCAATCCCCAACCCTCCCCATTCAGAGTCCGATGACCCCTCCGCCTTGGTGGTTCTGCTAGAAGAGGAGCTGGTCGCCATTGACCTCCAGACGCCCAGTTGGCCTGCCATCCCCTCCCCATACCTCGCACCCCTGCACTCTTCTGCCATCACCTGCTCCTATCACATCTCCAACGTGCCTGTCAAGCTGTGGGAGCGTGTGGTTGCTGCCGGGAGGCGCCAGAACACGCCGTCAACGTGCACGGTGGGAGTTCAGGCCACGGACTTTGAGTCTACGGTGTTGTTGTACCTCGTGTTGGATCTGTTTGATCGAGCAATCTTATGATCTTTCATATCTCAGACCAGGAACCACTCTGCCCTGCTGTTTATTACACATGTATTATACTGGACAGGGGCCTCCAACCTCTGGCAAGCATAATTTGACTATTGGGGCTGGTCCTCTTTGGTATATTTTGTCAATCAGTGGGGAGGATTGTGCCACGGTTTGACTTCAGATGTCTTGCTGATTTGACCTGTCAGCTGGCAACCACTGATCTTGGGGATCTAGGGGTACACAACATGCGCTTGATCGAAACATCCACTATCCATGCTTGATGCAAGCATTCGCCTCTTGCTGGCTAAACTGTACAGTTATTTCCTTGTTTAAATGACATTTAATTAAGATTATCGAGTATCACGGCTGCCCCAGCAGCCTCCGGCTTTAATGTGACACTGCTAATCCGTCTGCTTTCCGGGTACCACGGTGTCCTAGAAAATCAGTTCAGAGACTGATGCCCTGTGTTCCCTACCGATATAGCCCAGAGCGGGCAGTTATCCATAGTGAGAGGAAGGAGCTCTTAAAGGCTGAATTACCAGGAGTATTGGTGTAAACAAGCCTGCTGTGATTGCTTAGGAATTGTGCGTTTCCTCCTCCATTTTTAGAAGTGGCCTGTTGACGGGGGGAAGGACCTGGCCCCTGAACCGAAGCACAATGGCCTGCTCCTGACAGGGTAAAGACGTCAACGCCACGTGACTAATGGACACCTGGCCAAGGCCACTCAAACGCAGAAGTAGCGCTTGCATCTACTTTGTGGCTTGTCATTGCTGTACTCGAGTCTTGGATCTTAAAATCTCTCTTCCGCTCAGCCACGAGGACGGCACCGTGCGCTTCTGGGACGCCTCTGGGGTGTCTCTCAAGCCGCTCTACAAACTGAGCACGGCCAACATCTTCCAGACAGACTGCGACCACGGTGACGGCCTGACGCAGCCCGAGGAGGAGTGGCCACCCTTCAGGAAGGTGGGGGCTTTACCTGTGACACAAAGGGCTGCTTCACTATTACCAAGCAGACCATCCAGACTTTGGCTCAGATCCTTGCATATTCTACAGACGTGCGTCCGTTCTCGTGTTTTGAACAGTTCAGCCCTCGCCCTTCAGACATATGGGGTTTGTCATATTTACCCTTTTTCTCCATAATTAAAACCACACCATCTCTGGAGTGTTTTTATGTGCTCGTCTTCTCAAGGTTCCTTCTCAGGAATTTATTACATGAACTCCTGTTTATTTGACAAGCTGTGATGGACTCTGAGGGCGTTCTGAATATTCATTTTCTGTAATAGTTGAGTGACGTGACTTCCTTCTGGTAGGTGGGGTGCTTTGACCCGTACAGTGACGACCCACGACTGGGAATCCAGAAGATCTGTTTGTGCAAATACAGTGGGAAGCTGGTGGTTGCCGGGACTGCAGGACAGGTGAGGTTTGGCACCCCTCCACTCTCCCTGTCGACACACACACACAGCCGCTATACCATCAGTCAGTGAACACCTTGTCCCGTTTCCTGGCCCCTAAGGTTCTTGTGATGGATTTAAGTGAAGATGAGTCGGATCACATGATCAACATAGCCACAGTGGACCTACTCCAGGACCGCGAGGGTTTCACCTGGAAGGGTCACGACAGGCTCACCCCCAAGACCGGACCTGTCAGCTTCCCAGCTGGCTTTCAGCCAGTGCTGCTGGTGCAGTGTGTACCCCCTGCCGCTGTCACCGCGGTGACGCTCCATGCCGAGTGGAGCCTCATTGCCTTTGGGACGAGCCACGGCTTCGGCCTGTTTGACTACCAGCGCCGCAGTCCGGTCCTCGCCAGGTAACCCCCCCCGCCCCCGTCCATCTAATCCTTCACCACCTCCCAGCATGGTATCCTCATTGCAATCACCGTAAACTCTTCACCCAATTCATTCCAGATGCACCCTCCATCCCAACGATTCCCTGGCCATGGAGGGGCCTCTTTCTCGCGTGAAGTCACTAAAGAAGTCCCTGCGCCAGTCCTTCAGAAGAATCCGGAAAAGCAGGGTCTCCGGGAAGAAGCGCATGGTAGCCAGTAGCCCGACCAGCAAGGTAGAGTCGGGTAGAGCTGCTTTTAAGTAGAGTTCACACATCCCATCTCTCTTTCCATGAGAGACACACAAGTATGTTAGTTACAGAGTGCAGTTGGCATGAAGGGTCTTGCTCATGGGCCCAGTGGTGATGTGATTACCAGCTAAGGGATTCAATACCTTGACCTGAACAAAAATTGAACTACACCATGCTACACCATTTCGGTTAAATGTCTGCCTGTGTAAAAGGGCAGAAGGTCACTTTAGTGGATGTGGTACCTCCTGATATTCTGCAAGGGCTGACACATCAATCACTTGATGGCAGGGATGAGAACCTGGACTCGGTTTACAAGCTCTGGCCTTTCATACCATGCAAGCTGTGTGCAGAGCGCTTCAGCCCAGCCATGATGACGTGATGGATTCCTCTGCCCCCAGGTCCAGGAGGCCAACGCCCAGCTGGCGGAGCAGGCCGGCCCTCACGACGTGGAGGTGACGCCAGTTCAGAGGCGGATCGAGCCTCGCTCTGCTGACGACTCTCTCTCCGGCGTGGTCCGCTGCCTGTGCTTTGCAGACACCTACCTGAGGGATGGTAAGAGAGGCCTCCGACCACGTGCACAGTTAATCTGTTCACCTTGGGTCGTAGTCTTGATCTTGAACTGGTGATCATGTGATGGTCCAGGGCCATCCAGGGTACGGCCGCCCCGTGTCAGAATTGGAGGCATCTGTATTTGTCTGGTCTTTGAGGTTTCTATAGCGCCAGTGTGGTATGTTTTCATTATGTGTGACTGTTTAGCTTTTGGAGAGTAGAGTACACACTCCAGTGTCATTACAGAGGGCTGAATGTACCCCGCTGCTCCAGAATACATGGCCCCTGCTCATTTGTGGCAATATGGTAGCGATTATATTCCCGGCTCAGCTCCTTAAGCTCTTCGTGTCGTGGCCAGCTGAGTGGGACCGATCTGAGAGATCTGATCTTCAGCCTTCTGCTGTCTACAAGGGCAGTCATGTGACCCAGGGCAGCAAATGGGATTCACTGAGCATTAAAATAGGCGGCTCTGGAGGTCACCTGCACATCTGGGTGTGACTCTGTGAGGACGTTCATGGGAAAATCATTTGTCTCTGTGCTTTCCACTCGACTTTTTTTTTTGTGGCTGAAATATTTTTAAGACCACCGTGAGGATTTGTTTACGCCGTTTTTTTCCTAAACGGTGTGAAAGCCGCTGCCAGACCAACCCCGTTGTTCCCGGGGACGGCGGGCGACGCTGACAGCCGCTCTCCCCCGCTGCAGCCGGGCACCACGGGCCCACCATGTGGGCGGGCACCAACTCGGGCTCGGTGTACGCCTACGCGCTGGAGGTACCCTCCCAGGAGAAGTTCTCGGAGCAGAGCGTGGAAGCCGTGCTGGGGAAGGAGATCCAACTGATGCATCGGGCCCCTGTGGTGGCCATCGCGGTCCTGGACGGCCGGGGGAACCCACTTCCAGAGCCGTACGAGGTGTCCCGTGACCTGGCGAAGGCTCCCGACATGCAGGGCAGCCACTCTGTCCTTATCGCATCAGAGGAGCAGTTCAAGGTGAGGCTCTGCCACACTGTCAGTCATGAGTGACTCCTTGTCACCTGGCCTGAAGAGCAGTCAGACCCCTCACCTACTGGGTTTAGTTTTGACCAGAGTTATTCTTGCACCAGAAGCCTACTTCACCTCAATCAGGGTTAGGGTGTCGAGGAACACATTAAACACTAGTGTGTGTGTGTGTGTGTGTGTGTGTGTGTGTGTGTAATGGCGGCTTTAGTAATTTTAGAGCTCTGTGTTTGCTGTGTGTGTTTTTTCTTCTTATCTATAATATTTTGTATAAAGGGGTTGTTTGTTTTTCTGGGGATTCCTGAATTGTGGTTCTGAAAGGGTCAGGTATGATGATCCTTTACGGCGGTCCCAGCTCCAGCTTGAGAAGCACTGCTTTATGGCAGTCTAGGCTGACAGGTGCTCCACTGCTGACAAACTCCCCCCCCCCCGCCCAGGTCTTCACGCTACCCAAGGTCAGCGCCAAGACTAAGTTCAAACTGACGGCGCACGAGGGTTGCCGCGTCCGCAAGGTGGCGCTGGCGAGCTTCGTCAGCGCCTCGACAGAGGAGTACTGCGAGAACGGCCTGGTCTGCCTCACCAACCTGGGCGATATCCACGTGTTCAGCGTGCCCCTGCTGCGGCCGCAGGTGCGCTACGACTGCATCCGCAAGGAGGACATCAGCGGCATCGCCTCCTGCGTGTTCACCAAGACCGGACAGGGTTAGGCCCTAATCCTGCTCATCCGCCATCACACTTGTTCTTTCTTGATGCTTCTGCCTCCTTCTCTCTGCCTCTTTCCTACTGTAAGCATTTCTCAGTCTCTGTCTCTCTGAGTCTCTCCTACTGTAAGCATCTCATTTCCTTTTGTTTACATGTCAGCCTGAAATAAAATGAACAAGTTTCCGTCACGTTAACCCGCCCTCCCTCATCCCCCCAATGGCGGTGCTCATCTCTGTACCCTGCAGGTTTCTACCTTATCTCCCCCTCGGAGTTCGCCCGCTTCTCCCTGTCGGCCCGGGTCATTACGGAGCCCCGGTGCACTGTGGAGGTGGAGCGGGCGTGTGACACCCTCGCCCTCAGGTAGGATCCCCCCTCCCAGGGGTACCTGCTGTGTTGCGTGAACTCACCATGCTTTTTCTGACATCTGACTGCCCCTCCCCCCGCAGACCCTGCACGACCATGTCCCTCCAGTCCAATGGCACACACAAGGGACAGCCCTGTGGAGGTGGCCATTCTCTAGGAGAGCCGGAAGGTATGGCATCCCCCTGTGGTCCTCTTTACCGTCCCGCGGCCCTGTGGTCCACTTTGTCATACCTCAACAACCAGTCAGAACCAGATTATCCCCCTAATTTAGTACATTAAGTTACTCCTTCCCATTTTCATTTTGCCATTGCATCCGTTTTTTTTCTTGTGCCTTTTAAAAATGGTCCCTTTACCTGTGGGCCGCCTGTCATTCTGCTGAAATGGTGTTCAGTGAAGGGTCCGTTCAGCACTGCTGATTGGGATCTTTTAATTCCCTGTGGCTCTTTTCAAAGCAAAGCTTATTCAGTCCCCCTGGCACCTCTCTGAGCTCTCACCGGTACAGGGCCGCCTTGCTGCGTGGCCTCCGGTTTCTATAGCGATAAACTCAGCCACCGCGGTTACGGTTTTCTTTTAAACCCCCACCCTACCCCGTCTTACGGCTCCAGTGGCTGTTGATTGTGTTTTTCCAGACCTTTGTTTCCGTCCGGTTTAATAACTCTGGGCTGCTTCAGCGCACCACTTTTAATCAGGCAGGGTAAGTCACCAGGGGTTGTCATGGCAGTAACCATAGCAACTCCGCAGAGACGTCCACTCCAGTCAACCCCGATAATAAAGGCACTATTAAGAATTCATGAGGGGAAATTCCTTGCCGGGAGTGGATTCCTGTGAGGAAGTTTTGAAATGATAGGCGCCGTTTAGCGAAATGTCATGCTTTGTAAGGATGCAAGGAAACTTTCCACGTTTTATATGATAATAGGAATGTCCATATCAGACTTTTATTATATAATTGCTAAAGACCCCCCCCTCCCCCCAGGCCAGCATTAAATCAGCTGTCTGTGTCATTTTGTATGAGTCATTGAGATGCGGACTTGCGTCACAGAGACCAGCAGTATGTGAGGATGCAGCTGACCCGCACCCAGGAGAGTGACTGAGCAGCCTTCGGAGTTGACTTGGAAGCAGCATAACAAAGTGATTTCTAGACCGACCCGGTCTGGGAGATGTGCTGATTGAGCGTGGGTGCCGGGGGGGGGCACGGCAGACTTAGCATCGGTGACGTCCCTCTGCTCTGCGTTTTTCCTTTTGGCTCGTGCGACGCTCGTGTTTCATGGATCCTGAGAAATGGCTTTGACGGCTTAAATTTGCCCCCCACCCCCCATGACCATCTGTCGAGCACTTAGCACAATCTACCGTAAACACATACCGACAATAATATTCTATTTATATTCTTTTTATGCAACTTTTTGGAGGGGGGTGTCATCTCACAAATTGAGTGCATCCAAAGTATTTCTCCTGTACTGGCCGCATCGGAACAATCGTATAATCGCCGTGCTTGGTTTTTCCGATCGTCTTGCATGAAATTTCATGCTTAATGTGCTCTGTCACGCTGAGAAGTGTGTTCAGCACTCCTCCTGGTAGAGTAGTGATTCTTTTGTGGGACAGATGGATGGTGGAGAAGAGCAGGTCTTTGCGTTAACCTTTCAGACTGGGCATGGATGTGTCTGTGTATGATGTAGGTGCCCCCCCCCCCCCCCCCCCCCCCCCCCCCCCGCCGCCTGGGTCCGTGTTTTTTTGTTGTTGTTTTTGGTGGGTCGGTGGTGGTCTGTCGGGTTTTTGTCCCTTTGTTCTTTTTTTTTTTGTC
>JAODKE010000101.1:24373578-24401156 GCA_026779605.1 Mormyrus hasselquistii | reverse complement strand
AACCACCTGCCACATTCTTCAGGTTTACTTTAGAGACGACCCCATGAATTAAATAATGATTAGCATCAAGCTCTGCGGGGAGAAAGCTGCACCGCCTCCATACAAATAAAACAATCTGGAAGTCATGATTCAATTTTTGAAAACATATAGTGTCTCTCCCACATATTTCCTGGACAGAAGTTCAAATTCAATTCGATAAGTTTGCATTGCTGGTGTCACAAGTGTAATTTATATCATTTTCTCCCGTTCTCATGAGAGCGGAAATTAAATCACTGCAGAATAACATCACACTGTTGGATTCCTAGTTATGGGATCCTGGCATTTGTCGAAATATTTAAAAACAGTTGTGCAGCAGGACTACCCTTGTTTATGAAATAACCCCAGGTCGTAAAACAGGGAAGCAAAAATGACGTCCTTATACTAAACCGTACAACACAAGGTCAGCTAGGTAATTATTTTATTTAACATTATCTTAAGGAAACTCATTCATGTCAGTAAACACTTCTCAGATAATCGCGTGGCCAGACTCCTTAAGTGGTCTATCGTGCTGTTGTAAAATCCAGCCATGACATGCAAACATGTAACAAGGACTTTGTTAGTTCAGTTTGCTAATTTTCCTGAGCATTTGCGCCGTTAGGGGTCTTAAAAGGGGCAGAGAGGTTCCCTTTCCTCCAAATGACTGCTGGAACACAACGTGGCAAGATGTCCATCTCTAAGCGAGGGACTAGCTTCACAGTCACTACTGCAGGCTGGACCAGCACTTTGGCACAGCAGCATACATTTTATCCAGGCATGCTGCCAGGGGATCAAAATTCCATAATGTGTTGAGAGCTGAGGAATAGTCAAAAGAAAGGAAAAAAAAAAATAAAAAAAAAAAAAACTGTTGACCTCAGAACACAGGGAGCCTCACCTTTAATATGAAGCAGAATTCTGAGTTGAGGTTGCTGGAGTCTGTGGCAATCTGGATTGTCCTTAGGACATAAAAATCAAAGAGGATCAATAAATGTTATACCAAGGAGTTGAGTTTTCCCACTTTTTTTTAAATGATACATCTTACTACAATAGAAGGAGGCTTGGGTAATCACATTGTACTTGTATACTTTCAATTTCCACAGTACAAATGCACCAGACATCTCTCCAAAGGCTTGTGTTACTGCGAGAAGGAACCATAGCCACTGCCTGCCTTAGGAGGAAGAATGTCGGGGTTAAAGTCATTTATCCCCTTCCTCCCTATATTGGTACGACCCAAGGATTCAGCCCCTAGCAGAGTCAATGCCAGTCAAAACCGCTAGTCTTATCTCAACTTCACAGCTGAAATCGACCACTTTATTTTTAGGGCAGCTTTTGTTTTGCATTTCAGTTTGCACTACTGAGGAGAGCAAGTAAAGAGCAATTATAAACTCGTCAGTTTCTGTATTTTGACAAGTTTATAATTGCTTTTCACTTACTCTCTTCGGCATTTTTCTAGATTCCGTGCTAGATAAAAACAAGCTGATTGAAGCATTTTTTCTGTGGCTTGGAGTGGGTTGTGATTCTATGTCTTAAAATCCAACATCCAGATGCTCTCTGCAAACATTATACAACCTTCTTGCTTTCACAAATGTTTTGTATTTGCGTTGACCTCATGGATCAAACTTTTCACGGTATAAAGAAGTGGTTTACCGCTTTCCTCTGCTTGTTTGCGAGCATTTCTCATATTTTAGAAGACATGGCAATACCTAGCTGTATAACTGTAGCCCTGATTGGCTGAGGAGATCATTGCTTCCTGCAGGCAAGTCCTCCAGCTGGTGGGTGGCGCTGTTGCTTACCTGGTGCAGAGGGCGCTGCCGTTAGTCCTGATGTGGTACAAGCTAGGCTGGATATTGTCATCCTTCAGCTTTCTCTTTCCTCTATGGATGATGAACTTCCTCTTGAAGTGAGACAGAAACTTGAGGTTCTCCTGCTGCTGAGTCATCCGCACGACCTGGG
The DNA here is from genome assembly GCA_026779605.1 of Mormyrus hasselquistii. Lineage (NCBI taxonomy): Eukaryota > Metazoa > Chordata > Actinopteri > Osteoglossiformes > Mormyridae > Mormyrus > Mormyrus hasselquistii. The sequence continues at coordinate 24,399,188 of JAODKE010000101.1, read as the reverse complement.
TGTAAAGACAGATGGGCGTGTCTATGGCAGGGTGAAACACGCCCCTTAGGGGTGGACTGAAGCGTACACTGACTTGTGTTAGAGTTTCAGCTGAGGCTTCAGTAAGGTTTCTTAGCAGAATGCTACAGGGAGAAAAACTGCAGCAAAATCAGACAAGGTAATTTGGCGCCCCCTGCTGAGCGAACACAATACTGTAGCTTGATTGTATCATCTGATCAGCATTATTTGCACATATGCAAATATGCTGCAACACAAAGGAGAAGCTTCATATGGAGCTATTAGAAGACATGTGCTGACCTCCAGTTTACCGGGGAAGAGACTCTCAAACTTCTTTTGCAGGCTGAAGGTGAATGTGAGCCAGCCCATGTTTGAGGCCTCACGGCCCTGCCAGAAATAGACCACACACTGGAAGTCCTCCTCCGGCTGTTTGTCCTCATCCTCTGCCTCATCATCTCCTTTCTCTCCATTCTTCTCCTGGTCCTCCTCGCTCTCCATGGGCACCCAGTACCTGCAGAGAAAACAGCATGTTAACCAGACCCATCCCACTCAGCTTCAGCATTGATGGATATGCTCCCTACTTGATATGAAGAGCTCCCAACAGTGACAAATGCATTAGTGAAAACTGGGACAGGTACAAGGTGTGGTACTAACATACAACATTGACATGCAAGTTGGGAAAGGATGGAAAGCACAGGCAGAGGGTTTTGGGTGCGACAGGACACCAACCCAAATGGCGGCGGCCTAATAATTAGGGCACTTGTAATTGAAAGATTGCTGGTTCAAATCCCCAAACAGCAAAGTACCACTGAGGTACCCTGAACAAGGTACCGCCCCCAAGCACTGCCCCCCCGGCTGCTGAATCAGCTGCCCCCCGCCATGTCACAATGTCACATATGGGTCAAATTCAAAGTAGACATTTCATCATCGTGCACCGTAGTGTGAGAACAATGACGACTAATCACTTTCACTATTATACAAATCCACAGCAAATAATTCATCTGTGAAACTGAGCAGCCAAAAACTGGGGAGTACATGGCAACTACAAACCTCCAGTCAGAGTGTTAAGCTAGTTCTACTAGTGAAAGAGAATCAGATACACATGACACTTCATAAGGACAGTGCCTTGGCCTCCGGATCCTCTCAGCTGCAAGATAAGCTAAATTACATGACGCATGCCATGGGCCATTATGATTTGAAATCTTCTGTAGTCGGGCGTGCAGAATTGTAAAACCACACCCCATTCCTGATAGTGACAGAACCAATTATCATTATAGACCCAAAGCATCATACAGTTAAGCACATTTAGGAGCAATCAAGCAGCGTGCGGCTACTTTACGGCCTTCATTTACCTGCAGAGGAACACATAACAATCCTGAGTGTAGAAGTGCCCAAATTCCTCCTCTGGAAGACGTGCAAACTTCTTTCCCTCCAAAACAAAGCCTTCCATTCCATCCAGGTCCATATTCCACTCCTCCATCATCTGCTCTGCCTGCAAACAAACAAACAAACCTCTAAACACTGCAGTTTTCTGCAGCACCATGTGCTAAGAAAGCACACCAGCACTCCATGGAGGACGGGGGGGGCTGCACTCTTACCTCTGTGAGGGGCATGGGGGGCTGTCGTGGCAGGAACAGGGCCGTCAGGTCAGCCTTCATCTGGTTCTTCTGATCCACATCCTTCTTCACCTTTCCAGTCAGACCTTCGTTCTTCAGCACCATGTCCGCGTTCCTTGTGTAGTCGACCTTCAGCACGTCGTCCCAGTTCTTGAACTTGGACTTGAAAACCTTAAATTGTTTAAAATTATTTAAAAACGACCCGTACAAACCTACTCAGAGGAACCGACTGGATGTTTACCAGGTGGTTGGGTACTGTCCTACCTGGCACTCGGTTCCCTCCAGGTTCCGGATCACCATGGCGTGCTTCGGCCGGTGTAACATGCTGCATACCTCCTGGCCCAGTTTCAGGGCAGCCGCTCTGACCAACCGCAGAGACTTGCGGCCGATCCATATGAAGACGTCCGACCAGCAATCGAGGATGTACACTCCCTTTGTGTCCAAGAGACTCTGGAGCTGTGGCCGCCAAAGGGACACACGTCATAGGATTTCCAACATCAGAGTGCGCCATTTTACTGCTGTCTAAGCCGTTATGAAAAAAAAATACATTATGCAACTGAGTAGATATTCCTAGGATGCTTAAAGGCAAGAGCTGGATCGTACCAATCTCCGTTCAGGGAGGACATCCAACTTCAGCTTCTGTTTGTGTTCCACCGACAGCTTGTAGTTAATCTGAGGAAGCTCCAGATAACCCAAGCCAAGACCAACCTACAAGCAGGAATGGTTTCTACATCAGAACATGGTAGGCAGTCTATAGTGGTTTAATTGTAATAAATTTTAATTTTTAAATAGCTATCCTGGCCCGTAGGTCTTCAATAACAGTGTTCATGCTGCACTTCTATCTATTACTTAACGTCCATTTGAGGCAGAATTATGCAACAATCAATTCACCACGGTATCGAACTGACAGCACATTAAAATACCTTATAGAGTTTAGAACGAAAAGGTGTGAAGTCATCAGGAACATGCTTCTTGATTTCTTCAGGCTGACCCCCAAGTATCTCCCAGAACTCTGGAGTCTCCTGATTCTGGACCAGCAACGTGATCTCTGCCTTGCCCTTCCGTTCATTCTTGTTGATCTTCTCTGCAAACAGCCTGAAACGGTCGCGAGGAAATCAGGGCTTATGTTTCTTTGTGTCAATTTACACACTACAAATCATAAAATAAGAGCACCATCGGGACACACCAGGGGAGTACATTTTTCATACCTGGCCTTCGTGGTGCCGCTCAGAGTGGCATTCAGTCCTCTCCATATGTGTATCTCCAAACCAGCATCCAGCAAGAAAACAAAACTAGACAGACATTGCAAGAAGTTGAGGCTCAGTACTCAGGTTTTGCACGTGGCTTTGTCTGAAGGAAACGTGATTAGGATAAATCATCCCACCCCCACACAGACACAATGATGGGTCACGTCTGCTGCTTACCGTGGGTCCAGGGAAGCACCCTTCAAGGGGACAGACTCCAGCTTGATGTTCTTCTTGCCATACACACGGTAGAGTCTGTTGGCAACACAAAGCTCTACTTTAAAAAAAAAAAGAAAAAAAACCTACTGCCCTACCCTACTGTGGCACAGGGGCCATCTCAAGTCCCATCAAAGTTGTTCCGCCCCATTTTTACCTCGTGACATACTGGGTATCTTCAACTGTGAAGAATCCACTGGCAGTGCCCCCCTCGATGTATGAAATATCACTGTCAAACACCTACGCATGGAGTGAATGGCACAGTGACTTAATACAGCTAAAATCGGTTAGCATTTAGATGGCAGTGGTAATGCGTCAAAGAAAGTAATATGAAGACAGGCCGCTCTACCAATACGACTAACCGCATTAAACTCTTCGCTCTCGTCACCCATCTCCTCCCGCAGGGTCCTGCATTCGGCACCCAAGTAGTTGCGCAAGTTGACCGCATGGATGGCCGAACACGCTTTCTTGTCAAGCGTGGCTTCCTGGCCGATCCAGTAGAAGATCTGCCAGTTCAAGGCATTATTATCATCCAGGTAGGTCTGAAAGAGACACAAAATAAAAAAAAAAGGACACCTATCAATTACCACACTGGGAAGCAAAGTGCGTGGGCATGTGTGAGGATAGGTAACATTTAACGTCGGCTATCCTTGCCTTCAGCACAATGTAGCAGTCAGCCTCATAGAACTTCCCAATAAATGACTCGTCAACCTGAATGGGCACAAAGTTCTCAATCTGCCACACGGTGATGCCAGGAATCTGGCCCACGTCCTCCAAGAAAAACTCGGAATAGTCCAGCTGGGGTTTTTCCAGATTCTTATCCCAGCGTCGCCCCTTTGAATCTGAATATTTTGCACTGCTGTCGTCCTAACAGAACACAAGAACATTGAGGGTTACGTTTAGCTTTACTTTTACACCAAATCTACTCACAGACTGAATAATGTAAAATGCTCTCAAAGCCAAACTATGAGACCAAAATATATACACCCTAACCCAATTAAAAATCCTTTAATAAAAGCAATCAGATCGCCAGCGTGACTGAGCCGAAATACCTCGATGGATTTGTTCTTCTCTTGAGCCACGTCCGACATACCCTTCAGCACCTGCTTCGCCTGGTCGTCCTGGACAGAATCCTTCCGTATTCTCAGTCTCATCTTCCTGGCTAGTGGGTCTCTGGGGCTGTTCCCTGCAGGACCAACTTTGTTTTATCATCCCCGTTGACCTTTTTCGGCTGAAACAACCTCCGACCTCATACGGGATGAGGCCGAGTGCAACGGCAATGCTCAAATGCTTACCTCCACCAGCCGCAGCCACAGTAGCCGGAGACGCACCGGCCAGTCGGAGCTGGTTTTGCAGGGAGAAGTCGATGTTGTACCACTCGGACGTCCTGTCTATCGGTTTTGGTGGCATCACCAGATTTGGATTTTCTCTGACATCAAGGACCTAGGCCAAACCACGTTTAGCTAAGTACAATAAACTGAAGGATGAATTCCAACATATATATTTCTGCATATTTAAAAATAATCCAAAATTTCACATTCATGATCAGACCATACCTCAAGGTCTGTGAGGAAATGGATGGCTTCTGGTAACGTGACAAGACGATTTTTATTAATCGCCAGTTTCTTCAGCTTCCCACATCTAAACATTCAAGCACAATGGTGATTAAAACGCTTATTTTACCACACAAATAATTTAACATGTTACAGGCACACACCTGCACAGTCCTTCTGGAATCAGCTCGAGATTATTATTGGCTGCCATGAATTCCACCAGACTGGACAGCTTCCCAATCCCTGATGGGATTCCATCAAAATCAAGCTTGTTTGAATTCAAATACAACTTCTTCAGCTTGGCCAGCTTGCAGATAGCGGACTGAAAGAGAGCAAGAAGATTAAGAAAAAAGTTCCTACGGATCCTAGAATTTTTCAGTCCATTCCGACAGTATACAATTGTCCTTACGGGGAGAGATGTAAGCTGGTTCCTGGAGAGGTTTAGGGTCTCCATCTGTGTCCACTGGTCAATGCACAGGGACAGCTCAGAAATCTGATTGCTGCTTAGGTTGAGGCGCTTGAGGTTGGACAGCGTGTAAAGGCACTCTGGTACTCTGTTTAGATCATTGCCGGACAGGTCCACATCTGAAAAGAGTAAGAGAGTGAGTGTGAGGGACTTATGGTGCGTTCGATTATTTCTTTCCAACTCGGAACTCAGATGAAAACGTCACGAAAAACGTCCCTTCCTATCGGAAACACGCCTCTTTTATGACGTTGATGCCGGACAAGATTTTGTTGTCCGAGTTGCCCCTGTGACGTAATTTCAACATGGCGGCTTATAGTTTTTGCGCCTCTCAAAAAAAGAATAATTGCTATGAATGTGCTAAAATATTTTATAAAGATTTTAATTTGGTTTGACTAGTTTGTGTTTCTTGTTTGTTTGTCTCTCGGAAAAAAAATCTCCAAATTATCCAATTATAATACTCTAAATCTGCTAAAATATAAAGCAACAACACACAGCAGCGTGTTCATGGAGGCCGCCACGTTTGTTCCGAGATGTGGTAGCTCGAACGGGAGGTTGTCAGATATGATGTCACTCAACTCGGAATTTCTTAGAGAAAAACGAATGCACCATAAGTGAAGTATTCAACTGGCCGTTGGTTCGTATCCTACAAATGTCATTTCATAGTTGAGGAATAAAGAAAAATATTGAGGGCTCACTACAAGCAAGCAATATACATTATCCCTCAATATATAGATTTCATATGCTTCACTTAGCAACCAAGTTGGAAAAAAAAAACATTATTCCAGTCTACTTGCCCAAGGCACTGTTTAAGAAGGCATTCATTACAGAGATGATCTGAATATTATTATCACTACAGCAAACATATACAATTCCTATACATCTCTGCCCTACATTGTCTGTCAAAAACCAAACAGCATTGAAGTAATACATCACACACACACCACATCACAAAACTTCCCTACATAATTTAGAACTCACACAATCTTTTTTCACTTTACAAGCACACGTGGCTCAAATGCTGCTGTAAAGGTTGTCATGGAAACATAGACATTAGTCTCACATTACCAGCGAGATTGGTGAGGCCCTCCAGACTCGTTGGCATATTGCTTTGGGTGCGCTGGGTATTTCTCAGATGAAGGGTTTGTAGCGCTAACATAGCTGGAAGTTGTCTATTTGAAAACAGGGAGAACAAATGTTAAAGAAACGTTTAGGCCCAGTGCATTTTCTACGCCCACGCGCCCATGTACAGAAGACAGCTCCCTTACCTCAGCTGGGCGTGCATGAGCGGGTTATTGTTCAGTATTAAAGTCTGTAAGTGAACCAGCCGTCTCATTTGGGGTGGCAGGCTCTCCAGCTTGTTGTCACTCATATCCAAAAACAGCAAATCCGTGAGGTTGATGAAAAGCTGATTTGGTATGCTGTCGATGCTTGGGAAACAAAAAGACAGGGCGTCTTTGGAGATTAAGAAATAATCATGTTCTAGGCGGATGGCTGCTAGACAATGGAGGATTTCATTTTACAAGAATATCTACTGGCACTTAAATAATGTAGGCACCTGTTGTGACTAAGGTTGAGAACCAGCATGTTCTTGGAGTGCTCAAGGTCTCGGGGAACCTCCGTAAGTTGGTTATAACTCAAATCCTGCCAGGAAAAGAACATAAAAAGAAAAAATTAGAATGACAGAAGCATTTTCCACTATTAACTGAACCCCCTGGAAAGTTCAAGTGCTCACTACTCTGCCAAGGCAGATGAACTGCATATAGTTTTCCCTTTTTTTGTTCTTATAATTCATGCAGCAGCTGCTGTACCTTGGTTGCAGAATTAATTACCTATCAATAGTAAACTGGACTCTACAAGAACTAGTCAACTTCCATGCCAGGAATAAAGCATAAATTATATGTTTAAGTAAAATTTAACATTTAATGTTTCATGACAGTGATTCATAAATAGACGATAAACTTCACCTGACTTGACCCTCCTACACATGTGGTATCACCTGGAGCAAATTAGATCCCCTGTTTATGCTAAGAACACACACACACTACTAGATGGGATGCAATCCCAAAGTGATTAGACAGGCACCTGATCCTGGATCCCCATGGCATTTCTCTCCTACACCTATCACCGGAGTCTTTTTGTGACACCAACTCCTAATAGTACTGTGCGCTATTTAGATGTATCACTTCCATTTACAGCTCTTACACCATACAATCTGTACTCTTTTTCAGATACATTTCTATACTGTTGCTGAATTATTGTTAGGCACTTTAGGGCAACAACTCTAGGAAAAGCAGTACAAAAAAATAAACCCAACTGAATAATTTACAGTAGCAATTTTGTTTCTTTCGGTTCACTTAAGCTGCACAGGGCCAGAGGGGTAAAATAAATTGTGGTACACAGAGGACAAGGCAAGCAAAGGAAACTTTTAATATGGGTCAATATGTTTTGGTTTTTAGAGCTGTGTAGTGTTGGGTACATGGATGTCTGGAGTCCTTCAGGGGGAAAAAAACCTGATAACTTTGCATACCAGCACAGAGAGGTCATCCAGCTGAAATATGTCATCCGGAACCCCAGAGTTCTTCAGGTTGTTTGCACGGGCAACAATTGCCTTCGTTTAAAATAAGAAATACCAATTTTAAACAAAAGCAGTCCTAAGACCATTTTCAGTTGGGTACTAACTTTCCAGAATGGGAAAGTTTAAGTCCTATGATGATAATTCTATGTATAGGATCTACACAGTTCAGGCAGTCCCGGGTTAAGAACATCTGACAATTCATACTTACGCACGGATTGCCATAAAACTTATATTAAAAATCTGAGTTAAATACAATGATTTGTAACAATGAACACACACTCTACTTTGTCACGCTCATGAAAAGATAGAGCAGCTTCAGCGGTTCATCAGTTCAAGGTACAGTACAGAACAGTAAATATATAATATGTACTAAAATAAACATCTGACTGACTGACACTAAATAAGAACCATATGAACCTGTTCTGCCTTACCTACAAATTATACTTAATGACAGACTGTGGGAAAAGATCTGGTTTGTAACCAGGGGGCTGCCTGTAGAACTGGCTCACAATTATTTAACTTTATCCAGCATACATGAACCACAAATACTGCTCCATGAACAGCAGGATAAATGTAGAAAGACTTTACCCTGAGACATGGTAGGCTAGACAGTTCTCCATGTAAAGTTGTCAGGCTGTTGTGGCTTACTGACAAATGTTCCTTCATTCAGAAAAAAAAGAATACATCTTAATTAAAACAATGACAAACTTATGTATTAATACTAAGCAATAATTCTTCAATAAACAGTTATTAGTGAATCATGATACAATCAGAATAAATTAATTCGCAGACATTACCAATTTCTGGAGCGATGCCAATTCCTCTGGGAGATAGCAGAGTCCAGTTTTATTGAGCTTCAGCCATCGTAAGCTCGTCATGGACCTCACGTGTTCAGGAAAATAACCCCCCTAGAATCAAAACAACGTAGAAAAAGTGTAAAATGTAAAACAGCGATATTTTATTCAAAGCATATCCAAATTATGATGCACAGCCTTTAAAACACCAAGGATTATACCCCAAAGTGACATAACACGATAACCAAACATGTAATATGGCCTGGCAACACCGTCAGGGTTACATTTTGACTGAATTTGATGCAACATTAAAGACTGACACAGAGAGACTGAGCCAGCAACGTTCGACTGTAAAAAGGGATTAACTAGACGGACAGCACGTATTGCAAAAACTGCAATGGTTGGTCAACTAACACGTTATTACTAAGTTTGAGAAATAGTTCTTTACCAACCAAATACTACCAATGGGATATATATGTGCGGTGACTAAACAGGAAATGATGAATTACAAGAAACAGAAATAGTAGCCAACGGCAGTTTCTCGCACATAGGAACTTTCTCTAGCTACTTAGTTAGTGAACTCTTGGGGTAAGTTACCAACAGAAATGTTGAATAACAATATAAACTCTATTTAGATACACGTTCGGTACATGTTTCTCTTTACAAAGCACCCTTTCCGTACAATTAGCCAACTACGCTAGCTCAACCGCTAGCAGGGCAGCGACAACCGGCATCGGGCCGACCGCTGGGTCACTATACCCGCCTTAATATTGAATCTTTAACAAGCCGACAAGGTGATTTAATTCGCTTACTTTGAAGTCATTTCCACTGAGGTCTACCCCCCTGATGAAGGGAAGGACTCCGGTAGCCGCCATGGCAGTCCGCTGCTCGACGTCAACCTGTTTCTATTCCTGGGCGTGTTCCTGAGTTCGTAAGGCCGGCTACATGGGGATCGAGGAGAGACAGCTGCACCGCGCAAGGAGCCACAGGCTTCCCCTTCCACCGGGCACAGAATGGTACGACCCGGAACACGTGACCGATTTCATTTCACCGTGGTGGGAGGGCAGAGGTAATGCAACCCAGCTGTTTGTTTGGTTTCCAATAGAAATTCCATAAAATTATTATACGTCTGATAGACTTAAGAACATGACAGTTATACATCACTGACGTGATATACGTATTTCATAGTTTCACTAGAAGTATTTACTTGCATTTATGTGCCACCAATTTCTTTGTTGACGCTTGTGCATTTTAGCATTTTATATTGACTGACCTAGATGTTTTAATCACCCCTTCATTGTTATCTTCGTATGGATTTTTAATTTAAATCCCGTATTTTGAACTCTGAATTATTGCTGCAAAGTCAAGCTGGTCGCCGTACTGCGCATGTAGGGTCGGGGGATCGTGAGAGCCGTGAGTGTTTTTTTAGACGTTGATACACGCCTTCGGTCCCGCCCATCACCCCGATGTCCGTCCATTTAGGGAGGTGCGAACAGCAGCGTCCCCTGCTCTGATTGGTCCATTCGGTTGTCGGTAAATTCGGCCTCTGGCCTACGGTCACTGCGCCGAGACGCCGGAGTTGGGAGGGTATCGCAACTCTGGAAGAAAATTAGTCAGACATAAAAACTTGGTGTCAGATATAAGATGTCATCCTTTCCCTAAAACAAAGGAGGTACGTTATAGATTTATAAGACATTGACGCAAATCGTTGTTGTTCCCATAGAAAAGATTATGTAAGCTTAATTAACTAGCAAGCTAGTCGTTTTCGTGTTATCTTAAACGACGAGGTTAACCAGTTAGCTGCCGTGCTGGTTAGACATTTACCAGCTGTATTGGTGCTATTTCAGAAAACGGCTGGTTAACCTATGTCGCTAATAACGCGCGTGACCTGGTTGCGCGTAGGTCGGCAGCAAACCAGCTAGTTACGGCTCGTTGTCTCGGCAGCTGGTATACTAAGTACATGGCTTGCAGTGTTTTGGATATTAAGCATGTTGTAATTTACTTACTTATTTACCAACGTAGGTATCTAGTTAACTCGCTAAGCACATAACATTGTAGCATGCTGTCATACATTCCAATATTTCGTTTTAAAGGAACGCTGTCTAGTTCAAGTGGTCTGTTGCTAGTTCCTAGGAACCAAGTAACCAATGACCTTTTGTCAGCTGTCATGGGATAAAACATACCCAATATCCTTAATGGTAAAACTAATGTTATCTATATCCAGGAAGCCAAATGATAGCCGTTAGGGTAGGGGGTAAAGGTTAACAAGTGGAGTTGCCAGGAAAATGTTATTAATGACTCGGAAAACGTTATTTTAAGCCAGGATATCCCAGTCCTGAAAAAGGGGACCTGGTTTGCTCCCTTCTACATTTTATAAAAGATTTCTTAATTAGACTTTTTACAAACTCCTCATACAGAGGTTACATGTTTTAAAGGCTCATTCAAAATCTTGATGTGGTTGATTGGACCAATCCTTGATCTTTTTGAATCCTTTTATATGGAGGGATGTGATTTATTCAGGCAAGTGAAGTTGAATGTTTATTACTAATCACCTCATCCAGATTGGTCACTTTAATAGTTTAGCACTGTCAGTATTTTAAATGAGGGGTGAAAAGTTTGAAAATCATTCAGTATCTTTAAGTATGTTATTTACCTTGGACATGCCTTATCTGATAACTATGCAGCGGAGTCTGTAAGGGTCCTTGCGTGTGCCTCTGAATTCAGAAGCCGTTTCCGAAGGTGGGACAGAAATGTGTTGGATGTGCATAGTGTCAGATGACAGCAGCATAGATTCTCATGGTGGGTAGCACTGGATCAGAGTCAATGCCAAGGAACCAGTCAAGCTTGATTTTGGGGGACCTGAAATCCTGCATGTAGGAAAAGCCTTTTTTTTTTTTTTTTTTTTTTTTAAATTGATTTTCACTTGCTTATTTTCTCATTAGGCATTAGTACACATTTCTGTACTGGGTGACTTGGATAGGCATTCCATCTTCAGTAATCTTAGTGGGAATAACCAGGCAAAATGAAGAACTTCCAAATCTGTCCAAAACAATTTACACACTTCCTGATTAGCTATAAGTATTTTATCATTGTCTATTACATGTTTGCCACTATGGCTGTACAAATAACAGCAGTTCTTGGGTGAATTTAATGTAAACATAGGCTATGTTTAAACATGGGATGATCATTTGTATGTTTGCTACATTGCTAAACATCTTTGATCTTTCTGAGGGCTATCTGTTCAGCATGATATGGTTCATGTGAGAATTAAATGCTGGAATATAAATATTTAAGTATCTGGTCTTTCTGTCTACAGATTGTACTGTATAACTGAAGAATATACTGTTCTGTTTGATTTTACAAATGATGATAAATGATTTAGAAATGTACCCATGATCCATTTTGATTCACAAAAATAGTTACAGGTCGCCTCTTTAAAGAGGTTTATTGCTAACCTTCAAGCAGCCCAAGCCTGGTAAACTGATATCAATGGATGAAATGGTACTTCAGTTTCCAGAAAGATATATTTTTGTTCTTCCCACAGTTTTAAGTCACTGTTGTATAAAGTTACTTTATAAATAAGGAGGTAAACTTAAGTTAGTTCACTTTAGCTTGGCTTGTCGTTTTTCTCTTTGGTGACCTTTTAAACTCTGGAGTACTGATGCTTAATTTGCATTACAAGGTAAACTTATCTCGGAGTGAGCTATATTAAATGGAAGAAGAAATGAACAGCTCTGGCCAAGCCCAGCCAGGTATCCTCTGACTGTCTGAAACCCATGAAAGTCTATTTCAATGAATTTCTAAATGCAAGCAGCTTGTCATAGGTGGAGAAAGTGAGCCATAGGGTGGCATTATGATTCATCCCACAGGGCGTGTTTATGTTCAGTGTGTATCGCTTTGGACCGTTTCACTATTTGTTCAACTTCTGGTTATATAATATTGTGGTAATGTAAACTACAGTTTTTCTGGTATGAAAATCGAGGAGGTGGTTCATTGTAAAAACATTTGTCGCTTGACTGTGTCAGCCTTATTGGCGATTGTTTTGTAATGCCCATTATCGTAATTGACGTGACTTGCAAACATGACCTTTCAAAGTCTACATGCTTATTTTCTTGGTTGCCTGACTAAGCTTTCAAAAAGTTTGCCAGCAGGTCTACGGTTAATACTCAAAGTAAGCTAAGGCAATTGATGAAAGAAGACTACAGTTGAAATGTCTCTGCCTGTGGACACTGTCGGCTGTTCCGTGATACAGGGTAGTCCTGTGTGCATGCACTCAGTCTGCAGGGAAGATGAACCATCAGGGAAAGAGGCGGGGCGAGGACGGCTTTGCCGCTGTGATTGACTTCTTGCTGGCCAATGCCCGGCTGGTGCTGGGAGTAGGTGGAGCAGCAGTGCTGGGAATAGCCACCCTGGCTGTCAAGCGGGTAAGTAAACCTGAATAGGTATATCAGGCAGCTATCAAGAACCTAACAAGGTCACCGAGAGAGCTAGCGGTGGGTGGTTTGTGTGAGGAGACCCGCTGAAAGAGCACAAATTCTGATATCGCAGCTGATCGAACGTGCCGGCAGACCCCCGGAAGACGAGAAGGGGGATCAGAAGGCGATGGACAGCTGGGAGGAGCTCGGCTTGGTCAGTGCCTCTCCAAAACTGCTGAAGAAGGGTATCGAGGGGGTGGTCATGAAGCAGATTGTGGCCGCAGCCAAGGCCCAGAAAGGTACGTCTCAAGTTCAGAACGCACGTCTTACACAGGAATGACACTCCAGTCAGGTTTTTTTTTTATTATTATTATATATAAATTTTATTACTGTGTAGGAACACTGCAGGGAAAGAGTCTAATTATCAGATCAGATTTGCTTCTGTGTCAGGAATAATGAAAGGAAACATTGTGCTCTGACCTCTTTTCTGCTTTCCAGCGGAGTTAAACAGGCCTGTTGGTGTGGCGGAGAAGCCCAAGGCCGCAGAAAAGGAGCTCCTGTGCTTCACTCTTCAGGAGAAGTTGCAGCACTACTATCAGACCCAGGTGGTTCTTTCCATAGAGGATGTGAGCCGAGCCCAGCAGCAAGCTTTGGACATCTGCACAGAAATCCAGGGCTTCCTCCACTCCAAGCACCCTGACATGCTCCTGGGAGAGATGCATTTGGGCGGTTCCTTGTTGGACGATTTTCAGGTCATGGCCGCAGACCATGCCTGCCTCCTGGTGCCCTTACAAGTCGAGGACACGCTCTGGGCACTGATTCCAGGAGAGGAGACGATCCTCGGAAACCCCCAATTCTGGATGGTGCGTCGAAAGAACCTGGAGTACTTTCCACGTGGACGAAGTTTCTGGGACAGGTTCTTAGTGGGAGGCTACCTTTCCTCGAAGCTGATCACCGAAGTCCTTAACAAGTCTGTGATGGAGACCATGAACTGGCCATCGATCAGTAGCTCCTTGGAGTGCCAGGTAAGGCCAGTTATGGGGTCCCAGGAGCTGAAGCTGGAGGTTTTGGACCAGAACAGTAAGCTGTACATCAACATCCTGCCCACTGTGTGTCTGAATAACACCATCCTAACTGCTCAACTGGAAGTCACTGGCAATTTTGACAACTTATGGTACCAAAGCTTTTACACCTCCGAGACTGCTAAGCTCGCCGAACTAGACGAAAAGGACTGTGGTCTTCGCAAGAAGTGTGTGAAAACCCTGAAGGCGGTGTGCAAAAACAACCCCGCATTGCAGAAGCTGTCTGGACGACACCTGATAAATCTCATTTTACATCTCAGTGAAAAGGAATCCGATTGGACAGAAGCTGCTTTTGCCGATAGGTTTCAACAGGCAATCAAAGAGATGATTGGCTACCTTGAAATATGGTGCCTTCCCAGTTACTTTAAAGAGAATGTGAACTTGCTGTCTGAGTTTTCTGAGGAAGAAATTGATGAAATGGGTTTTATGTTGTACTGTGCCGTCTCTGAACCAGAGGTTCTGCTCCAAGCACTATAACTCTTTGAATATGTGTTGGTTTTACCCTCAAAGTTGTCCCCCCTAACAAATGTTCACCTAAATAAAATTAAAGTCTATATTTTTTAATTTTGCCAAGTTGAAGTGTAAATTTAAGTTTTGTTTACTGAATTATTTTTCTTAGATGAATTGTGCTTTTTCTTTTAAGTCAAGTGGCATTTAAACTGTGGAAATTATTGAAAACAAATTGTTTTACAATGATGATTCGGCAGTAAATTTTTCATTTAAATGCCGTACAAAATCACCACTCTGCACTTTATTGTTCTTTGTTAAAGTTTCTTGATTTGAATGCGAGGGATGTATCCTTTTCCTTCCTGTCTTTCAGGCAAACAGATTTATGTAACATATATGAAATGTTAGACTATTGAACATACGTTTGTAAAATTAAAAATCTTTCATTCTTGTTTTCATGTAGCACAGAATTTGGGGGGGTGTTCGTTAGAACCGGTTTTCGCCAGTCCATAACAGTTTTTTAAATTTTCAGTTAATAATTAGTAGTGTCGTCTGGATTTTTATTCCTGTGGGGCATATGTTCACCAGTGAAACACCTCTGCTTAACTGCAATTATGGTAAGATAGTAACACCATTCATGCACTATTAAAATGTACTATTGTATTGCACTTGGCTGGGAGTGTGTCATTCCCTTTCCAGCACCAGGATAGCCACTATTTATTGGAAACCAACAATGCTGTCTTTTTAAGGTGTTACGTTAAATCTGGAGGGGGCTTATACGGAACTTTAAGCAAATCTCCAACAAACAGTTTAAAACTCTTTTGGTTTTCAATTTCTTTAGAAGAATAGACATTGAGTAAAGAAATGTCATATACCGGCAAGCTAATTAAAGGCAGGCTATGTCTGTAAGAGTAACACTATTGAATAAAGCAGATGGATAATAATGCTTTGATTAAAACTTTTCTTTCGCAAAACGTTGCTAGACATTGACTTCGGCCGCGATGAAAGCAAAATGAAAAACTTTCTTCACTCTGCTAAGGAAATGATAAAAGAATCCTTGCTGATTTTGTATATAATAATGTATATTTTTGTAGTCGCACAAATGTAGCCCGCAATGAGGGGTTAATGGTTATTAGTAAATAATTTAAAGCAATGAAAGCAGCAAAATAGGACGACAACTTTTTAGGCTATAGTCCTATGTGTTCGGGGGAACACAGTGAAAATCTTGCACTGTAGTTTTGGAGGGGGGGGGGGAGCAGGAGCGTGGAGGGACAGTAGGTCAACAGTGCAAATACAGGATAAAACAGCAGTGGAGCAAAAGAAACAATATAAACCAAGTAAAACCCGCCGTATAATAATAATTTCACCGGTCAGTGGGATGCATGTCAGCTTCTTGTTGTGGCGTGCTGTCAACCAGCGATGGAATTTATCTAAACATAATGTCTAAAATAATTTGACTGGACAATTTAATCCCGAGTCCCTTTCAGCACCCTGCCTGCCCGATTAATTTTTTCAAAGTCAGGGTGCGGAGTAGTAAAAAAATCGCCGTATGTTTTGCTAGATTTCATAGAGAGACAGTGACTGGCAAGAAGCTTACGGCTTACCGACTGACCAAGACCAGGGACCCAGCCCCTTCGCTGTGTCTTTAAGACATGACGTCAGTCCGCCAAAAATTAATTATTAATTATTAACCCTTTCCCGTTCTGTCAAAGTAAACCACAGGCGTAGATCGGGGAAGATAGGCTGTTTGCTATCCGATCTCGGATCAGTGGGATGTATTGCAATCACATTTTAAGAGTGAAGACTCAAGCAGGCGAAATTGATTCTGCATCAGCTGTCAGAGGCAAGGAAGTAACTAAAGATACCATATGCTACGATCGATTATCTAAATAAATATTACAGAAAAATGATCACAGATAGCTAAAACATAAATGTTTAATATTTTTACAGTTATTAGCTTGCGGTGCGGTATTTTGCCTGGACCTTTCAATGCAGTATAAATAAGAGAGAAGTGCGCTTGGTACTTCCTTGTTGCAAGGTTGTCACATGGCTAAATATGGCTGATGATCTCCACCGCTGGCTTCAGATGTGCTTCGCTCCATTTTCGCCGTCGTCTCTCCGTCACTTACGCTTTCTACAAAAAATCTGATTTGGAGAGGGTGGGACGCAGAGGAGGAGATGTCGTTAACCTAGTTTCCCGGCGCCTTACCTTCGGCAAGTCAGTAACACGGCACATCTCGTTCTTATTTTCTTGTTCGCGTTGCCGTAAGATAACACAGTGTTGTGGATCGTTTTGCCTAGGCAATAGCGTTTATTAATAGCGTTGAAAGGAGAAACACAGATCACCTCACAGCGTAAACTTATAAGCGCTCGTGGAAAGGTCCAAGTGTGTTATATACAATTTTTAAATTCTGTATTATGCTCTACTCGTTACTGTGGATATTGAACATAGCGAATATGTATGGAAGTGCAGCTATTTCTTGACAGTGTTGAAAACATGACTGGTGATTGCAAAAAGACAGCAGGATAACTCTTTATCCATGCTATCTACACGGAAATAGAAAATATGATTGGCTCCCCCGATTTGGTGGCATTTACCAAAGAAAATGATTTTGGAGATGCCAATGTAGATAATTCTCTGCTACCAGAGGAGTTCAACGTACCTCCGTTCCCTTATTCTGAAAATGAAAATCCGTGGTCAAAGACTTCTTATGCGAAATTTACCAAGGATTTCATTCTCATCTCAGAGTTTTCCGAGCAGGTCGGCCCACAGCCTTTACTTACCATTCCAGATGGACCTAAGGTTTGTGGCACATTTGATCTCAATTACTTCTCCCTGCGTATCATGTCCGTAGATTACCAAGCCTCCTTTGTGGGACACCCCCCTGGATGTAGCTATCCAAAACTTAACTTTGTGGAGGACTCTAAAGTTGTGCTCGGGGATTCAAAGGAAGGTGCTTTTGCCTACGTGCACCATCTCACCCTTTATGACTTAGAAGCTCGGGGCTTCGTCAGGCCGTTCTGCATGGCATACGTTTCAGCCGATGAGAGGAAGATAATGCAGCAGTTTCTAGAGCTGTCCGCTGAATTCTCCAAAGCGTCCGAGTGTTTGAAGACTGGAAATCGGAAAGCTTTCGCAAATGAGGTTGAAAAGAAACTCAAGGATCTGGAATATACCCGAGTCATCTTACATAAGGAAACCGAATTACAGAAACAGAACAATGGCTGCTTTTCCACTCAAGCAATAGAAAAAGCGAATGAGTTAGCCAACGTTGAAAAGTCTATATATGAGCATAAAGATCTTTTGAGGCAAATTACTTCCTACCCAAACAGAAAAATGAAAGACCCCGACTTTCTTCCCTATGATTCAGCAAATATCGTTGAGTCGACCGACTTGGGTCAGGACCCCGTGAGTGACTCCAAACCCCAAGGTCAGTCGGACAGCCCCGATATTAAACGCAGTCCCTCGTACACCCCTCAGCTCATAAAGGCAAAATCAGCGAAATGCTTTGATAAGCGCTTGAAGACACTCGAGGAGCTCTGTGACTTGTATTTCTACCACCAAACCATGGATCAGCTAAAGCAAATTGAGAAGACCTTCAGAGGAGATCTTTGCTATATCTACACGAATCAGATAGGTCAAGCTCTGCTGAAGAAACAGAAAGTGACAAACTTCCTTTTTGAAGATTACAGCAGCTGGGAGACAGAAGAGAGCGACAAGGACACTTATGACGAAAAGGATAATTTGCTTAATAATCTACCTCCTCCTGCTTCCATCCAGGCAGGTGAACCTGTGAGTCTTGAATCCTACTCTTCCTGTGTAGAAACCCTTCATATAAAAATGGACCCAGGTGATAAAGTAAAAGTTTTTCAGGAAGAAGACTCGACAGAAGCTTGTGCTTGTGACATCACACAGGGTCTTTCGGATGAATGTATTGATGCTACGATGAAAGGGAGCCTAAGCAGTGGTGAGAGCATTGAAGTTCTTGGCACGGAGAAGTCT
Source organism: Mormyrus hasselquistii (assembly GCA_026779605.1). Lineage (NCBI taxonomy): Eukaryota > Metazoa > Chordata > Actinopteri > Osteoglossiformes > Mormyridae > Mormyrus > Mormyrus hasselquistii. The sequence goes on along the minus strand of JAODKE010000101.1, from coordinate 24,380,780 downwards.
TTTAAAGCTCAGGGACCTCAGCTGAATGAGACCGTCACGCATCTTTCCCCACATTATCCTGTCACGGTCAGAAAACGGATCGTCACCAAGAGGACCAATAGCGAAGATAGCATCGAAGTCTTGAGCACTACGGATTCCATCATACCCGAGGATTTGAGAGCATCCTATCCTTGTGCTATTTATGAAGAAGACTGCAGCGATACAGGGGAAGACTGCACAAGCAATATGCACGAGCCAATATTCTCCGTGAATTCAGACGCCGTCGCCCATAATGAATGTGTTTACGATACAGCAACTTTGATCCAAGTGGATGCGACTTGCTGCATGGGACAGGAGGGCCTTAATTATAAAGTACCCCCCACGGAGCTGGCACAGGAGTGCTCCGTCGATGGAGTGGTCAAACAAGAGCCGCAGTCTTGCCGCCAGGGGGACTTGGTACTGCGGGTGGATTTCACACTCGATGACGCAAGCGTGTCTGATGGGCCTGTGTCTGGCATCACCCCTTACGAGCTGAACCCCAACTGTCTGTCAGACGAGACCTCTAGGGTGACCCTGGATGATTGCTCTGACAGCACCAGCTTCATGAGCACCTCCACGTGCTCTGACAGGACAAACCCGCCTTTTCTCTACGGGAGTCCCGTTACTGTGAAGCAGAAGAAGAAGTCTGGGCAGTGTGCCCTCAGATTTATCAGACAGTATCCCTTTGCTCAGCAGGCCATTCATTGCCTTCTGAGTGGAAGGCCCCTGATCGTTTTGGGAAGCGATGAAAGAACTGTGAAAAAGCTAGTTAGTGCTTTGTCCATTTATGTACCTAATCTGGGCAAGTATGGCGAATCTGTGAAAGCGTGGCTGTCTTCTCCCTTCCAACTGACAGACCTGCAGATCTGGAAGCTGATTGGTATTCACAAGTAAGTGTCTTATCGTTTGCCAATGCTAAGCTTGTACACTATTTAAAAGTTTAATACTGCGGCCTGTTGTAGTTATTACCAGTACACTAGTTTTACTACTAGTCAGTTCCGTCCGCAATTTTTTGTATAATTGATAGATGTGTACTTCAGCATATGAGTATTTGTGTCCACTTTGTCACAGGTGATCCTGTTTGAAGAATTGTGACATTTGAGTTTTGATCATGTCACAATCATTTGATCATGATCATATCCAGAAATAGAAATAAATTGAAGAGCAAATTTGCAAAACTTACTCAGTTCATGGGTTTTTGAGAAAATTTCTGTGGGTGAGTTTTGGAAATTTAACGAAAGTTCCTCTTCGGATTTCATGAGAACTGCGTGAGATTTAGTTCCCAGTACTGTAACATATGATGAGGAAGACTGACTTTAGGTCATTGGCTGTCAAAGAACAAAACTAAAAATTACCTACTGAGTGTGTTTTGGAAATTTGGTCTTTAATTCCACCTTCTTAAACGTTTCCACAGATTAGACACAAACATTGTTAAAAAGTCTAACTCAATCTGACTGTAGATTGGGGTGCATTGATCTGCAAAACAGAGTTGTTCTACTGAAAATGTGATATTATTATCGAGTTATAACGGGGAACTGTAGAGCCTGTTTATGTCTTACGCCATACTGGCTTCTGCAAAAACTTGTTTTTTTTTTCACATGACACAGCAGTCAGTGCATGAAAGCAGAAAAAACCTGGGCGTTTCCCTGTTAGCACCAAATCTACCAGGCAGCTGAGTCTTAGTGCTAAAATGCATTCACCCCATACCACACCTCGCATTGTCTACTGAATTAAGGTCCAAGTCCTGTTGTTTAATTCATTTCTTGGAGTACAGTAAGCCATAAAGCATGAGTGAGTTATAGTACAGTCTACTGTACAATGTGTTATGACCTCCCCTTCCCCCCTGCTTTTTCAGGGTCGCCTCTCCAGCAGGTTTTAGCATCCTCCACTCCCTGAAGCGATATGGCCGTTACATCAGCATCCTGGATGCTGATCAGAAGACCCTACGCTGCCCCCCATACAGAGGAACGCTGGTGGAACGCCTGGCCGACCACCGGACGCAGATCAAGCATGGCAGCACCTACTTCCTGCACGCGCAGAGCTCGCTGACGCGGCTCTGCGCCAAGGCCTTCCTGTACACTTTCTGCCACCACCTGCATCTCTCCGTGAACCCCAGCGAGGACCAGGAAGTCGTGGCCGCTCGCAGGACGCAATTCCTGCGGCACTTCAGCTGCGATCCAGAGGACGGCGAGGTCTTGCAGTTCCTGTCTGAGCTCATCAAATGCCATTACCTGCGGGGGCCCGGGAAGGGGGTCAGCCCCCCCATCTTTGGCTTTAATTACGTCACCAGCGTCGTGTATAAAATATAGATGTGAGTATGTCATGTGCCGGGTTGCATTACTGACCTATTCGTTCGAAACTTTTATTTTCCAGTCATGCCGTGGTAAGAATGTCTAGAGAACTAATGAATTTTACATGTTCTTTTGTTTTTCCCAAATGCCTGTGAATGTGAAGTCCGATGAACGCGTTTGCTGTGATTTCTCATCTTGTACTTTGTAAGCTGTTAGTACTTAATCCGTATGTGTTATTTGAGAGCCATATCAATGGGAGAATAGCAACTAATATACTGTATTATGAGCAAAAATCATAACCCCAACAGTGGGGTATTTTAACTAAGAGAATTTAATCTTGAAAACATGTTGTATGATGTGAACGTGCATATATATTTTATCAAAGAACAACTTTCAGGTTACGTGCTGTTTTTGTGCCACGATTGTACATGTGGTGTAGAAACGACGTACCGAATGCTCAAGGGATGCTGCTGTCTTTTGTCCGCCAAAACAGGTTTTGTTCATCTTGTGGCATTTTATCACCAGAAAATGTTCTGAGGGCTTAGGGTCACCGAGACCTTTGGAATCAGTGACACTTCCTGACATTTTGTGATGGTTTGTGAATGTCTGTGCAAAAAAAAAAAAAAAAAAAGAAAGAAACCTTTAGAATCTTAACTAAGAACATGAACTGGGAGCAGGAAAAGGATGGATGGGGAATCGATGTGAGTGGAACTGGGATGTGCTTTAGCGTGGGCGATTGGGAAATGCTCAGAGCTGGCACAGGTCTGGCCCGGTTCTCCAGGTGTGCAGTGGCTTGCAAAAAAGGACTACTCCCTCTGCAGTGGTGTGATGAACACTGTTGCCTTCCGACCACTTACTATGATGCAAAGATGGAGTGCAGGAGAGATACGTACAAAGGCCATGATACCACACACAGCTGAGGGCTCCTTTACGCTGCGGACATTTTCTCACGTGGCACCTGTTCGCCTTTGTTTCAGCTTTTTTTCCCATCCACTAGGAGTGAATCACTGTGCTTGTAAACAAACACTAATAATCAGTTTATCATTTCCAAAGTGTCTGACGTTAAGGCTGAGTGATGACTAACTACCGATATATCTGAACATGGAAACCATTTTAGCTGCTGATCTTTGATGTCGGGGCAGACAGATGAATTAACCTATAAGAAAAAAATATGGTGTTCTGGGTTAAGTTGTGTGCAGAATCACAGATGAAAATCAATATTCAATCAGGGTCCTGGGTTCTGTGCATGGTGTAATATAAAAATGTCATTGCATGCTAAAAACATATTTTATGATGTATGTATGTATGTATGTATGTATGTATGTATACGTGTGTGTCTGGGATCAGCTATCATTAATTCCATGTTATCAGTTGTTTATTTGAATCAATGCTAGTAATAATGTCTTTACCTAATTGTTGAACATAATCTGATTAATCATCATAACTTAATATCCTTAACATTTAGCTGATCCCATTGTTTCTGAGAATGAACACGGTTCCGTTTGGCAAATTCTCACATCTCATATAAACATAGTGGCCTCTTAATTTATTGAGAGTGTTGTACAAAGCCATGAGGTCCTTAAGCAACCACAGTGTTACATATTTACGCCAAATGATGTGATTTCCGCCGGCTTCGATTGGTGCCAGCGATTAGGGATGTGTGTAGGTCCACATCCCAAAGGTTTATGCCGCCTTCCAGAACAAATCTTGTTTGAAATGATTGAAGCTGCCATAGTGTTTTTTGCTTTTTGCAAGCTGTGGTTTTTAATGTTATTCTTTAATAAGCCATAATGCAGTGAAGCCGTTTGGGAAATCAGTAGGTGTGTGCTCTGGATTTTTGAAATGTGCCCTTTTCAGATTCATTACCATCAAACACTGATACTGGATTGACAGCCCTGAAGTTGTTGAAGACCAACCGATCCGGTAATCAGCGATATTTACTGTACACTACTCATTTATTTTGCATACCTCACAAAATATTTTTCCAGATTGTCTGAGGTACTTTTCAAAAACTCAGATGTTGTTTTCAGAATTAAACGTTACAGGATTTGTAGCTAAAGATGAGGCAGACTGATCTAATGCCTCGTGATCTGATCTGTGTACGCACAGTTTATCCATACTGCCTTTGTGTGTCAGTGCATGTTGATGTGTGTGAGGTACAGAGAGTGAGAGTCTGTGTGGTTAAAGTTCTTAGCGTTTGCTAATTATTTAGAGCATTAATATGACAAACTGTAACAGTCTGTATTTTCGGTATTGATTTTGCACAAAAATGAAATTCACAGATTATTTATTATTTTTCTTTTATCTATGTACTGTTAATTGTACACAGAATTATATCTAATAAAGAAAATGGCATTGATACTGACAACAGTGCTTAGGGTCATCGTGGATTTATTTTTGCAGCGTGCAAAGAAAAATGTTCAGGAGTAATAAGCATGTAAGATGTTGCGCGAGTATGATAACGTCCAGAAAAATGTAATGGTGCAAGAGAGCCATACTTAGCTGTATTAGTGTTAGCAATAAGACATTTTCTGCTGTAATATGATGCTGTATATGAACATGCTCCTGTAAATTAATACTATACATCAGTCTTCTAAAACTTCACCCCATTTCATACTTCAGCAGCTGCTTCCACACTTGAACATTTGGTGTAAAACCGTCTCTCTCGTAGTTTGTTGAGCTACAGGATAACCAAGCTGATACAGAACAACAAGGGCTTTTCAATTAAGCTTCACAACAAAGACTTAGCAGGGAGGTTCTCATGCACCCTCTGCACGGTGGAACAAACCAGTTGGAGCTGGTTTTCAGCAGAAGTGTGCAAGCCCCGATTATCCCCGTGACGGCTGTTTACGGACTCCTTCTTGCCTCTTTCGTCCAGCCTCTATCTTCTGTTAGCACAGGAAGCTGAATAAAGCCGACTGGATACTGGAATTCATCTTTCCACGTTCTTCCTTTCATATATTCATGTCTGATGTCCACATTGCAAAAACCTCAGCAGAAGTGTGATTATTTTGATTTATTAAGAATGGGTGCATTGGGCCTGAACTCTGAAGAACATTCTTGCACAAATAAATTACATACCTTTATATAAATTGCCCACGATGTATTAACACTACACAAGACTATTAACAGCACCTGATTCATGAACTCACTACCTTCCCTCACACATTTCAAACACAAAAAAGTACGAGTTCATTTGTACTCCCTATAGTGCAATGAACGCTATTCAAGAGACTTAGTGACTTCCTGAATATAACCGACATTTGTTTTTCCATCACATAGGCACTGCTTGTACTACTTTCTAACGTTTATTCTTTGGCCTGATTCGTCTTTTCACTGACATCTTCTGGCTCTCGTGTTGGCAGTTTAAACCTTTCCCAAGGATGCGGAGTCTCCTGGCCGGGCACCGACTTGAGCCAGCGAGCGTAGTAACCTCGGAAACCATCAATTTTATCCAGGTAGGTATTTCTTGATTTGTACTAGAAAGGAGGATACAAACAATACTCTTTAATTTAGCGATTTATATGTGTGTGATTCTCCACACGCCCAATGATGGGTAAAGGTAGCCATCTGCATTCAGTGAGATTTAAAGTCGGTTGATAACTCACCCTGTCGTACTTCTGCGGATACTGAGCCACGAACTCGAGCTGCCGTATGACGAGCTCCGTCGGGGCAACCATGTTGTGCTTCATACTTTTGAGAATCTCCTTCAAATATATGTAGTCCAGCCGTTTAGAAGCACTACTGATGAGGGCGCTGTACACATGGACGTTGGGAATGACCCCAGAAGCCTACAGTCAAACACACGACACACTTAAGCCACACGCACGCCAATCCATCATCATCCTGACACATCAAAGCACAAACACATTCCATTTTCAGAAAACAAGACTGTGGCCCATCCTTCAGAGTCCTGTTCTGTGACACTCTTGATTTTCTCAAAGTTCACTCAAAGAGGACACGTCACTCATTCACCATCTTCTCATGGCCTCGATGGAACCTCTGTCCATCCACGAGGTCCAAGGAAGTCATTGAAGCACATTGACCTTCTTAATCTTAAGCCACTCTAGTACTGATTTGACCCCATTCTACATTACGCCTGAATAGCATGCACTGTGGCTGTGGTTTTCAGCTTCGGCAATCTGGCAAAATGCTGGCGTCGCCCCTGATCCAGGCGCCCAAAATACACTCATCTCACCTGCATTTCAGATAGCAGCTGCAGCCCATCTTCCTTTCTGCTGCAACCAACAGCCAGGCTACAGTATGTCTGAAGATCGGCCGTCAAACCCCTCTCAGCCAGCATGGGAATAAGGGCCTGAAAGGGATTGTTTACAAGGTGAGCTTCTTCTAAATAGCACAAATGATGATCATCACATGTAACAATAACAATAATAATAATAATAATAATACATTTAATCGTACTGGACAGCGACAGGATTCATGGTGTTCATGTGTTTTTTTTCATGACAGCAGTCAATATAACAACTGAACTAAACATCAGAACATTTCTTTTTAGTGTCGCCAACAGTTTAGCGAGTGTTGCCATCTTCACCACCCTGGGAGTGTTAAAAAAGAGAGATATTTTTGTCTGCTTTTCAGACGCGTGCTCTCTGTCCACTGGTGGAAGTGTGGTCACATGTGTGCGCGCGTCGGGGCGGAACTCCGCCATGCACGATACAGAGAGCGGGGGAGAATTGTAAATGCACGACTGTGCAGAGATAAAAATGACAAGCTAAATAAGATAAATAACATAAGGCTATTTAGTTTGTTTAATAAAAGGACACTGTATAGACCTGTTCTATAGGAAAGGTAACCTTAAATGACTTCTGTTGTGATCTGACGCTATATAGAAATATGCGCTATGAAATTAAATTAACTTGACCTTCAAGGAGG
>JAODKE010000101.1:24350268-24367599 GCA_026779605.1 Mormyrus hasselquistii | reverse complement strand
GCAAATTATAATTGAAATGGTGTGGTTTGGGGTCATCTTTAGGCACTTCTCGTGCTATAATGTGTGACTCCAGGTCTGTTGACAGGAACAATCTCCCGTGCTTATTTTGTTAGGGTCTCCTTCCCCCCCCCCCCCCCCAGCCTCGACACAATGGGTCGTGTTGTTCCCCCAAGCTTGTGTTCTGCTAGCATTTTAAGAAGTGACTTCATAGGCACAATAAATTTCACAGTGAAGAAAATCCTTTGTTTTCAATCAGCAGGTTAATTTTTTTTTAATTCTCTATTTTATTTCACTTTTCCCCCCTACAGTTTATATATGTTTAAATAGAGCTGTTTTGTCACAAAAACATTTCGCTGCCATTGTACTGTACAACTCTGCATGTGACAAATAAAAATCTTGAATAAGAAGCAGCAAAAAATGAATGTCTGGTGATCACTGCAGCATGTAGAACAAAATGGGCTGGTTGATTTTTAAACTTAAGTTTCTTGGTTGATAATATTCAGTTCAGTTTCAATTCCATTTTATTTGCACAGCGAATTTTCATAGCATTACATTGTCTGCTTTAAATGATCCCCGTGCAAAGCCCCCAGAGAGCAAGCCAGAGGGAGGCGACAGTGGCAAGAAAACCCCCCCTAACCTTGGGAGGAACCAGACCCAAAGGGGGAGCCCGTCCTCCAGGGGGCAGCAGAGGAAACCCTAACCCTAACCAGACCCAAAGGGGGAGCCCGTCCTCCAGGGGGCAGCAGAGGAAGCCCTAACCCTAACCAGACTCAAAGGGGGAGCCCGTCCTCCAGGGGGCAGCAGAGGAAGTCACATGAGCAAGAAGTCCCCATTTTACACTCTCCCAATTTTAACATTCGGAGTCTCAAAGCAGGAGGCAGGCAGGTGCAGGTGCTGCTTCTGATGGCAGGATGAACAGTGATGATACCCTGAAGTGTGACTTTGATTTGGCCTGACTTGCCTGGCAGGATGGAGGCCTCGTGCCTGGAGCTCGCCCTGGAGGGAGAGCGGCTCTGCAAGGTGGGGGACTACAATGCCGGCGTCTCCTTTTTCGAGGCGGCCATCGAGGTCGGTACCGAGGACCTCCAGGTGCTCAGTGCCATCTACAGCCAGCTGGGAAATGCCTACTTCCACCTGCACGACTACACTAAGGCGCTGGAGTACCACCACCATGATTTAACCCTAACCAGGTACTCATTTAGTAATCTTTTAAATGTAGGGCACTGCTGGTCCTGGGTGAGGTAATATGGCTGCAAGATTCTGTTTTAAAATTTGCTGAAATATTTCTGTGACATACTTGGACGACATGAAAGCCTGTAGGTGCAGTTTCCCCAGGATCAGGAATGAAAACAAGCCTTCAGTTGATTTATGCTGCGTTTTGTCCCTCTCTACAGTTTCAAATGGGTCTCAGAAAGATTTATCATGCTATTTCAGAACAATCAGAGATCGGCTCGGAGAAGCGAAAGCCAGCGGCAACTTGGGAAACACGTTGAAGGTCCTGGGGCGGTTCGACGAAGCGGTGGTTTGCTGCCAGCGGCACTTAGATATTGCCCGGGATCTACACGACAAGGCGGGTAGCTGGAGCGTTTCGAAGGCTCCTCATTTTGGTAGCTCTATTTGTTTGTCGTGGCATTTCGTATGATGTGCTGTGAGGGCTGTTTGTCTCCTGATAGGTCGGGGAGGCCAGGGCACTTTATAATTTTGGGAATGTTTACCACGCCAAAGGCAAGAGCATCTGCTGGAACGGGGCCGACCCGGGAGACTTCCCCGATGAGGCCATGATGGCTCTCCGTAAAGCAGCTGACTACTACGAGTAAGTCCTGACACCTGTGTCCAAGTTCTCTGGAGCCAATGAAGACTGGACACGGTCAAGGACTCTCGGCACTGACTACATGATTAACTTAGGAAGCACTCCAAGTATCAGGAGAACCTGCTTAAATCAATAATTATCAGTCAGCAATGATGCTTTCACCTTTGTCCGATTTCACCCTGCTGGTATAGCAAAAGATGATTCTAGTCTCCGCTAGATTATAAGGGAAAAAGTTATTTTGTCCTAATTATATCCATCCATCTTCCAACTGCTTATTCTCGAGCATTGTGGGACCTAAATATTACCTTCAGTCACGTGTCTCAATATCGATTTCTGATGTTTGTGTTTCAAGGGCAAACTTGTTTATAGTGAAGGAAATTGAAGACAGGGCCGCACAGGGACGGACGTATGGGAACTTGGGTAACACGCACTACCTCCTTGGAAACTTCCGGGACGCAGTTGTATCTCATGAGCAGGTACGTGAGCAAACTGCACATCGCAAGGGACATTCTGTCTTTTCAAGTTTACGTTCGGTTATTAAAATAATGCAGTGAAGGGATCCCGTTTCCAAAACGAGAGGTTTGTGTTGAAAGGCTTCTCTTTCACTCATTTTAGCGTCTTCTAATAGCCAAGGAGTTCGGCGACAAGGCGGCGGAGAGGCGGGCGTATTGCAACCTCGGAAATGCGTTTATTTTCTTGGGGGAATTTGAAGTTGCTGCTGATCATTACAAGTAAGACACCTCCCTTTGTCAGTGCCATGCGGCTCAGTGGGGATTTCTGGCTGCCCCACTACATTTGTTTTGGGTAATGTAATGGTGATTATACACAGGGCAACTTTATGAGCATTGTTGCCAGGCAACTGCCAACCAGATGGGACATGGATCTGGATGATCATGAAAGTTGCCCACTGCCGATTTTACAGTTTTTTTAGAGAAACATTTGGGACAGTGGCCGAGCGGCATCAGAAGTGTGTGCTAACAAACATTGGTCTGTCGCTGTCGTGATGCTTCTCACTTTGGGCTGGCCTCACCACCTCTTGCACCCCCCAAACCCCGGCTGGCAGGAAGACCCTGCAGCTCGCTAGGCAGCTCAAAGACAGGGTGGTGGAGGCGCAGGCTTGTTACAGCCTGGGCAACACGTACACGCTGCTGCAGGACTACGAGCGCGCCATCGACTACCACCTCAAGCACCTCATCATCGCACAGGACCTCAATGACAGGTTGGGCGAGCAACTTCTCTTTGCCCTGTAATTTCCCATCTGTGGCCCGAACGTTTGGATCACGTCGTGTTTTGCGTCACTAGCATCTAACTCTGCGAATGGTTTTTCTCGTATGGTTTGCTTGACGTGTTCGCCTGCTTGTTGAAGCCTAGCATGTGTTCGTGTAAACTCAGAATTGGAGAGGGACGAGCATGCTGGAGTTTGGGAAACGCCTACACTGCCCTGGGGAATCACGATCAAGCCATGCACTTTGCAGAGAAACATCTGGAAATCTCCAAAGAGGTACATAAACTAACTGCAGTTTTCCTTCCTGCAGTTGGGTCTTCGAGTGGCCTGAAGGACACAGTACAGCAAGATTTCTGAAAGTTGAGACCAATGTTTCTCAGCCGTGTCCTGGGGACCCCCAGAAAGTCCATGTTTTTGCTCCCTCCCAGCTCAGCCCAAACAGTATACGTCTGGGGAGCTGCGAGGAAGCAAAAACATGGATCATCTGGGAGTCCCTGAGGACCAGGTTGCGAAACATTGGTTTAAACCATTGTACACACACAGTTATATACTAGACACTGAATCGGACATTTGAGTGTTTTTGTTATGGCCATACTTAAGTCTAAAAATAATTTCATTTGATACAAAGTATAGGCTTTCATGTTCATCATCTTTGGTACAACTCATTGAAAGTTGTATTTGTGTTTTAGACTGGAGACAGAAGCGGTGAGCTTACAGCCAGAATGAATGTCTCCGACCTCCAGATGGTCCTGGGTCTCACCTACAGCTCCAACAACTCTGTTCTGTCAGACAGCAAGGAGATCGACAGCCTTAATGGTAATCCATAGCCTGCTTACAAATAATGATTTTGTCATCATCAAGGTTCCCATCTTCAGTTGAGTTCATATCAGTTAGAAATTTTGCTTTATGTGTGATTAGATATTTGCTTTGGTATGTTTTTGTGCCCCAAAGTGAAATGTGCATAGAAACCAGGGTTTTTTTTCATGGATTTATGGATGAACAGAGCCTTGAAAATATGAGAGTGCGAGTTCCCCTAATTTTATCTTGTATAATTTGATTTTTGTGTAGTATGAATATTTTTTTTCCCCCCAAGCATTTTTCTCAAGCAGCTTGAATGGCTAAAACTTATGCTTCACGTCATATATTCTATACATTAAATGAGATAGAATATATCAGCACCCCCTCCTCTCCCCTTTTCCTTCCTCCTCTCCTTTCCCTTCTTCTCCTCTCCCTCTCCCCTTCCCTTCTTCCCAATCCAGCCATCACAGGGCATGCACACACACACACACACACACACACACGTCAATTTGGCAACTCCAGTTCACTTTGGCATGTTTCTGGAGCACGGGAGGAATGCCCCAATGCCACAGGGAGAACATGCCCAATTTCAAACGCCACACCTGGCAGAGACTTGAACCCTGGTCCCAGAGGTGGGAGGCAGCAAACTTAACCGCTGCACCACCATGCTGTCAACAACTAGCTCATTTCAATTTTAAAATAAGTCATGAAAAATGCCCATTTAAAGAAAAAAAAAATTATAATAAAGTCGGGCAGTAGCTATGCAACAAAAAAAACTTTTTAAAATTCTTTTTTACACAGTTTTTCGTTTGGCAATTTTTTTTTTTAAGTTAAGTTAAACTGAGCAAATATTAATATGGTAGACAGCACCTTTTATGCTAAATAGGGGTGTCACGAAATCTCGCGATATTACAACATGAGATTTTTCGTTGGAGTGAAAAGCGGTCTCGCGAGGGCGCGAGCAATCAGCTCATGGGAGTTTCAATTACTCAAACATGTTCTGAGGGCAGAAGGAAAATGATTGGTTATCTCTCTGAACCAATCAAATCGTAGAGGAGGTGGGTTAAAGCAAGTACAGGATGTGGGACCAACTTATCAGATGCCTTACACCTGCTTCCTCTAGTTACTTGTACCCACCTCCTGTACAATCTGATTGGTTGTCTCTCTGAGCCAATAATTTTTCATTCTGCCCTCAGAACATGTTTGAGTAAGTAAAACTCCCATGAGCTGCAAGCCAACTGCCGTTGGCATCTCACTAAATTACCATAGTAGATGCCCTAGACACTTTTAAATCTTTTGGCACAAATAAAGACGCCAACAACGAAAGTCGTTCTACATTCATACTGTTCGTATAATTCGAATTAAATAGTGTGAAATAATTCCAAACTAATTCGGTTAATTCACGAAGCGCGGCAGCCTTCACTCTGGGCTCGATTAGTCTGGCCTGGAAGGTCGGAGTTCGGAGTTCAGGTCGTCGGGTTTTCGGCAGGAGGGAGAGGGATTTTCTTATTGAAGAAAAGTGACCAGTCTCTGAAAGTAATTTATCTCATATTTGTACGGAAAGCTTACGTTTCCATGTCCCTCGAGTTCATCGGAAGCATTTTGAACAAACGCGTGTTTTTGCTCGATTAGATCCTGGTTTGTGCATAGCTGGTCTCTCACAGGTGGGAAACATGCAGGACTTGATAGCTACAGTGGATCATATCAAATTTGATCTGGAACTTGCTGTTGAGCAGCAACTGGGCGCTCAGCCTTTACCCTTCCCAGGAATGGACAGTAAGTGCAAATATTTCATCAGCTACCCTCCAGTTCGAAAAAACGATTGGATCGTACAAAAGTGCTGGTCGCTATAGTAAGTTAACATAGAAGTGGCGCGTCTTCCGTGACATCATACACACCGTCGCCAAGTCAGATAAACATTGATCAATTGGCTCATTTTCAAATACAAAATTTAACGTATTAATAATACCTTAGTTTTGTATATCGCGTTTCGTGTAGAGGATTGATATTTAAAGCGAAAATGTCCTTTACTGTACTTTATCTGTAGTTTCACAATACTTTCTTTCAGAATCAGGAGCGGCTGTGTGTGAATTTTTCATGAAAGCAGCTTGTTTAAAGGGTAGGTATAAAATCTCGTTTCACTTTATAGTTTACCGTTAATCCGGGGTGCCATCGACGTGAATTTAAATCCCTACTGATTATAACATGGTAGTTATTTGAATGTTAAGATTTATTTTGAAAGATATATATTTAATTATATCTAATGACTGTTTTCTTTCTTCACTACTTTCATGTTGCTGTGGTGTTTGTGTTGCCGTTTTCAGTAGCCACTGCCTCTTGTTGTATTTCTTATGTGTTTCTCTGTTTTGAAGGCGGCATGTGTCCATTCCGCCATATCAGCGGGGAGAAAACGGTGGTTTGTAAGCACTGGCTGCGGGGTCTCTGTAAAAAAGGCGACCAGTGCGAGTTTCTCCATGAGTACGACATGACCAAGATGCCCGAGTGCTACTTCTACTCCAAGTTCGGTGAGTTGGCCTGCCACACATCCACAGAGCAGATCGATGCCATTCGGGTCGTCCCACAGGCTGACTGATTCTCAAACATCTCTACAGGCGAGTGCAGTAATAAGGAATGTCCATTCTTGCACATTGACCCCGAGTCAAAGATTAAGGACTGTCCCTGGTATGACAGAGGATTCTGCAAACATGGTGAGCGTTTTACATGTTGGTCTGTAATATGAAGTGTAAATTACAAATACGCATGCAGAATATGAGTTATGTGGGGCCATGTTCCGCATGCATAAATGCCACCTGTTTCATGTATATGTACTTAAACTTTTTCTGACTGCTCTTACAGGTCCTGACTGCAGACACCGACACACCAGGAGAGTTATCTGTGTCAACTACCTGGTGGGCTTTTGTCCAGAAGGCCGGTCTTGCAAATTTATGCAGTGAGTGCTTTTTTTTTTTTTAAAAAAAAACCCTTTCATCCAATATATACTTTTGCCATATAATTTATAAAATAGTGACAGTGTGGCGGCTGCATACCTCGTGTGTTGGGGTTAAAATCCCGCTCTTGTGTGTGTGTGTGTGTGTGTGTGTGCGCGTGCGCGCACACGCGCGCGGTCCAGCTATACCTTATGTTGTGGTCCCCACAATGTGATAAACATCTGTTATTTTGACACTGTGGGGACCATTGCTCCCGTCTAAAGGTGGTGGCATGTGTTGGCTGGAGTCTGCTTCGGATGCAAGAAAGTAGTGATGGTTTAGGAATAACCTCAATTTTTAAAAAATCTGTGACTGCAATCAAAAAAGTAAAAAATGCCAAAAGTGTTGTATTTTGTTTGGTTACTTATGGTTAAGGTTAGGGCTGGGTTAAGGTTGTTATTGCTGGCATTAGGGTTTTGCCCATAGAAATGAATGGACGGTCCCCACAAAGATATGAATACAGGTCTGTGTGTGTGTGTGTGACGGAGAGGGAGTGAGGGAGAGAGAGAGAGACATTCATATATTCTCTCTGTATCACATGGGTTTCCACTGGGTTCTCTGGTTTTCTCCTGTATAGTGTGTGATTGTGTGCTTATTTCACTGGCATTTCGTCCAGGGTCTACTTCTGCCTAAGCAGCTTTTGATGAATAGAGAACCTAACAGTGTCAGTTATGTCCTACAGCCCACGCTTTGAGTTGCCCATGGGGACCACCGAACAACAACCGCTCCCACAGCAAACCCAGAACCAGCAAAAGGTACGCAGCGCTCAGGTGTTACTCTGCCGATGTAGGGTGTGTGGGTGCGCATCCCCGGAGGTTCCTGCATGTACATTCTCTGCGTTTGACGTACAAACCTAAAGATCACTTAGCGTAGAATTAGCGCAGCTCAGCTGGGGATAGATGTAGTTTCTTCTTCTTTCTCTTAGCTAAATATTCAGCCCATGAATATGAGGTCGTCCTCGTCATTGATCCAGTTAACCAATTCTAAAGTCAACACCAACCACCAACAGCAATACCAGAGGACGCCACAAGTCATCGGGGCTGTGCACTCAAACAACAGCACGACTGGGCACAGAGGACCACGCCCACTGGAACAGGTCACATGTTACAAGGTAATTAGCCCCTCTGGGCATTTCAGGGAGGGTCCAGAAACATCGTATTGTCTGGATTGCGAAAATATATTACGCTAAGAAGATCATCTGATGTTCATTTCATTCACTATGTATGGATTATATATGTACCATCTGTAATGTTATTATTTGCTCTAAGACTCTTTTGTACAGTGACGCTAATTGTTTTCTTTTTCTTAGTGTGGAGAGAAGGGCCACTATGCAAACAAGTGCACAAAGGGACATCTGGCCTTCCTGAGTGGACAGTGACCGTCGCGCGGATGTGCTGTCGACACGGGATGAAGCCGCAGCTCATCGCCGGAGCAGATTTCCGGAGCTCGTCCCCGAAGCGGATTTCCGGAGTGATCCGGGCCGGTTTTCACTTGCCAGCCAGCACCAGCTCTTCCCCTTTTTAAATTTAAAAATGAGTTCAGGCTCTAATGTGTCTCAAAGTCTCACTCTGCAGGACATGCAGCTGTCACAGCCCCCTTCCTCTGCAGAGGGATGCCAAAACGCAGCCGGCAGCAGACAGACCGAATTCAGCCCCCTCCTCCCTCCTTGATTTTTACGGGGAGAATTCTGTACCCGACGGTAAACCATCAAACACTTGCGCCGATCTTACCGGGACAACGAAACCTTTACAGCTCCCAAAGCGTCGAAAGCAGTCCGTTCTGTGTCTCTGAAATGTCACCTGACCGCGAATGGCTGCTGGAATTTCTCTACCAAGATGCCAATTTTCTGGGAAGGACTGTTCAACAATAAAGGCAATCTTCAAATGAAAAGAACTTGATTTGTGGTTTGCCGTGAAATCGCCCTGTTTTTTTTATTGTCGCGGTGTGTCAAGCTGCGTGAGTATTACAGGTTTTTGGCTTGGTTGTGTAAAGGCTAAATCAGCCTTTATGGTTTTTTGACACCTTTACTGCGACATTTAAGGTAGCCATCTCTTCACAGGCAGTTTGAAAGCTCTGCTCCGTGGTGTTCATTCCATAATGACATGCTAGGTTTTATTTAAGGTTTTTCATGAAGTGTATTGAGTATCCTTTTAGATATAAGGCTTACCTGGTGTGCAGCTGCATTTTAACTGGTGAGCAGGTTAAAAACGGATGGAAAAAATTATTACAGATGTTGGATGGCAGGACTTAAAAACAACACCTGGTTACCTGAGATTTTTTTGCCGACATGCATTTTTGTACTCTGATTAAAATTTTATTTGCAGATATCTGGGGTGGCTTGATATCCATTCCAACACGATGTTGGATCTGAATTGATGGGATTTGTGCGCCACCACAAACTCAAGGTGCTCGCCCACTACATGATCACCATCTCCCCGCATCTCATTATCAATGACGGCATGTGATGGCTGAGAACTACTTTGGATGCAGAAAAGTAGTTATGGCGAAATGAAGCTTCATGAACCATTTGCTGTATTTTTTTACCCCACTAGATGGCGTTCTTGGTTTGTCCTTGGCCACGCTTTAAGGCCTTTTTTGAATGGAAAGCACCATCTCGTGGAGTCAGAAAATCCAACAAATGGCTCAGTGATCACCATACATAAACGGCTCTGGAAAAATCTGAGACCACCCATTATTTTTAAAAAAGTAACAACTGCATTTTTAAATCCTGGTTTAATCCTGGTTCTACTAGCACAAGGCTACACTGTCAGGCTACTTCCAGGCTCAAAGTTTCGAAGACAGCAGTTCACAGAACAAGGTGAAGCAGGAGACACTGCGAATTACCAAAAATCAGCTAGGTAGAGAGCAGAAGGGACTTTCTAATGGCGGCGATGATTGTCAACTTATCTGGTAGTGCCTCATGAATCTGACGATGACCTCAAGTGACCTTCAAAAAGAATGAGAACCATTAAATGGTGTGGAGTGCACTGCAAGGACAGTATGCACCCGGTTCCTAGAAGCAGGACTGAGGTCCCGTAAATCAAGGAAGACACCCTTCATTATTGAGAAACAGGGATGAGCCAGGCAGCAGTTTGCAAAAACATTTTATTCATGGATACACACCCATCAATTTAGAAATGAGTGAAACAAAATTTTTTACTGTGGTCTCCTATTTTTTTCCAGAGCTCTATATATGTGCACACATAACTGCAACTTGCATTTCTGTCTATTTAACACACCATATTATTTTCCTGTCCCAAGAGTAGTGCCTTAATTTTCACAGGGTCTGAGCCTTGTCAGAAAGCAACTAAAAAACTTACACTGACAATTTCCCAAATTATATTTACAATTAAAAACATTCCTACTGCTTGACAGGTGATGCATAAAACATGTTTTGTTACCATGGTAACAGCCTGATTAGGATTCAAAGAAACATGAGAAGAACATTGTGTTGCGATGATGTACAGTTTTACCATATTTTCAGGAACACACATTTTCAATGACATTCCTGGTCAGCAAAATCAAATTAAAGTAACAGCAAACTGGTCTTGTGATCCAGGCTATTTCCAAGGAATGCTAACTGGGACAATTCAGCCCTGTTCACAGAGGCCTCTGTGGCATAGAGGCACTGAAACCCAGCTAAGAGTTACAGGGGAATGACTGTAGTCAGAGGCGCTTATAGACACTGAGTACGGATTTGCAACTTGGGCAGATGTGAGTGGCGTTTCTCAGGCGGTTGACACAGAAAGGGATAAGGCAGCAGCCCAGTACACACCTGAAAATCAAGTAAGAAATATAAACCGGCGTTTCAGTCACAGACGATAAAGGATCATCATCACATGCTTCTTACAAGCAAAATACATGTAATCCTGATGCTTCAGTCACATATGACTAGAATTTAGTGACCAGCGACCATTGTTAACACACCACAGCACACAGTGCGCAACAACGAAATGTGTCCTCTGCATTTAACCCATATGTGACTTTTGTGACATAGCAGGTGGCAGCTAATTCAGCGCCCAGGGAGCAGTGCTTGGGGACGGTACCTTGCTCAGGGTACCTCAGTGGTGACTTGCTGGTGGGGCATTCGAACCTGCAATCTTGTCACACACCTGCCCCATCAAGCCACCACTGCCCTCTTGACTGATCTCTAATGCATATGCCTGGTTTTTACATGCCGTTTTTGTAATACGATGCGTTATGATTATATATGCATTATAATATTATATATTCTGCTACATACCCACAGAATAACAGGCCCCCGCAGAAGAGGTAAGTAAGCAGCCCGGAGGAGAATTCCACTTTGGTCACGATGGTCTGATGGCAAACAGGGCAAATCACTTGGACCGGGATGTCTGTGAAATTCACAGGTCTCCCTGAGGGGGGGACAAGGAACACACATGGTTATGAAGAAATACTACAACCATATAATATCATTATTTTATAAAAAGCACATTTTAAATGCCAACATACCAACAAGTGCCTGAGGGTAAGCTGCAACGTTTGCCATTTTCCTTTTTAAAAGAAAAACACATATTTCATCTTTCACATTAAATACTACATATTTAATATAGTGGGTATATAAATAGTGAAAATGACCAATATGGCAATCGAGAGGTTTTGCAGCTTTACAACATAAAACATAACTCTTAAAGAATCTAGACAAATCAGTGGACAAAAAAACCTGTACTTACACTCACTTGCTCGATTGTCTCCGGCGTCACAAAAAATAAGGATGGCTGACCTGAGCTGAGCTTTGGAAATGGGTACTTGTGGAGGCCACACCCCCTAATAAGACCGAGGTCCAATCGGTTTTTGTAGGCATTTCCACAGAGGTTGCTCAGCATGTATGCCGTGTTAAAATGTGGTGAAAACTTAGTGAACTCATTTTGTCTTCAGCAACCTTCCAACCCTTATTCTGGTTGGGGTCGCAGGGAGTCCTGGAGCTTATCTCAGGCAGCACAGGGGTCAAGACTGGGGTAATGAGATGCTGCTCCATCCTGGGACCCGTAGATACGCTGTCATATGCGACGGGGAATTTCCAAAGACCAATCAGGAGGAAACGTGCTTCGCATAAGGGGCACATGCAAACTCCACACACACAGAGCAGAGGTGTTGGTGTGGGGAAGCAGTACTACCCACCCACACTTTGTGACTATTGATGTTAGTTCCTTTATATGTTCCCAAATATTAAGCTGTATGATGAAATAACTATAAAAAAAACAGCCATTCAAAACAGCCACATTTTAATGCCCTTATAACCACACATTAAGCACCGAAGAATGTCCCTTCATATGAACAGAATTACAGTCACTAAAAACAGTTTGAATCCAAACCAGTTATTTGCCATTAGCAACCCCCACAGCAAAATACATCGGCTTCATTCTGCCGAGGAGATAATTCCTTCTTGATTGCTAAGTTGAATAGAATTTGAGGTCAAAATTTCACATTAATTCAGATTGACGATACAGATTTGATTCAGCTGAATGTACATCAGACTTTGATTTGTTACAATTCTCTGGACGTCCTAAGTCTGAAAATGAGATGTTAATAATTTTGAGAAAGTTTTTTATATGTATGAAAGTGTCCATGTGATACTAGTGTTTCTTAATTGCCATGATCCCTAAATACTCTTACTTAGGACAGTCATAGTGAGCCTGGAGCCCATCCCGGGGGGGGGGGGGGGGGGCACCTTAGTGGTCCCCCCAGGGCAGCTTAATTTGCGGGAAAAAAGAAAGGGCTTCTTCATTTTACTAATTTTTCCTCTTCATCTCATAAGCATGATGATGGTTGACCTCCGCAACTTCAGCCAGGCGGTGCTGCTCTCTGACATCACAAGCGCCTGAAGACTCCCAGGGCGCGGTGGCAGCTGGGGCAGTAATGCGTCACGTCCTTCAGGCCGTCCCAACAGAACGGAATCAGGCAGCAGCCGTAGGAGCAGCTGGAAGGAAGGAGGTCCGCAAGGACAGTGAGAGTAAGTCTGGCTGCTTGGGAGAATAACTGCCAGAAAGACGGACAAATGATTGGCGACCTTCTGTATGGTGTAAAGGGGATAAAACTGCACCCCCCTGACAAAATCACTCCCCCTGCTAGTTTCTACTTTCAATAAAAAAACAGTAATATTTGTTGAATGGATGCAAAAATACACAATATGCGTATGAACACAATGGATTTGCAATCCTGGATGATCTTGTAACATGCTGAATATTGTTACTGTACATAGTCAGGAGCCCCTGTAAAGAGCTGGGGCCCCTGAATCTGCACCCCCACCTCGCCAAGATCATCGCTGGAAGATTGAGGATCTTGTTTCGGTTTCATCTTGCTTATCTGGATTTCAAACCTGAATGAGAGCTCTAGTTGTTTTCAAGGTTCTGTGGCTCACCTACCCCACGATAAAGAGGCTAGCACAGAGAATCCAGGTGAGGACGCCTGAGCTGTGCTCCAGCCGCGTCACCACCACCTGCAGGCACGCAGGACACTGGATCTGCACCGGATCCTCCCCAAAAGCCTGGTGCACGACCACGTTCTGCACAGTCACTGGGAAAAGCAACGCGACATGCAGTGTGTATGACTCGGTGACAATTAAGTCAAGATAACTTGGTCGTGGGTTGGGGTGTATTTCATACATAACTGAGAGGTAGCAAATTTATGGCACACTGCGACAATGAATCAGAATAGTAACAGATAAAAATCATCCTGTGATCCAGGTTCACAGCTGCAGATTCAGAGCTGCTCAAGATACAACATCAAAGTCTTAAACCTCTACTACACGAGAGCTCAGTCTTCTAACATAACCAATCTTCAAACACCTTTTCACAAATCACAGGTAAGAGCTATAATGCAAACTAAAATGAGCTG
Organism: Mormyrus hasselquistii; assembly: GCA_026779605.1. Lineage (NCBI taxonomy): Eukaryota > Metazoa > Chordata > Actinopteri > Osteoglossiformes > Mormyridae > Mormyrus > Mormyrus hasselquistii. The sequence continues at coordinate 24,353,921 of JAODKE010000101.1, read as the reverse complement.
AGTATGAGAAGAAAGCCCTTTACCTTGTGGTGGGCTAATTACTGGGGGTGGACTGTTCCCCTGTGGTGGACACGGTTCTTGCATGGTCTTGGCATAGTTTGGTGGAGGTGGCACTGGATTCGGGATGTTTGGGAGCCTCACAGCTTCTTCGTATGAAGGTAGTGGAGGCAGGCCTGAAGGAAGCTCTTCTACTGGTGGTGAAGCTGTTGCCATAATGTTCTGCATGAAAAACCAATGGAAATGGTTGTCCATCCACTAAGTGTATGGTTACGGATGGATCTAGACCCTATCACAGGTAGCATAGGGATTGGCCCTCAACCCTTGATGTCTGAAGTGACAATGCACCGCACTGTGACATCCCCATCGATTTCCCATAACTGCTTATCCAATAGAGCAGCGTTTCCTAACCCAGTCCTCGGAGATCCCCAGATGGTCTATGTTTTTGCTCCCTCCCAGCTCTGGGCAAGAACATGGACTGTCTGAGCACTTCCCGAGAACCGTGTCAAAAAACACGGAGCCTGGGTGCTTCTAGAACGAAAGCTGAATATTTAGACAGAAATGCACCTGAGCACAGGGAGAGCAGAGTGGACCTGGAAGCAAACCCACTACCCTGAAGGTGGGAAGCTACACTGAGAACCCACGGCACCTACAGTACATGCAGATGAGAACCCACGGCACCTACAGTACATGCAGATGAGAACCCACGGCACCTACAGTACATGCAGATGCTAGTATGACAAATGATCTCTTTGAGAAAAGCTTTCTGTCGGTATCAATGGCAGTTTCTGAACATTTAGACCGGTCTTAAGCATTTTCACTCACAGACCCAGCAGTTTGTAGACCTTGTGGTGCAATGGTAGCATGTCAGACTCTTAATCCAAAAGCTGTGTGTTTGAATCATGTCAGGGTCCTGCTTTTTTGTGTGACTCAGGAAATCCTGTCCATACTAACATAGTCACATCTCAGATGGGCCCTTGAGCAAGGCCTTACACCCCCCCCCCTCTTGGGGTGCCAGATAAATGACTGACCCCAAACTTCACCCTCCCTTGTATGTGTGAATGTCTCAAGGGAGAGTGAGACGGAATATGCGAAAACAACAGCAGCCCAATGTACCTATACTTCTGCTAATGGCAAGTACAGTCAGTCCTGCCACAACGTGTGATATCACACCTTAGGTCTGTTCTAAGGCAATTGATATATTAGTAACCAAGTTCAATGCAATAAGGAATTACATTTGTATTTGCAGAATTTTCATTCGGAGTGAAAGTGCTCTGCAAACTATAACACAATACGATCTTAGTGAGAAACAATACTAGCACGTAACCACAGCTATCCAAGTGAAAGACGTCCGATTGGTGAACTAATTGTTGTTCTGAACTGGTTCTTTTCAGTGATTTCATAAAACCAGTTTTCATATATGAAAGATTCAAAGTATTTGTACATCCACGCATTGCACAGGTCAAAGTCTTAGATTCTAACAAAATTGACAAATTATCATATTAAAACATAGCAACAATTTTTAATTCATTTTCATTTGCTTTTCGTAGACTGTTTGTAGCTATATTGCCTTCAGCAATTTACATTAAGCTAACAAAAAATGCAAAATACCATAAGAAGTACTGCACAATACAAATGCCAGTTCCTGACGCCTATGGAGCGGCATGCTTTAATGCTACGTCAACTTGTTCCGTCATCGTTTACCTCTCAATCTTGTGTATTGTACCAAATATCTGACAGTGTCACTACAGCGTGTTGAAATAACAGTACAATAATTATTAATGTGTGTATGAAAGGATTCAAGTAAGTGTAAGAAATGTGTTACAATTAAGTGATTTTCAAGAGTAACATTCTATTATCCCATGTTGCTGGATATGAAAACTTTTACTGTAATCAAATTTCTGATATCAGGAATTTAAGTGTAACTAGATATAATTAAATTGTAACTAGTTACAATTGATTTCCTGATATCAGAAACTGGCATTTACCTGATATCAGAAACTGGCATTTAACTAGTTCAAATTCCAACTCCCATTGAAATGATGAAAAAAGGTTTGAATCTCACTAGTTAAAATAGAATTTCTGATATCAAAAACTGCCATTATAACTAGTTACAACTGAATTGCTGATATCTATGATATTCTAACTGAATTTGTGACATCCTCTAAAATGATTTAAAGTTAAAACGGCTTGCCATAAAAGAGAGGTGACATAAAACCAAGGAGAGGTTACAAGACAAACAGCCGAGACTGTGCCGCAGGGAAGAAAACGATGTGGTGTCACAAAACAAAAACGACCTCTAGCCGGAGGGCAAAGGTATTAGGTCAATATCACTTTCTGAAGTCGACTAAGGTCCGCAGAGGGGCTATCGGTCTTTGTCAGATATTGCAGACACGGGATTGACAAAGACCGATTACCAGTGGTTTTAATGAAGCAGCAAATTCTTGACAGTAAAAACCGCATTGCTAAATAAAGCGACGGCATGTAGCTGCATTACGTTCATGCAGCCCAATCATCCGGCCAAACGGCATTTCAGGACTGGTCGAGCCGCATTGCTCAAGGAGGCGCTGGCGTGACGCAGCAGTCTTTCTGCTTCGCTCTCTCCAAAGATACACAATTAATTAATTAAGATAGAAAATTAATTCAGATTATCTACTACATACTCATTAATCATACAGCTACTACAGCAAAATGACCCGAGTCAAGTGTTTAGTAAAGTGGAGAAACATATATAAATATTTGGTATGTTTGGGTTCAACATGCTATAATGCAAGTGCTATAATGCACTGCTATAATGCATTATATACTTTCATCACTAGTGATATTTTAAAATATAATCTGGATCACTTAAACCGTTCACAACTTTATACGTATTTACTAAGTCCTATTTGTTATATTACAAAGTAAAACAAATTATTGGAATTATAATTTTTGCAGTCGATTATTATAAACAAGCGCTGAAATTACATTTTACCTTTAGAAGTTCTCCAGGTATTTCGAGCACTTAACTTGTTCAATAGTCCTTAATGCGACGACTCATTTAAAAAAAAAAAAAAAAAAAGTTATACAGCTTATGTAGCTTTCGGATAACCTGTTGTTAGACAAAACGACCGTGTACTCCTACAGACTTCCGTTTTCTATCTCCCACATACATCATGTGATGAGACAAACCATCCCAGGTAGACACAATGAGTCGAATCAAATAATTCAGCCGATTTTTGGACAGTAGTTCATCAACAGGAATTATCAACCACTGTTTACCAAGCATGAGTTTGTTCAAATACAGTTAACATAGTGGTGGATCATTAACTAAATTCCCATGCAAATATTTATGCTGTGCCGTTGTTCTTAAACTTTAGGTCTGTATGTCGAATTCATTTGTGAAATGATTCAATGTACGTAAATCCGATATATTTTGAGTCTGAAGTGTATAGCTAGGATAAATGTTGCCCGACACAGAATATGACAAATATGACAGACAAATGCAGCATTCTTTTTTTTCCAGAAATGAAAATCACATGCTGGAGCAATGCACGTTTACTCAGCAGTAAAAATCCTACACTTCTCCCTTTATTCGGGGGTGACCACAAATGCTCTTTGTATATGTGGGGTGAAATTATTCAATAATTAAATAAACTAAAAATATATTTAAAAAT
>JAODKE010000101.1:24313287-24327656 GCA_026779605.1 Mormyrus hasselquistii | reverse complement strand
ATATATATATATATATATATATATATATATATATATATATATATATACATACATACACACACATATTAGGGTTGGCTGTGAATACAGAACGTGTGGAGGAACCTCTACCCAAAGCCCCCAAATCACTGGTACCGCCCCCGTTTTGAGGGCTGTACTCATGATTCCTTTATAAAAGTGATGCAGGAGGTTTTTGTATATCCTCGGCGCACAAAAGGCTTGAACAGGTTAGAAATCCATCAGTGGTGCATATCTTTGGGAAAGCCATGCCTATCCTCTCTCTCCTATTCCTGTTGCTGTCTGGTAAGTATTTACTAATGTTCTAGCACCAAATCAAAGTTCTGTGCTGTATATATGTCCGCGTCTGTAACACGTAATGTATTGCTAATAAGATCATCTTTCCTTGCATATGATCATTAATCTTGTAGGTACTTCACCAGTGCCTACGTCCCAAGTAAAACTGAATTGGTTTGGTTGTATTAAATTATCCGCCTAAGATTTGCCATAAACCTCTGTCAAGAAAACATACGCTGTGCATACATCTCTCGCGATTAGATTTTGTAAACGACAGACAACTTTTTAATGTACACGTTTATTTCTTTTTACGTAGAAGCTAAAATTGATGTTTTACAGTATTTATGAAATTACAGATAAAAAGAGGTTCCAGAAAGTCTATAGCATTTCCTGTTGTCGTAATTTTGTAAATCTGTAATATTTAATTATTATTATTTGCACCGATTGCAGTGGGCACCGCGTTCTTCACTCCCGCGAGGTCCGGGCGGAGTAGAAGGGGTCTGCTGGAATTTGATGGAATCGTTAAGTGTGGCACTGGGAGATCATCCCTGGCCTACATCATGTACGGCTGCTACTGTGGCTTGGGGGGGCAGGGCTGGCCCAGGGACAAAGCAGACTGGTAAGACAGACACACGACCCGAGTAACACGTCTGTATTTCATATAGGTGACCATAATCTATATTGGCCTTTAAAGGTATATGGGGTCTGTGAAGTTAAAGGCGTGGCCCCACAATGGTGACTTTGCCTTTTTAAGTCCTGGATAAAGAATGGTCAAGCCTTTGAAGTTTTGCTTTCAGCTTCAATGTGTAATTAATGATTATTATTTATAGACTAGACACCAAAACACTTCACAACCATATACAACACAGCTTTATGACAAAATATTCTATTGGGCACAATAACTCCAGCAAGCCAATTAACCGTGCACACAGAGAAATAATCATAATATCAGCAATGTGCTTCTGAGGAATACACACTGGAATAGTTAAGTATCTGTGTGGCATAAGTATGCAGTTGCCTAGTTAGTATACTGTAAAGTTAAGCTGAGCCTCTCATTTCACAAAAGAGCTGGTGCAACGTAGCTTCCTAAATGGATGGTTTGTTTGATAATATTATATTTCTGTGCTGGAGTGATTGTAGACTAAGATGGGAGCCTCAGAGAGACAGAGTCAAGAACCGTATGTTTACCTTTCATCCATCCATTAAAAATGCTCTCAAGCAATTCTTAAATATTTATTTAGTTCTCTCCAAGGGTTGAGATGACTATTATATTCTGAACTAATCATCAAGTTTAGGGCATTCATTCAGTGCAATTATTCAGAGTTTAATAAATAAAATTAAACTATTAATGCCGTTTAAATTCAGTGCTGACAGCCACAGAAGCATAATAAAATTAAAATGAAACTGATCTGGTAAGAATTTTAATTTCAAATACTGGATGAGATAATTATGTCATGAAGTCTCTCACATGTACACTTTGTTGTTCCCCAAAGGTGCTGTCACAAACACGACTGCTGTTACGAAAAGGCCGAGATGGCCGGATGCCAGGCCCAAGCACAGAAGTCCCCCTGGGCTTGCGAGACGGCCTCCATCTCCTGCGGTACCTACTCATGTTCCCGACGTGCAGATATCAAGCAGTAATGCAATATGGAAAAATCCCAGATTAATGAGGGAAAACAAGAATGCTGTATGCAAATGTAGTATGAAATGCTATAGCTGCTATTTAATCCACTGTTTGAAATATACCAATTGGTTTTATTGCTGTAACACAAGGTACCAACTGGGGCTGGACTGGTGATTCAAAATTAGTCTTGGACTTTGGGGTTCCCCACTACCCCTGGTTTCATTTTCCCGGGCTTTTCCCGGGGGGGAAGAGACACCAGTGGGGGTAGATGAATGCGGATAATGGTAGCTTTGGTTTGGAGAAGGTGTGGCATTCGGTGGAATTTTTCAGGGACGGGCGGGGTCATGTCCTTGTGCCGCCCTGCATATACGCTGTGGTTTTACAAAGGTTAACATAAAACATGTTTCCGTTCATTCTAGAATCACTGAAGGACAAGTGTGAGAAGATGCTGTGCAGGTGTGACAGGGAAGTAGCTAAATGCCTGAGAAAAGCACCCTTCATTCCAGACTATGCAGTGTGGCCAGACTTCCTCTGCGGATTTGAGTACCCAACGTGCAATTATTACTGAGTCAATGAATGCATTTCATGTTGCAGTATTGCTGCCTCACTTTATATTTAAAACAGCAACAACGAAAAATATTAAAAGCGATATTTGGAGATAAACACACACAGAAACCACAAGATGGGTGTAGAAGCAGCAACGTTTTTGTCATCTTTGTTTTCAATCTATTGCAAATGCCCAGTAGAGATTCTAGTTCTACCAGAATCTTTGGTCACAAACAGGTTTTGACCAAATAAATGATGCAGAAGGGGGTGTCATATTTTCAGACTTTTTTTTTTTTTTTTTTTACTTGCAATTGAAACCAAAGCTTGTCTTTTTTCAGCTATGATTCGTACAAATAAAGGCAAGTTATAGTTGCTGTCTGGAACGTCATACTTAAGACTGGTTTGGACACATTTGGTTTTAGCCGCTGATTCACTTCCAGGTTGTTGGGTGAATATACTTCCTGAAGGCGTCACATGACACGTATGTCTCCTCTAGCAGGTGTGTCATTCCTGGCTGAGTTGGCTTTGCATGTTACATACTTTTTGTGGCCTTGTACCATTGATTTAGTCAAACAGGTTTTTATGCGTTTCTACAAAGAAACTGACCAGAGCGTTAATGTCTATTTCTTATATCAAAATATGGCCGATGCTTATGCTAAATAACAGAACAAAAACAAGCCACTATCTTTAAAAATACCTTATTGCAAATAAAAGTAATTTATCCTAACCTGTAAGAGCCAAGTACAGCTCAATAATTTTTAATTAAAAAGTACATTTTTTTTTTTTTTTAGAAAAAAAATGTTTTTATTAATGATTCCTAAACCTTATTCATTTTTGTCCAGGAGCATGAATAAGTCACAGTTATAACAAAAAGTGCAAGAATAATTAAAAGGTCAGAGAAAAAAAAAAAAAAAAAAAATTAAATTAATACAGATTTAAATCAGGCTGAGAGCCAATCACCCCCCCCCCCCCAGACAATTTCAGCTTTTGGTAAACATATCGAGAGGAAAACTCAGAATGGAAGCATGGAAGAATCGGCACAGTCTAGACTTGGTATGTATCTCTTATTGCGATAAAACTTGCATAAAAGCTGAGAAAACAATTGTCCCGCGTTCGGTGTTCACTGTAATGACAAGCTGTGAAACAGAATGTACACTCCCAGTCTGCTCATGACTTAACAGAATGTACACTCCCAGTCTGCTCATGACTTAACAGAATGTACACTCCCAGTCTGCTCATGACTTAACAGAATGTACACTCCCAGTCTGCTCATGACTTAAACCCCTTTGAAAATAAGTGTGGCTCCTTTGATCCTCGTAGAAAAAAGAAAAGAAAAGTTTGCTGTCAGACAAAGTATATGAATATCACAATAATGAGTAATGTTTACAATTTCGGTGGACTTCACACTACCCTGACTTTGTCAGCGTCATGGTGTGCGATGTCCGATTCTGCGTTTCGTTTGTCAAAGGCGCCCTGCCGATAAATACCCATTAGCTAGTTTCAAATACCTGTTTTCGGCTAACATGGCACTGCCCGCAAGACCGAGTCCATAATGTGTCAGCTGATCTTGGCGGGTGGCGCTGTAGGGCAGCCCTAGCTACTCACCTCAGTAGCCTTTGCGAGTATTATATTTATGGCACTTGTGTTTCCGGGCGGAGCACTTGCTGGACGACCTGCTCAATATTTATAATGGGGTTGAAGTACAAGGCCCAGTAGAACAAGCAGTTACAGGCAAACTGAGGAATCACTGGCCAGAAGATGGCGACAGCGAACCCTTTTACGGACACCTTCCAGAAATGGCTCCACATTTTCTGAGGGAGAATCCTGGAAGAGAAAGATATCAGCAATTAGATTTTGGAATCTGTCAAAAGCTGCTGTTTAAGTTTCAATTAAACAATTACAAGATGTAGACTAGTGGCCAAAATTGTGGAAACACTTCCAATTTTTAGACATTTTAGAACTTTAATATAGTTACTCCAGTTGCTTTTTTAATTGTCCAATGAATGATATTCGTAACATTCTTTGTTTATAAACATTACCACGAATATTCATGTAGTGATTTTTGAAATGCAATGCCAAACATTTTGTAAATGGTAAATGGATTGCATTTATATAGCGCTTTTCAACTCCTATGAGTACTCAAAGCGCTTTACAATTCATGCCTCACATTCACCCATCCACACACATTCATACACCGGTGGCGGAGGCTGCCATGCAAGGTGCCAACCTGCACACCGGGACCAATTTGGGGTTCAGTGTCTTGCTCAAGGACACTTTGATGGGGTCAGGAGGAACCGGGGCTCGAACCTGTATTGTCCACAATACTGGCGACTAGTGTAAAATGTTCTAATACGCATTATGTAAAAAACATTTATACTACATTTTAAAAAATTTAAAAAGGCGATCCCTGCTAGGCCCAAAGAAGTACCTCAGCTCCGATCGGATCCAGAGCCGATACAGAGCACAGCCCTCCAGCACCGACAGAAGCATGGAGTTGATGATGATGAACCGCGATGTCCAGTAGTGAACATTCAGCCAGTCCCAGGCAAACTCCGCTATCAACTGGTAGGGCAGCAGGGAGTATTTCACCAGGAATTCAGTCCACTGCTTCCAGCTAGGGTTCTCGTTCTGCGGAAACAGAAAGCAAAGAAAAATACTAGACAGGCTGATGAATATTACAGCTCGCTCCTAATAAATAATCCATGTGCACACCTACGCAATTGTATTACACGTTTTCATTACCCAATAGCCAGCCTGCAGGGCATTGTTCAAGAAGTAACTTTTACCCCAGTTGAGTTACTCTCCGTGAACCAATCGAAAGATCCCCTTACGAAAGTTCTAGACATGAAAACGTCCTCTTGCTGTTCCTCACTCTGCTCCGGGCAACAGGTTTGTATGAAAGGCAGGAAGGTGTCAGTGTAATCGAACAGGTAGAGGTACAGGATGGTGAGCCTCGGAGAGCTCTTCAGGGCATACAGCAAGAATAGGGATTTCCCAGCATTGACCGCCTTAAACGAGAAAACAGCAGACAGAGCTGTTAGACCAGAGAGACGCCTGTGTCACTCTCATTAAGCAAAGCCTACATTATATGTCACGTAAATATCAGATGACTACAGAGCAGTTCTCAAGTGGCACTTCTATGTATATATTCATAGCGGCGCTCGTTCGATTTGTTATGCAATTAAGGCCAGGATATAGTAAATATTCTGGTAAATAGGCCAGTGATCCAGTGATGTGGTTTCGAGCAACACCGACAGCACAAGCTGACCTTGTATTCCCAGAGATTCTGCGGCGGCTTCACACCCAGGGATTTGACACGCTCCAGCTCCGCCAGCACAGCCTTACGGTGTGTCTGGTTCTCAATCCCATATGGGTTCTTGGAAAGCTCCTCATCTCCAAGCATGATCAGGAGTCTATCAAGCAGCAAAGCCACGCAAGTCTGTTCATGCTGAGCAGCTCACACCCTCGGTTGATGAGGGCAGCTGCTCGGGATCAGTCAAGAATGACATACCTGCCGTTGACTTGCTCTCTTAGAAAGTGATCCTTGTACAGTGAAGCCCATGGACCCAGGTTTTCCAACCAGAGGATGACCTCCTCGGAGGTCCATTTCGTCACGGGCTTGTGGACCAAGAGGTCGTGCTCAGCATCTCGGCTGCTCCAGTGATACACCAGCAGCATGACCTAGCACCGGGAAGTGAAGGACCACGGGTGACGATCGCGCCGACCGGAATCAGAAACTGACTTCGATGACGAGCCGATGAGGTCAACACAAGCAAAACCATGGAAACCACGGAGGAGGTCCTAAAAGGCACTTACGGCCACACAAGTGAGGGCGGTGAGGACCCCAGAGAAGAAGCCATTTCCACCACCGCCTCTCCGCGGGGGGTTCAGCGCAGGCCCTCGGGAGACCTGCTCATCGCCATACCTCTGGAAGGCAAGCAGGCTACGCACAATTTTGGGGTTATTCTGGATCTCTTCTCGCCTTTTCTGAACTACTCTGGAAAATAACTTCTCGCTTGAGTCCCTGTGAGACAAGAGAACAAATTCAAAACTTATATTTGGGAGCAGACAACGCAAGAACAAAATTTCCAAAGCTCACTGAAAACATCTTTTGCTTCCCAGATGAGACCGCCAGTGACCGAGAGTCAGGCTTCCTCATCATATGTGACACTACTGAAGGCCAAAGCTGACTCAGCTTTCATGAAATGTAAAGAACTTTTATTACAGCATTTCTCTTGAAAATGAATGTGTTTTGGAAATCTGTTCTTCAATCCTTCAAATCAAAATACACCTACATTTAAATAAAGGAATAAAAGGAATTAGAACTAAAATGCCGTGACAAAGCCATCCCCTCTGACAACTCAATTAGCCCTGAAATCATTCTACTGGGGGGGTCACAACATCTTTGCTGACCACTTTTTTGTCTGAAACAAGGCATGCTGCCCTTTCAAAATGCTGAGAAGTCTCCTGCACGGCACCAAGCAAGTACCACTACTGCTAACTGTCATCTAGAGCTTCTGTTCATCACAGGGAACCCACACTCTAAACTCTACGTAAGGACATTCTTAAAAAATGTGTCAGTGAAGGGCTACAATCAAGCTATTTTAAACTACGAAAACTAACGTTTGCCAAATCATTACAATAAGTTACAAAAATGCATTGAGGTGTTTAAAAACAGTTTCAACTCATGGCAAGATTTTTCCAACCCTGAAGTACATCGTTAAATACAATTGTACTCCATTCCCACCTCAGCAAAATGTTGACTCTGGGAAATCCCTCCCACCTCTCCCTACACTCGGGACACTCGTTTTTCCTCGAGGACTCCCACCAGAGGGCCAGGCAGTGCCGACAGAAACTGTGCCCACAGTTAAGGGTTGTGGGGTTGATCAGAATGTCGTAACAGCAGTGACAGGAAAACTCATGCTCAGTTATCTCGCTGCTGGAAGCCAGGGGACAAGGGTCAGAATGATCCAAGGGGTCAGTATGGATACCGCCCTTCATTGGAGAACTCGTTATTCGTCCCTTAGTAGACAAAATCCTCACTGATTAACTCTGTGAAGAGAAAATAAAGAGAAAGCTATTTGTTATGCAGAGGATCGTGATACAATAGTGTGGGAATTAGATTATTATGGGAGAGCTTGTTATATTATTAAGTAATATGCATACATTTCCGCAAGCCTCTAACAGCTGCACGTATCAAGTGTCACGAGAAGCATTTAAATAGGTTATAATGACTTGCAAAAATCTGTAAAACTGAAGCAACACGCCATTGCGCGCTCGGTGTCATGGACGCCGAGCCGCGAAGTTTATGGGAGCCTGGTCCCAGTCAGGGCTCGTTGGAATAAGGCAGGATCGGCGGTCAGCTTCCCGGCGACAGCTCCCAAACCCAGGAGCTACTGCGAAAGGCACTTGGCGGCCATTAATCGGTCCAAAGACAGCTGGCCACACGGGCAAACAAACTGCGATCAAACGCGGATGCAGGAAAATGTGTACTTTAATACGAGTCAAGATGAACGCGGAAAATGCCTATCATACCGAATGCTCAATAAATAATAAAAAGTAAATACAGTTATTTACTGGAAGATCAGGCAATCTACTTCGGATATATGAAGAACATAAATAAAATACGGACAGACACTAATAACTAGTTCGCAGCAGCACAGTAATGCGTCCACGCTGCCCGCCGATCTGCGCGTACGGACCCCGGTAATTACCCACCTAACACCATATTGGCTCCTTTCTTTTCCTACCTTCGATATTTTCCTCCCCTACGTGGCCGGCTGCATTGTAAACACAGCGCAGCCCGCCGATGTCGGACCTAGAGAGCCAGTTAGATGGCGAGCCGGCCTCCCCGCTGGACCAGACCGCCCTAATGCCCGTCCCACGCCCGCCGACCTCTACCTGCCTGGCTACGCAAGTCGCACCGCCGGCCGGGGAGTCGCGCTCGCCGCCGCCGCCGCGGTTATCCTCCTCGGCCTGGAAGCGCATTGAGCCTACAGGCTCTGGATCATTTCCCCCAGTGCAGCGCATGATCGGCTTTACGTGGTTTACGGTTGTCGAAACCGATCCCGAATCAGTGCTTAGCTTCCCCCCCCCCAAAAATACATTTAAGTGTTACACCTTATTGATTTTGTGTATTTTGCGCACGTTTTATTATTAACATGATTATAATAGGTAGTGGGTGGGAATTATTTAGGTTTAATCCTTTTTGTTTTCCTGCACCAGCCTCAGGAACCCTGGAGTGGCACGCTTTCAGACTCATTATAAACCTAAAAGGATCGAACTACATAAAATGCGTTGGAACAATTCGCAATCCCTACAGATCTAGACTACTTAAAAGATAATAAAACTATGCATACATGTGCATGTGTGTGCAAAATGGCAATTCTCACAAAACGTTAAATAGGCTTAACTTAATTTCTCCATTTCTGAAACTTCATATAGGTTACTGATGACACTGGGGCATACTCCTGAGTAAAGCTGGCAGCGGCTTTGATATTTCTCAGACACCAACACACACCCTAACCTTGAATTAACCGTAATCGCAACAATAATCTCAAACCTAACCCTCACCCTTACCCTAAACCGAACTCAAATAGCATCTTTAACCCCAGCAAGGGGAGCAGGACAGGATAGCCCGTGCATCTTGTCTGCTGCAAGGGGCTTCACCCCTTTTTCCGGAGGAAAAACCTGTGGGAAACAGTTTCTCTCTAACCTAATACCAACCTAACCCTACTGCTAGAGTGGCGTACATGTACCCCCCCCGCCGTATATATAATGAAAAACTCCGCTGTAGGTTAATATTAAAATATGAGTAAATGATTACGTACTTAGGGGTTGGCAATCTTTGCGCTAATCCTATTTGTCAAGAAAAAAAATTAATTGCTGTCAGCATATTTACAACCACCAGATGGTACTAGTGGATTTTCAATATATTTTCATTCATATCACTATGGCTGGTGTTTTTCCAGGTTTAATTTAAACAAATAACCAAATAAATAAAATACTACTTGCTCCTTGTGTATTACTTAGTTTGACAATAATTGCTATACCTTTATAGTACTGTACATGATATTAATTACTGGTAAATGACAAGAGCAGTTTTGCAAAACTGGAAATATGATAGTGGTCTTGGCATGATTATACTGTGGTCTCTAAGTTTATTCGCACGTGTTCTGTGAGTGATTTTCGGTATTTCAGTGCTTGCGTATTTCAGTAATCGCTAAATGGGCATGCCTTTCGCTTATCAAACAGCTGCAGGCCATATTCAAGGGCCAGCTATGTTTGTCCTGTAGAGTTAAGAATTTCTTTGCTATTCATATTAAACATTCTTTTGGTCAAAACACGTATTGCCAAAACAGTATACTGAAAGGAACGCAAAAGCTAAATTATGAATAAACAGCACTTCCTATAATCTGACTTCACTTGTTAATATATCATAGCTTCGAAACATGGTTTATCCATTGCATCTTATTTAGGCTTTTTGTGGTACCTCTCTGGCGGAGCACAAAGGCTGAACACATGCAGCATTGATTATATGCTTTTTTTCAGTCAGGCACAAGCTTTGACCACGCAATTCTTTGAGCCCCTGCCAGAAAATAAAAGACAGTTTTGTCTCTCACAGAAAAACAGCTCACATGGCAGTGCAAGGTTAATTGCAACATCTATAAACAAACAAACTACCAAGTTAAAAGCCCGCACACAAAAAGCTCAGCGTTCATTAAATGCGACGCTTTTACGGGAATGGCGTAATTAGTCTTGTTTATGTGACAGACTGGAGTTGCTTTTTTTATTTTTCACAAAGCAGACATTCTGTCATCGTTAGATTGGAAATATGTCAGTGGTAGTAAAGATACTTATTAACAATGTCAATGATGTGTGTATGTCAAGCAGAGAATGTTTTAGGTATTTTTGTTAATGTTAGTCCTGAGCAAACTTTGAAATACGAAAAAGATAATTGTCTGCTTTAGATATTCATATCGGAGTTCCTTCTGATAGGAATTAGGAATTCCGTCCTCAAGGAAACTGAGTTTATTATCTTAAAAAAGGTATGTTTGTATTTTAAAAGATTTTAGACACCAGGTGCTTTAATTGGATTGCATGATGAACACACTTCAGTTGTAATTCAGGTCCTTGTGATATACAAATGGAAACCATATTGTTGTCACATATTGTTGACTACAGCAATAACTGTCTGTGCACAGCACAAGTCACGTTCTCAGACCAGCTCATCTTCACCAGAATGGATGACATTTGAATGCTCTCAAGGATTCACAGCTCGGTGCTCAGCATTCATCCCTGCCCAGTAATTCTTTGAAGATTAATTCCTAGAAATGCCAGCGTTGACAGTTCTGCATTTGTGCCACTGAGTCACACATCATACCTGTTAAAATACCAACATGGCATTTCCTCTTATAAAAACATTCTTTTTGGCAGTACTTTTTAGACTCTTTATTAACTTCTTTAAGTTTCTCCGGGACCTGCTATCAAGGGCCCTCACGTACAGACACAATCACACAAGGCATGGTGGAAGAAATCAAATCAAAATCAAATCACTTTATCGTTTCATCACTTCACGCTTGGTAGAGTACAGGAGAGCGCTACTCAGTCTCACGACACCAGCACCAAGATCGTGCAGATATTAGAATTTTACAAAAATGGCAAATGTGCAACATGGGAATAATAAATTGTGCTCAAGTTAACACAAATAAATATAATGAACAGCAATGCAGCAAATACTAATGTTAGATACATTGGGAGTTACATATACACTTTGAATGAAAGACGTTAGCTAGTGGTAGGCTGAGTAATGTCGAGGGGCTGGGCTTAGAGGAGCTTTTTGGTTTCCATGGTGATTGATCACCAGTCACAAGCCAGCAGGAGCCTCAGGTAATGATCTCCAGCTGACTTGGTTATGTCTCTGTCCTTGTTAGGCTCTACATATGGTCAGCTGGATGGGAGCAGAATCACAATGCGTGTGTGTGTGTGTGTGTGTGTGTGTGTGTGTGTGTGTGTGTGTGTTTGTATGCATCTAAAGGAAACACCCAACAACATGGTCACATTGGGATGCTAACAGGGAGTAAAGCCTCTCTTTCCTTCAGGAGTAGCATCGGAGCTCATTGAAACGCTGACACACAAGAGCTGATGCACATGTAGTGCGATATCGGGCCAACAGGAAAGGCCTCTAGTCTTCTGATGGGCGAAGGAGTTGTAAACCTGTTGCTCCAGTACTAACGATAAATGTTCATTCATGCTCAGGTCTGGTGATTGGGGACGTGTTTGATGGTAACCTGGTGTTTGCAAGACCACCGTTGAACTTGTTCAGCAGTGCGTATGGGGGAATCATCCACTTGGATTATGGGAACAGGAAAAAGTGTTTGGTGTAATAAGACTGGGTGACCTACCAGTGTTGAGTACTCCGTGACTGTGACTCCTTATGCTGAACTGGTTGGTAGAAACAAAATCCTGGTCTGGATTTGTAGTTTCTGGACCTGAAATGCCCAACAGTGTGATATGCACAAAATGGCTGCCCATACCAACATACACTGAGAACTGAAGATCAGATGTAGGAAAGAAGAAACATAAAAGAAATGCTAGTTCATTCTGGTAATATCAAGGGCGAACTACCCTGTTAAGGTTCTGCTAGCCTGAGAGCTTTGACTTGCCACCATCATTCCTCTTTGTTAATGTTAAGGTTCTTTCATGTTTGCCATTTGCTGCACTGTTTTTTTCAGACTTCTCCAACCGAGATGTCGAATCATTTTGCGGTCCTGGGACCTGAGGTTCAGGCTCTGACTCTCTGGCTTCTTTGGAACTTTGCTATCGGCCTCATGGTGCTTTGAAAACCTGCACACCAAAGTGCAGACTGTCAGACTTGTTTTATATCTCTGACCTTCGCCTTAATGATTCTCCCGTGAAGCTGTTCTTATGATTGTGATTTGGCCACATCAAAGTTTCAGTCCTTTTTAATGCACCGATTCCCTTATTTTGTCCATCCGTCAAGTATATATGCTAAGGAAGCACACAACCTGCAGCATAATCGCATATGGAACAGTGAAAGGGTTTAACTGATTACTGGATTTTCTCGGTGCAGTGTGTGCTGTGATATTTTGATTCGGTGGTGCTGATTCTTTAAAAACAGGTAAACAAAATGAACGCATTACATCAGTATTTTTATTCCAGCCTCTGATAAAAGTAGATAGCGTCTGCTAGACCAAACCGTGCTTCCCCTGGAGTGATTCCAGCTTCTCGTGGGGAAATCCAAGGTCCTCCTAGATGAGGTGTAATATCCCTCCGAAATGTACTGCCTCTCTCACTGCCAGCTTAGCAGGATGTGCTGAGAATCCAGTAGCAGATCCACCTCAGCTGGCTCTTCTCAATACACAGAAAGACTGTCCTGGCCTGAAAAGTACATGGAGATACAGTGAGCCCAGGTTTCTACTACAGAAACCTCCATCCATCTTCTAACAGCTTATCAAATACAGAGGCGTGGGAGGAGTTCTGGAGCCTGTCTCAGGCAGCATAAGGCACAAGGCAGGGGAACACCCGGATGGGATTCCAGTGCACAGCGGTGCGTGAACATGCACACACCCGCATACAATCACAGACTGCAGACAGTGCAGAGACATTCATTCTTAATCCGCTATTGTAGCGCATATTGTGTTGTATAAATACAAAACATTCATCAGTTCACATAGTTCAGGCGAGACTTGACATGAAAAATGTCAAATTGTGCCTTGATGATACTGGTAAGTGTGGGACGTTCTACAGGAAACTTCCAGAGTGCTCTGGTAAACTTGGAGCTGGAACCCGCAGTTATACTAAGTGTCCAGTAGACAGTGTCAGACACACATTTTAAATGGGTCTTTTTATGAAGCTTTGCCACTCCTCGAAGGGGAACAAAATCATAAAGTTTCCACAAATTTATATCTCATCCCACGTTTTGGATCTCTGCTACAGTTGTTGGTACTATTCTTTTATGTGACAGAGAAAAGCTTGTCCTGTCCAGTGTACTGTCTTAAAAACTTATCACCCCCTACTCTTTCACATTTTTGCCATATGCTGTGTGGTACTTCTGGTCAAACACAAGGACTAGAATCGGAGCTGACATCTCTGCTATTCTACTGATATAATTAAAATAAAGGATCTTTCCTCTTCTGTAATATCTACTGGTCTAATAACCCATCTTATGGACTATCTATAATTGTTCTATTCCATTTATAAATGACTCCAGAATGATACTGAAAGGTATAGTTCCTAAATATACAGAGATATTGTTTTTTTTTCTCAATTAATACATAGTCTCCCATCATCCACATTCTCATCTACATGTAAAGAGCTGGATCTTCATTGTGAATCGCACACAGTGGTTGACTTTTTCGTTCCTTCACATGGACACTTCTCCCTGAGCAGAAGATGGATGCTCGACACACAGTTTGGCCTAGATTAGCTTAGACTTTGCGTCAGAGTGCACAGCGAGGTATGCGGCTTGCGTCTGGCTCCTTTACATGGCTGGTCATGTGAAACACCTCGCAGACTGTGGCAGGCCCGGAGAATTGGCCTGAATTGGGTTTCAGGCTGAGTAAGAAGGCTGGCCAATGGCAGGAGCTGAGGGGCGGGACTTGGATCTGGGGCACGCTCCAGAAACACATGCCCGATTGTGTCCAGAGATGGCTGTGTAATGGACGAGTTATGAAAGTCATATGCTCTGGGTGTCACAAGGCTGGACCCTTTTTAGCTCCCATTTTCATCTTTACTTGTTTACTTCCTTTGAGTTGTTGCCCCTTAAAGCTAAACACAGGCGACAACCAATTTTTCATCCACCCTGATGATAAACTCATGTGTGGGTCTTATGAAGTGTCATCTTCATAAGTATTATTTGCCCTTAAGGTTTTTTTTAATAATAATG
>JAODKE010000101.1:24275888-24306247 GCA_026779605.1 Mormyrus hasselquistii | reverse complement strand
GTTGGAAGCCCTGCCAGACCGTTGCAGGGCATATTCCTTAATGCTCCTATTTCCGGTTCACTGTCAGTCGGCTGTGGTATATAAGTGAGAGCTAAGCTCATCTGTATGCTCATCTGATGCACGCGTACATCTGCCATAAATCAGCAGGGGATTCGGCTGATCGAGAACGATCCAGCCTCCGTCCACCAAAGGGCCGTTCACGTGCGCTGGTAGAGCTATTTAAAACGTCTTTGTTTTAAACTTGTGAGAATCTCCGAACACGCACCCGCACTTTAATTTAACAGCACCTCCGAGGTCATGGCCGCCATACAGAGCCGGTCGAGGCCGAGCCGTCGCAGACGTCTGGCTGTAGGCCTCGTGTGTGCCACAGAGCCGCGGAAGTGGAGAGAATCTCGACAGGCTTTCCTCAAAAACAGCTGAGTCACACAAGAGGCGGCCTGCTCTCCCCGAAACCTCAGCTGGTTTTCTGGCTTTAATTACATGATTCATGTTGATGTGGAAACCGTTACAAACGGAGAGCATATAGCTAATCCCCCTTTCAGGAGGAGGAGCTCTCCTGTTCCAGAGTTGCTGCCTTTTGGCCATTACAGCTTCCTGTATTTCCCTGACCGTTTTCTCCTCCATCTGGTCTTTGTCTTTTTATGAGTATGCGCACAAATGATTGATATGCCGAGTCTGCGAAACCGCCATCTTCATTATTCTTCTTATTCTTATTTGAGACAATGTGCGGTTGGGATTTGTGATCAGACGTTCACTGGATCAAGTTCCATCGCTGACATCATTTTACTATTGGGACCTTCAGCAAGACCCTTAACCTCTTGCTTATTGGTTGCTGTGGAGTGATTAACAAATTATGTGAAATTATTATTATTATTATGTTTATTATTACTACTACCTCTAAATTATAGCAATGGCTCATAGTGGGTTACTTGAAAAAAACGATTAATATTTGCCTCAGTTTTACAACATGGATTTGATGGCTTTGAACTGCATATTTTTGCATATTCTATATGACGTTTGGGTACTGTATGGTGCGTGTGTAGGTCCATTAGCGCAGCGTGCCGACAGGGCTCGTGGGACGCGTACGGCGTTGCGAGCAGGGGCTGGCCTCCAGGGCGGGGTTCTCACAAGTACAGAGATCGCTGCCAAGCGGGGATAGCTTGGGAACCTGGCTCTAAGCAGCTGCATTGTGAACATGTCTGAGACTTGCCCGCCCTGAGGTTCTCTCTCTAAATCAATGTATTGACTTTAAATTATGTGTTTATTTTGCGGGGGGTTGGGATCCATTGCCCCTACATTGCACATATTGTTAAAAATACTAAAACTACTGAAGCAGATGTACTGTTTTGTCAGATCTAGTCAGTTTTCATTACATAACAAGAGCGATCTTCATTTTTTTGCACTGGGAGAAAGTTTCAGCCCCAAAAACCTGGGTGTCCTATTGATCTGAGGTCTTTTTCAAAGGGTGTGACTGTCAGTGAGGGGATCACAGAGGTCCAGTACCAGGGGTCAGTTCCTGATGGTGGTGTTGGAGCTCTGAGGAAGGTCACCTCACTCATACCATCAGGAACAGGATAGCCAGTCAGGCCAATGGAGGACAGTGTGGGACTGAAGTGAACTCAAAGTCAGTCTCTTATTTCATGAAAGAACAGATACAGTGTTCATCTGAGAGACTTTGGCAAGAGATCATATCTTTACTCTTTTGGTTTCCAGTCACCGATAATAAAAATATACACATCTTTTATTCTTTAACAATTTAACAACAAGCATGTATTTATTGCTTTGAGGAAAGGGTTAGTGTTACAAAGTTACCCTTAAAAAATCTGTCCATAAAACTGAACTTAGCACATTATTAAAATAATAATCACAAAACATAAATTTCCCTAGGAAATAGAACCCCAACGCGTTTAAATTTATCAGTTCGGTGCTTACTTCTCAAAACGGCAGACAAACGCGATAATTTATGTGTGAGAAGGTGACTTTAGTGGCATAAATGCATAAAATATTTTATGAATCCAATTTGTAGGTTTTTGAAACAGTAAATTTGGAAATTTTAATTATCACATTTTAACTATAACATTTTAGAAAAAGATTAGGAAGAATTTTTAACATATTGAAGAGAAAAAAAAATCTCGTTTGGAATAAATGCCCATTACTGAAGTTAAGCCGCGTGTCATCATTAAAATGCAGGCAGGTGGATTTGTGAATTCTCACATTCTCACGGGTGCCATAGGCAGGACACCAGGCACTCTCTGTGAAAAGTCTTTTCCTGGTTATTTCTTTTCCAGGGTGGTTGTGAATCCACAAGTGTAGTGGATATTTTATACTGGGTACAGAAGCCACACAGCCTGCAATAGGCATCCATTCATCTTGTCCAGGACAGAGTCACTGTTAGCCTGGGGCCGATCCAAGGAAACACGGGGACACCCTGGATGGGATGGCACTACCTGTTATATTAAGTAGCTAAAAGTGGCTTACACTCTGCACCAGTAGTTATATTGCATAACCCAACAGTAAAATGAAATGGTCATGGAAGTCATTTCTTGGGCTCCGCTTCTTGATTTAGGTGTCTACAGCACATTTTAATAAAGGGTGAGATCACCGGGGTGACAGAGATTCCATTCCGACAGACTTTCATTATCCCAGAACGTACCAGAATTCCCAGCCAAACAATATGACTTTTCTGTTATTGCGCAGTGCACTAAGAGTTGCAAAATTCGGGACCACGACTTCACTATTTCATCACGTCATGTGACCCTTTCACTGACCGGATAACCTCGTAAACTGTGTTAGTTCTAATGAACTTTAATGAAGGGTTTCTAATTGTTTTTCAGTTGATTTCCGTGTGTTAAAGCATCTCCCTGCCAATTTTTCAATGACATCCTACTTAAGCTTGCACAATAGCCCTGTTTTTTTTTTCATTTAAAAAAGCAGCTCTTGCGTGGGCCTTGGCGGGGTGCTAACGGCTACGTGGATACGGGGGACTCCGCATCACAGCCAGGCGTGCCCGTCACTGCTCTTTATGTGGCGGTTAGCATTACCTCTCACATGGGAAGAAGCCCCCCTTCCAAGGGCACGAGGATTTATATTCACACTCATTCTCCCACCGCAACCCAGAACGAGATGTTCTTTAAAAAAAATTTAAAATAAAAAAAAGAATTGTCTTCCAGACAAATAAAACTGATAAAACAGATATGACAGATGAGACCAGGGACTCCGAAAAGAGAGGGGGTGGGTATTAGGATGATGCCAAGGGCCTCTAAGTGACAGGGGCCCTAAACAATTTTCTGAGTTTGGGGTCCAAAATCTCCAGCGCACCCCCTAGATGAAACCATCCAAAAATCTGATCTAAATCAACTAAAACTAGAGTTAAAAGAGAAGTACAGTCATACTGAGCATAATAATGTTTCATTTAACGATGGATCACGTATACGACGGTGGTCCAATAGGATTAATGGACCTGACAAGTGCTTATCGCCTAGTAATGCTGTAGCTGTCATAACATAACAGCGCAGTGCATCACTCATATGTTTGTGGTGATGTCGGAGCAAGCAAACCTACTGCACTGCCAGTTGTATAAAAGTATAGCACATACAATTATGCACGGTACATAATGCTTGATAATGATAAGTACATTACTGGTTTATGTACTGTATTTACTATTACTATTTACTATGTACTATTTTGTATTCTGCACTGATTTAGGCTGCACCATCTAGGTTTGTGTTAGTACACTCTACGACAGTGCATTTCTCATAACATATTTCCATTGTAAAGCGATGCACGTCTACACCCTGCTGAATGCTACCAGGCTAACATTAACACTGAATGCATAATTGCTGGTACTGTGGACATTTACCTAGGATCACTCCTTTCCAGAAATAGATTGCATGCAGTTGAAACATTCATCTGGCTCTATAGTCCTTCAGGTCCCCATCCCATCTCTTACTGGGTTTATCTTACATTCATTATCTACCAGGTTCTGTATGAGGTCTACGTGTTTAATAGCAAATAAGGCAGAGGAAACCAAGCCTGAAAGTCATCTGTAATTAAACCGCACAAAATCACCAGCGATCTCATAAACTTGCCCCCCACTTTAAGAATTTCAGCGGCCGGATGTGGGTCACCCAGTTCTTCACACTGCTACGCCATCAAATATTTAGATGTCTGCGCAGGAAACGTGGCGTTTTGGCCAACAATAAACGTACGCTACTATTTTAGACAGTATGTCTAGAACCGAAGACATAGCTGGCGTGCTGTCAGCTCGCAAGCCAGCCCCGGGGATATCGACCATTGCACGTGTGCTTATATTCCTCCTTTGGTTACCAGTGACAGCTCGCCACACAGGAACCAGCGTTTGGTGCGAGACTGGGTCTCCTGCATGACTCACTATCTCTGCACCCCAGTCGGGCCCAACCGGGGAGGTAAGATTCTGCAGGTAGCAATGGGGAGTTGATTATGAAGAAATCGCAGAAGTTCTCCGCTTTTGTGCACCATGACCACACTGCTGAGCCATTCGTGCAGCATAAAGTATCTGGGAGTTTGCCGACAAGATTCCCGCCATTTGTTTTGTCCCAAGGAGCAGGACCCCATCTGGAGTAGCAGATCGCGTGTACCTTAGACAGGGGCTTTTTATCGTTGTGAGGAGGAAAGATGAGAGTTATCCTCTCAGCACGTCCCTGTTCCAAATATTACAGCTCACATGACCTCCTTAGCTGTGCTGAGATATCATGTAAAGGGTAAGGCAGCCATGTGCATCAGGGAAGTTGACAGTAAACACGTACGGAAAGTCCCCGGGTGAAGAACGTCCGACTGCCATAAAGCCTATAATATCTCATCCTTGTTTGTTTTCTGTTTTAGGATCTGTTTCTTTAATGGCTTTTATAGTACAATATACACAAATTCTCTCCTCATCAATATAGTACTGTAATTCTTTTTATTATCATTATTATAATTTATTACAAATATTATAATTATTAAAATGATAATACACAAATATGCAATATACACAAATTCTCTCCTCATCAATATAGTACTGTAATTCTTTTTATTATCATTATTATAATTTATTACAAATATTATAATTATTAAAATCGAATTTCAATGTAATTCATTATATTATGATTATTCTTATGCGCTGAATTACTATGTGTAAGATGTTTTAGTGTGTTTGGAAGTGTTTATTAAGTGTTTTATATGCACAGAAAGGTCAAATATATGCTATATACCAAGACGAACTTTTGATTTATTGACACTGTTCCATCTTGCTTATGAATTTGACTTAAAGAAAGACTTAGAAACGGATCTCAACCAGGGACAGCTCTCTCAGATGTGCACATTCAACATATCCAACCTGTGATTTGTGTCTGGCTTCAAATGAGCATCTGAAGACAAAGGCAAGGAAGATGTGCAGGTAGGGCACAGGGAAGATGTGCAGGTAGAGCACAGGGAAGATGTGTAGGTAGAGCACAGGGAAGATGTGCAGGTAGAGCACAGGGAAGATGTGTAGGTAGAGCACAGGGAAGATGTGCAGGGAAGACTCAAGGCAGACCTGTATCAAGGGCAGAGGGAATATGTGTAAAGAGGGCAATATAAATATAAGATTAAACGCTGAAAGAGACCACGGCCCCCCAGCTCCACTTCAAATCGTCTTGTCATGTCAGATCACCCATTGCGCTCCTGTGGAATCTTCCAGCTGCATCTGCCGTTAACCGCGCAGGAGATTATAATTGTCGTGGTGACCGGAGCCGGAGGTCAGCGGCCGGCGTCTCTCCACCGTTTGCTCAGCGTCGGTGAGGGGGCGAAGGAAGCGACGCAGCAGGAATAACCGGCCCGTTCCGGTGCAATGACTCACACCTCGCTGCTGAGCGCCTCTCTCCCTTTAACTGTATATCTCGGTGGGGGGGTTGCAGCTGAAAATCTGTAAAACGGATTCCGGGTTTGGGGGTCGGCCTTTGCCCGGCGAGCCTCGAAATGGTAGGTCTGGGGACCGGGCTGGCGGGGGATGCAGCGGGCATCTGTCAGAGGCACATCGACTTTGGGTCGTTGGCCTGCAAGGCCCTGAACCGGCTGCCAACGTATCCAAGAAATTTGTCTGTGCACGAAGCTCATGGGAGCCAGTGAATTTCAGCCTTATGCTCCTGCTCTCTCTCCACCTCTTCAAATATCTTTCCCCCGTAGGTGAACATCGCTTACAAATGGTAGCATTAGCTGCAGCCTCAGCTCACCAAGTCACACCCTGGAATTGTCTTATCTGGCTACGTGTCAGAGCAGAGCTTCAAAGGTGTGAGTCACTGACAGAATCGCTTTATTGACATGTCGGCCATGTAGATCTTCACTTTACTGCAGTGTATAAATAACATCTTCAGTTTCAATATAAAGCTTCTGTCTCGAAATAAACCCCAAACAACTGACTTGATTTCTAAGCTGTGCCATCCTATTTAAGCACTATTAATTGGCTAACAACATAACAATACTGGAAAACATCAAAGTTTTGTTATTTCGAAGCGATTCAACGAAATGTCGATAGCTACTATAAGATATCTGGATTGTTTTTTCCAACATATTGCACACATCTGGTGAAAAGTAAATTAAAAAAAAAACACAACGCTCTGTGGAAGCGATTATCTGTTCAGACGTTCACGCCAATACACTTTGCTGACTCAGCAAGTTGATTATCCAGAAAATTCCAAGTGCTTAACAGATTCATGTTAATCTCAGCCATTTTAATTGCACATGGGATATTGCTCTTAGCGTTGAGCTTGAGTCACCGACCCAGGAAAAAATGCTTGTTTCGAAGCTTTAACGTTTACATTAGGATGTGATCTTTTTGCCCAAGCATTTTTTTAACTTCTGTTTATTGAATTTACAATAATAGTTAAAAAAGGCGTAACACTCTACTTAAGGCCATAGTTTCAGCAATTAATAAACACATTCATAATGGATTATAATGCATTCATAAAGCATTATAAACATGGCTTTAAATATTTATAAAAAGGCATTATAGGCATGTATATTATGCATTAAGACTGCCTTATGAAGCTCTCATTTATAATGCACTATAGATACCTTTATGATGCAGTGCACAGCATCCTTAATGCTTATACCGACCATTAATGGAACTTTATTGATCCCCATGGGGAAATTATTTTTACGCCTCCCTCAACTTGCTCTTTTTTTTTTTGTGTAGAGCAAGCTGTCTGCAAAGGGCAGCCACCTGTTGAAGCGCCCAGGGCGACCTTGTGATTATGGCTCACAGGCTTAGCCCACTGAGCCACATAGTGCATTATGAAGGTATCTATAGTGCATCATAGATGAGAGCTTCATAAAGCAGTCATAATGCATAATACACATGGTTACAATGCATCATGCCTTTTGGTTAATATTTATAGCCATGTTTATAATGCTTTATGAAGACATTATTATTTGTTATGAATGTATTTATGAATTAGTAAAAACATGGGCCTTAAGCGTTACCAAAAATGGTTCACATAGCATTTAAATTCACAGTACAGTATGCAAATGGCCATAAAAAATATGCATAAATAAAAGTGTCCAAGCATTTTCCCAGGGTGAGAAACCGCCAGAAACAGTTGTAAATGGCTATAAATGATAACGGCTAGTGGCAAACTAAATTTTCATGCCCTATCAGTCCTTTTGTGGTCCACACCAGCATTGATGTTCAAACATTATTATAAAAGACAAAAAGATTACATTTCTACAGTCTAGTAATAAACTTCATTCGTGCCAAAGGAGAAAATCATTCTCAAATGTAAAAGATATGGGGGAAATGTTCTGTAAGGAGACCATTGCCGACGGCTGTCCACCTTTGTTATCACTGTAATCAAGTAATTACCACCCCCCATTTTCAGCTGAAGTAGTATGGCCGGTTAATCCAAACATAGGTCTCCTTCAGACACCATACCCACGGGAGGGGTGGAGTCCGGCGCCTGACACTCCGATGTGTGGACTCTCAGCTGCTAGCGTCGTTTAACCTTACGGCCCCCGGTTGGCATTGAGAGGGGTAGCACAACTGGGACGGGTAGTACGTAACTACAAGGTGAGGGGGGTGGGGAGGGACACCAGCATTCGCACCCCCCTGCGAACTGTGAGCAGATTAGCATTATCTGGGCTTCCTCACCAAGGCAGGAAGATGTATATCCGTTGGATGAAAGTTGGATTCCCACAAGATGCGAATGCATTATTACGCCTACAGGAAGGCAGGGTGGACAGCACCATTATCCTTTACCCCCAGGGTTGGGGGTTCAAATCCTACCTCCACTTTGTGTGTTTTGAAACATTTGCAGTAGCTTAGTGGTAAGAATTGTGTAATATAATTCAAAATGCACACAAAACAAAAAACAACTGCAATCATTCTCACACCCAAGCACAGAACCTGTAACGTTACCGTCTAGCTATACTACCACCCCAGCGAGCTTTTTGTGACTTGCTATGATAAACATACGCCTTGAAAGCTGTCGTGAGTAAAACATGGCAGCGTAGGTACGGTGCAAGGTTAGCCAGAATTCACAAGAAAGTGCAGGAAAACTTGTATTGAAAACTGAACTTAACATTTAATGGACACTATTTGAAAAACAGCTGACCTCCCCTCGGGGAAACAAACATCTTAAAGGAATTTTTGTTATGACTGAAAAAAGGTTATTTGTGACTGATTACAGTCAGGCTTTTTTCCACAATCTTGTGAGCTTATCCACGTTATTTACAAGAAAAAAAAGTAATTCCATCTTGAGAGCTGTGACTGAGAGCTTACAAAGGAATTATTGTAGAGACTGAACTATGTTGGATTTTGTTTATTTCAAGACTGGTAAACACTATAGCAAAACTGGCGAAGCCCCATGCAGGGGAGTTTATAGCTATTGCAAAGATCAGGGGCTAAGTCAGTTTTACCTGGAGCTTGACTTTTATTTGTTTTTTTGAAGGAAGATTGGCATCGGGTCTAAAATACTATGGACTAGCCTTAAAATACTCAGGACTATAGCCGCGAGTAATCTGACCAAATGACACACCCATGGCACCATGTTTATCAATGATATTTCGCAGGCATAAGAGTGGCTATTAAATCTATCATTTTAAACTACTTTAAGACAGATTTTACTGGCCTTTTCTGTTCCATTTATAAGCAAAATAAATATGAAGTATGGCTACAACCAAATTTACTTGGTGAATCCTATGCTTATGTTTTGTGAAAATGTAAATATTATTGAGTTTTTACATATGACAAAATTATTTGACAACTCAGAGATTATAATGAGATTTTGTTTGTTTATTTATTACTACATATTTATCATTTACACCCAAGATTGCTGCCAAAAAATAAACTGCCGATAGCGTCAGTCATGATATGGACCAATGCTAGCTGCTTTGTGCAGTTTTCTTGCATGGGAATAATAATGAATAATTGCTTTGCTTCTGTATGTTTAATCACACTGACAGAGCTGCTAGCTCCTGCATAAGAGTAAATGTATAAAGGAGCATGTGACCATGTGCAGTGACAGGACTTTTTGTTTTCTTTTGCTTTAGTGTCTCTAATATACCAAACTAAATGTAACTTTAGCATTCATATAATTATTCCACAAAAGTCAAAAGTATTCAGACATGCAATCATTTCTTTATATTAAATATTGACATTTTACTTTAAAATAATATATTACATTAACACAAAAAACGAAATAATGCAATAATTCTATAAACAATACATTTAAGTGATATAGGCCTATAGTAAATAAAGAAAAAAAGACTACATACAAATACTAGATTTTTTTTAATTATTTATTTTTTTTTACAAATTTTAAGTAAATATTTTGCGTGTTTTACTATATTAGGTTTTGTAAAGTACCACAGCAGTCTTTGATCTCCGATACCTATTTTTCAAATATTGGACAATGGATTCAAACCCACACACTTAATACATACACTATCATTTATGTCATTTGCTTTGGTGTAATATACAGAAATGAATTAAAAACATTTAAGAATAATTCAACCAAAATGCCCTGTGTTGTTAAATTAATCCAGCAGCAGAATTTTGCAGGAGTTATGACTACTTTACAGACAAAAATGATTCCTAACTGAAGCTAATGGTTTAATCTTCAGTTAGTGTATGGGTGATACGTGCAAGAGCAATAAGGATTTTTAGGGGCATTATGATGGCAAAACCGAAACACAACTGCCCCCAAAAGCCCCTCATTCTCCCTGCGGAGTTTGCCACTAACTGTGACAGTCTCATAGCGCTACATCCACACATCCATGTCCAAACGAGCTACGGACATCAGATTTGCCTCCATCTTGGGAAATATTCACCCTTATTGGCTAATAAATTCTGGATAGGCTTTGAAGGCGAGACAACGAGATCCAGAAGCGGGACTTTGCGGGCCAGTTGGATTGCAGTAAAACTCATCTCGCCCCCAAAATCCCGTATCTGAGGTCACTACCAAGATCAACAGGCGTACTTCAAAACCACATAAAGATTAAATATATATTGAGTGACCTACATGTATAATATGCATGTTCTTTAGCTCAATATCGCCGTATCTTTAATATATACAGAACCATCTATAATACATATACGGGAAAAAAAATCAGACATACCAATCTATATGCACCAGATAACCTACTTTCATCTACATATTAATGTCAAAACTGGCAAGGCGTGAACATATAAGAAAAGAACTAATCGAATTGTACAATTGATGGCTTCAGGTCGCGACAAATACAAATAACTTCTGCAGCTGAGCTCCTTGCCTCGCTGTCTGCGTTGAAAATCAATATATCAGAGATCAGCTACCGCAAAACAAACAACCCAAAACACTTTCAATGATTTTTCCAAACGTCAGCTGTAATGCTCATGCACACTCAAAAAGTATTCAGTCACAATACATTTATAATACAACCAGGACGTTTGCCGACCCTCGGAATTCTTAACTTTGAAGCGCTGATTAACAAACATTATTAAGTGTTTTAATATATTATGTATCGGCTTTATACAACTGTTAACTCAGCTGTAGCATCCATCTACTTGTTTTTTTATATATTTGAACAATAACTCGTAAATGCACGCAATGCCTGTCATTTCGTATGAGGTCACTGGTGGGTATTTAACCTGGTTGAGTCACAGACACAGACGGTGTCCTTGGTCGCTCCTATGAGGCTTCAGGTACCATCCCACAGACACAATCTGTCTGCATTCATTCACGATAAGAAAAGAAAGATTAAAAGCGATTTACTTACACTATCTTAGGTACGCCATTCCCTTATCAAAAAATAATTAAATAAGGTATTCTTCAATTTCCTATTTTGTTGACGTACGTGTCTCAAACGCATCCCAGTTGTATATGCAGTGTAAATTTTTGTCACACCTGCTAGCCTTTCGCAGTGTAGTAAGAGGAGCAAGAAACATGCTTTAAAAATACCACCCTAACACACACACACACACACACACACACAAATCAACAAGAAAAGGGAAAGAAATTTAAAACCGCCTTGGATAAATTTAAACTTACCCTAATTAGTCGGTGGCATTCAATTAGCTACGAACACGCGAGGCTATGTATCATTCGCCGTCGTTGTTCCTTTAAGAATATATTTGTATATGCTGGCGATCGCGGCCCGTGTCTGGCGGTCCTGTCTCATGGCATTTTGAGATCACACTCCAAGCTCCCCAAACATTTCTTCCTGGTCACGCCACTATGCAAGTGGAGGCCAAAAGAAGGGGAGGTGCAAGAAAAGACAAAGATTTTTTTTAAAGATCATAATCTATAGCGAAATCGATCCCAAGCGAGCGAGCGATCCGGAGCAGGATGAGTCTTTTTCGAGTGTTTGCAGTGAGGGATCCGCACCCGAATCGCCGGCGGACAGCCGCCTTAACCTCCCATAAGAAACAGCATCGGCTGCATCGACTACTATAACCTTACCTCGTTTAAATGCAGAAAGTTTGGCGCATGTCTTCCCGTGGCTGTCTTATATTTTCTGATTTTTCAAATTTCCTAGAAGGGACCTCCTAATATAGAAGCGGGGCAGAGACATTCCTAGAAATCCAGCGGACGTCATGACCATTTAAAACAACCTGTGCCTTGTTCATACAACACCCGGTTGCGGCTGGTAGTTACGGGTACACACGAAAACACGCAGAAGTATGAAACGTTTCCCAAACACAACCGCCTCTTGAACTGAAATGAGAGCAAGGAAACAAATTTTCCATTGTTGCTTTAAGAATGCCAGTGACTAATTCGTGTACTGTGTATACTTGCTCACCTACTGTCTATCATTCACAAACTGGGTACCACCTAGTAATGAATCATCTCTACCTACATTGATGGGACGTAGCTTTTCCACACCATCCTGCCATCCTCTTAACACGGCTTTATTATTTTACCCGAAAGCGTTGAAGTGCATGTACCCCTCTCGTTGTCGTAAAATGTATTCTTACTGTCGTTCATGTTTTGTGGACGAGTTACACTTTATTGAAGGAAGTTGTTAAATATTCTACTGAAACCTTGGAAGATTTTAAACTGTTTGCTGACCCCTGCTGGATTTGACTATATTGCCAATGCGCGATGCTGAATTAGTAACATTTATTATATAAGTTACTTTCATTATATGAGTACGAGCCGCCTTTCTTGATTTTTTCCTAAAAGTACATTTGATATCTGAATAAAATCACCGTTAATATAAAGGCACGGACGGGGTTCGAACCCGCGATCTTCGGTTTACGAGACCGACGCCTTACCACTTGGCCACCGCGCCTGCGCTCGTACGTTAGGAAAACATCTTAAAGTGGATTAAAATTAATTGCTACATCATCTTTGTTTTGTCGAAAGTTGTCCACTTTAAATTTATGAAAAGGTCACCCATCATACAGTATGGTGTCTTTGGATTCATTCCATAATATACGCTGCATCGACTCAGCAGCCTTTCAATTAGTACCACACAAAAGCCACGGGAAAAATAAATACAACGACACCTAAAAAACCTGAAGTGGTGCAGTATAATGAGTATTTCTTCTCCTCTGGAGGCAGTGATTTTAAACCAGAAATACTCATTATTAGAGCAAGGAAAGATAACTGAAGACAATATTATTTTTTGCTATTAGCTTGACATGAGCACCAGTAAAGATCGCTTTCACTGGGCGAAGGCACGTAAGTGGAAATATACCAACATGTTGCCCATCAGCCCCTTGTTTTTGCTTTTTTAAGTAAAATAAGCAAGAGTAAGGGATGAAAAAGTAGGTTTATTAAAAACACAACTGCATTTTATAAGCATGTGTCAGACATATAAAACAGGTAAAACTGCAGCATGAAACCATATGAAACTAGGTGCCTGGATCTCGTCGTCTAGTCTGGTTTAATGCTCCTCATTCATTGGTCTTTAATTCTTCACGGTTTAAAGGCGTGAGTCGCTTTTAACGCTGATCAAACAGAGACCCTGGAGATCCGCACTGGTGCTGCAGAAAGAAAATAGTTTGTAGAATGAAAGAGACATTAATATTATGTATGGTGTTATATAATGAAATACACGTGTATATAAAACCTTAACCATGTCACTGTAACCACAGACACAGAACACCCTACCCATCCCTAACCTGATCCATAAGTAACCATTTTTTTATTGCAATTTTTTGATTGCATTCACAGATTTTTATAAAACTGAGTTTAACCAAATGGGGCCTCAAAAGATGTCCCCAAAAGTAGGGAAATTTCAGGTTTTACTATACTTTGGGGACAATTTGGTCCTCAAATGTGATCTATGCAAAGCCCCCCTCCCCCACCCCCCACAAACACACACACACACACTATGGGCACTGTACATAGACCATTCCCCCCAAATCACTAAATTGTGGGGCAATACCCCACCTGAATGAAGAGGAACCATCCTTTTTGATAAATCCATTTATGCAGGTCATTTCCTCAAAGCCTGCTGTTTGAAATCAGTCTATAACGACAGATGAAAATGAGAATCCAGCCAAGAAACGGGGCTTGAGAGAACATTAATGCCAGGGAACATATCTGATCAGACAAGCGTGAGGGGAACAGGGCCACTGTCACGCCCTGAAATGCTCAGCACGGCGATGCTCATGAACTCTGCTACTCAATGGATTTTCCCGTAATGTTCCCGTGACTCATTTGTATTGCTCATCGTAGGTGATTTATGCAAATTAAACAGCAGCACTCCTTTTCGACTGGAAATCTGATACGGCCCGGTTAGTTTGCAGCTGTGTGTCAGAGAGCAGGACAATGTACCCTTATATTACAGGTATAGCCTGATACGTCTGGTTTTACGCAAGACAAACAAAGAAGCCCAACAAAATCTAATAAGTCCTTATATCCAGTTATTTACAACACTTTAGATGTTACACTTATTTAAAATGAAAACTACTTAGATTGGCCATGGATGTTATTTTCTTTTATTCTAAGTATAAAGTCCCGGTGACCCTAACCAGGATAAATGATTAGAAGTCATGAGGACGCACGAAAGCCATTTATTTGTCGTTAACCACAAATAAATTCCACGTGTGACATTCTCTTCCTGTGGACAGACTGAAATTCACACATTCTGACATGTTCTTTCTGTGCGAACTTCTGTCCCTTTTCTGTAACCTCGTTTGCTATTCAGGTTCAGGGGTGGTCCGGAGACTATGGGTGCAAGGCAGGGAGCGGCCCTGGATGGGGCACTAACGCGTGGTAGGGACCGCTTACACACACACACACTCACACACACACACACACACGCGCTTTTGGGTAATAAGGTAACTCCTTATTTGGATCGTGGAGGGAAACTGGAGGACTCTGTGAAACATGCAAGCGACTGTGCCACCACCATGTATGAACTTAACAAACTTCATTGTCCATAACAGCTGTACTTGGCCATGACCCTGACCCTAACCCTAACCCCCCCGGTTTATTCTGGGACGGCCTTCAGGATGATTCTGGGCGTTGGGATGAAGCCGGGTTTACCTTCTCAGGCCGGGCAGGAGCAGCACACTCAGGGTTTTATCTGGGAGGGCTCGGAAGAGCTTCCCCACTTTCCGGTCAAGTTTCCTCATCAGAGTCTTCATCTCACACTCCTGCAAAGGGGGGAGGGGGACCTTGAGCCCAGAACAGGAGAAGGGGAGCGCCGGGTCTCCCGGGAAGCCGGAAGCCATTTCAGACAGACTCACGTCAGCCTGTTGGTCCGGGTCGCCCAGGCCCCCTGATGTGGCGGACGTCTCCTCTGTGGGGCTTTGGTGCTCAGAGCTCTGCTGCATGTGTCCGGTCCAGGAGGGTAGGTGCCAGGGGGTCAGCGCCCTGCACATCATCACCTCTCTGCCCTTCGCCCGCAGGCCTGAGCTCAGGGCATCCTGTACGCCCTCTGAGCTCTCAAACTCTGAAATGACGACGACAACAGGCTCTCACACGCATGCTGCACATTCCCAAAAAGCCTCAGGTTGCATAACACGCTGGATAAATCTCCCGTCTCCTTCAAAAAAGGGATGTCCCTGGCTCACTTATGAAAGCATCTTTGCGGCGTTTCGCCAGCAGCGATCTCCCAGGCAGGACGACGCCCTCGATCTGGCCGAACCGGCTGAAGGTTGGGTACAGGAGCGGCTCGGTGACCCGGGCCACATAAAGGACGTTGCTGATGAGGGCGTCGGCCTCCAGCTGGTCCAGCACCACCTCCAGGTCCAGGGTTGACTCCTTTACCGGCCTCTGAACCTGGGAAGCAGCATAACCCTGAGTATGAGAGAGGCACAGCACTGCGAGCCGCGTGACCCACTTGTCTGCATCTTACAGCCAAGGTCAGGAAAGACGCGTCACTCAAGGGCACCCCCTACTGACTACAGACCTCTGTACACACGCTTTTCTGGGTACCACCACGTTTGATCATGTAACTATTCAGCGAGAGTGGGCAGTTTCATCATCATTAGACAGCAGCATTGATCCATTGCATTCGTATTGTAGTGAAGTCCCAAAAAGTATTTATTTATATCGTGCACACGATATAATTATCTTGAGCGAACAATAAATTGAGTGAATAAATTATCAGGAACATGGAGGGATGAATACAGCATAAAATTGTACTTCTTACAAAGTACACCCCATATTCAAATATTACAAAGAAGCCCCATATTCGGTATTCAGTTTTCTGGCTGTAATATCCTTTAACAAAAGCAAGCCAGGGGGTTTTTGATCACAGACTCATGATGTCCAGTACACAGATGGTGATGCATACCTATCATTTTTGCAATTCAAGCCCTTTCACTAACTGTGTTTAATCCTGTTAAAGGCTGTGAAAAGAGGCTACTTCAGCTGTAACGAGATGTTGGTTCAGCATTTGGAGTTAATGGCAACTCTTGCACAGCCCTTGCATTTTCTTCACGGGTGAAATTTTAATACATTTTTTATTGTTGGCATGTGAACTTCACATTTACTTATAGTCAGGTGCCCCGAGTGTCCATTCATAACAAAAAGGGCGCAATAACTGTCATAATAAGAGACGTCTGGTAAACTGTGCTTTTAACGGTTGACAGTGGGGAACAATGCACACTCCTTGGGTTTCCGTATATGATTATTACTAACTATACATAAGCTCCTCTACTTACGAATGAGTTACATTCCAAATCGCCGCTCGTAACCTGAAATGTGCGTAAGTCGTTATTCAACGTCATTTTAAGGGCATCCGCAAGTACAAAGAACTAGGATGCTGGGAGTTCGTACGCTACGTTGCTGTGCGGCGGGAGTAGCGGCCAGAAGTCGTACTAGGCGGAACTGGCGCGAAAAAAAAAAAAAATTGATGTGGGCAGGAAACGGGAGCCCAAGGAACACAATTCGGACTTACAGTCCTCACCGCTCGTAAGTTGAAAGTTCGTTAGTAGAGGAGTGTCCGTAATCTGTTTTTTTCAGTGTGCACTGGTATAAATAAATGGGCTAATAACCCTAAAACTAAATAAGACACGTCAAGTATATTGTGCTTTAAGCAGGTCATCATGGGATAACGTACAACATTAATTGGTCATTTACTGCAAAAAGAAAACAATCAAGGTAGATCTTCAGGAGCAGGATTGGTGACCATTGTTTTAAAGTTTGGCTAATTTATTGTGCCCTCATTATCATGTTTTTGGCAAACAAGTTTAAATTATTGCTTGCAAACAAAATATCTTGTGTGCACAACATAAGATATCATCCGGGATATGCCGAGCTCCGCAGCATCAGTTGTTTTATCAAAGGCTGAAAACAGCAAGATGTGGAGCCGGAGAGGTGGTCATGTGTCACGTGACGCATAGGTGAGCCTCACAAATACCGCGTGCGTACAAAGGTCTACAACTCGGAAGTCCCTATTTGCAGATCCAGGCTCTAAACTGCCAGGTTGAATCACTTTAATTTGCATACGGACAATAATCCTACAGAAATACCAACTCTGATAGGATGACCGTGCAGCTCATGGCCATCGAGGGATCTGACGGCGAGGTGAGCTCCCTCCAGCATTTCAAACTCAACCACGGCGTGGATCTGGTATGGAAACGGGAGAGAGAGGGAGAGGTAAGGGGCTTCAGTGCACTGCTGGATGTGTCCCCTAGAGGGCGCACATGTTAGACTTACGCTCTGCATGCCCTCCCGCAGTGTGACAGACCGGACTGGACCGCACCGTCGAAACAGCCTTTGCACGGATTGCACCGTGCAGTCCTTGGGCAGCGGCCCGGCGTAAATCATGCACATCTCTGCCATCTGGAACAGGAGAGGATGAAGGGGGGATTCACTTCAGCTGAGGACAGGACAAGCCCCCGGTGCCTGGCCTATCTGGAGGGGCGGGAGAACGTACCCGGTGGAGCTGATCGGCCAAAAGCTTCTCCCGCAAGCCGAGCCTCGCCCGCTCAGCCAGGGAGGAGAACCGGACCGTGCTGAAGAAATGATCTTGTGTTTCGCTTCTGGAGGCAGACAGTACCTGAGGCACGAAAAACATAAAGCGGTGGATTGTGCCACGCTCGCCGCCGTCACGCCCCCCGCCGAGGTCCAGCTGGCCCGCGCCGGTGCCCACCTCCCGGTCCGAGCTGCACTGCACCCTGCTCCGCATCGCCGGGACCCCAAGTCCTCTGGTTCCCGCCGCCACGCCCAGATGAACTGCAGACAGACCGGCAGCCTTGAGGGCATCTCCAAAGCTGGGGGTTAAAACAGAGACGCCCGTCAGAGTCACGCAGGGTGCAACACCACAAGCATAACAAATGCATGGAGTAATGCTAGGAGACGCTATTACTCACACGGGCCGAAAGGTACAGCTGGTATTTTACACACTGTTCTTCTCAGAAATCAATGAAAGCTCCTTTACTGAAAATGGAGCTTTGCTTGAATGCCCAGATACAATTAAGCAACAATATTTTCCTTGGGTTTTTCCTCCGTCCGCCATGTGTAAGGCAATGGAGTGTGAATTCATTGAATCATCTAAATACAGATGGTCTTCAGTGAGGCTACAGCTGATGTGGTTCATTTCAGGCCCTCCTTGAAATGCAGAAGCAAATCACCCAAAACGACACCACCAAACTTTAAGTGTAGTGAGCGCCACCTAGCTGTCATTTATAAAATAACAATTGCAGTCACGTTGACATCAGTCAGCCTTTGTTAGAAATAAAGGCTGGGCTGTCCCATCCCGCTTCCCTCAGAGTGTCCAGGTCCTATATGGATAACGTTCATTTGAACATCCCCTCTCCAAATGCCATGAGCCTGGAGCTTCACCTGATACTGCTCATGCCTTTGTCGTCGGCTTTGGCTCCATTCGCCGAATACTTCTTCGGCTGACGTCTCTTCCATTCCGCATCGAGGTCCAACGCCGCTACCTTGAAACCGAAACGAAAGTATGCTTCACTACTGGAGCTCATTCACACCATGACCTTCAGATGACCTCCGGGCGAACGGCACACGACTTCGCGTGCCTTCTGTGGCCCGACACCGATGAAATGCTGAGCCAGATCCAGGGCGGCCACAGCGTCCTCAGTGGGGTCGTGACCCCGTCTGCCTTCCTGCTGGATCTGTCTGCTGCAGACATCGTGGGGAGGGGGAGGGGGGGGGTCAGGTCAACCGGTGTCAGAGTACATGATGATGGTTGGACCATACTTCACGGGCAGAGGGATTGGAAGGGTCCACTTACTTCAATACGGCCTCTGCCAAAAACTTCAGTTTAAACTTCTGGCCGAATTCTCTGTGGTAGAGAACTGAGGTGTCTATAACATGCTGGTGGATCAGCTGCGGGAGAAACAGACGTCATCCAAGGTCAATGTGGTTCAATGAAACCCAACAACGGGGCCAATGCAGCATGCAACACCTTCACAAGGCCAAACATAAGGGTAGTCCACATGCGAAATTCCCAGCGGTCCTCAGCAACGTTGTGAAAGGTACCTTCAAAGCCCGGAGGTCGTTCTCCAGGGAGTGACCTACAAGCACAGCATCATGGGGCAATGCCTGAATCACCTTGGCCTGAACGTCCTTCAGCCGGGTGCTTACTGGCTTCAGCATGGCTTTGGTGATCCCTGAGTACCTGGGAGGAGAGATGGACAGGAACCCAAATCATCACAAGTCATCATAGCTTCAGATGAATGGAGGGACCCAAGAGCGCAAACATAGTGCCACTGTCCCCCTCTGCCATTTCCTCCAGACCCACGTCTGCCCACCTGGTGACGTAGTTCAGGATGGGGTTTTCAGGCTTCACCAACTCGTCCAGCAGGCAGCGGCCATTGCTGTCCACCAGGGACACGCGTGTCAGCTCGGTACCACACACTGTGACACACTGTGGGGCAGAAAAAACGTTACAAGACACCAGATCCAGACCGCGGGGGATTCAAGTCTCATTACTTTTCGTGAGCGTAGACAGTGATCT
This sequence comes from Mormyrus hasselquistii, assembly GCA_026779605.1. Taxonomy (NCBI): domain Eukaryota; kingdom Metazoa; phylum Chordata; class Actinopteri; order Osteoglossiformes; family Mormyridae; genus Mormyrus; species Mormyrus hasselquistii. The sequence goes on along the minus strand of JAODKE010000101.1, from coordinate 24,286,390 downwards.
AATTGAAAAACATGCCACATACTACTTTGTGTACTATCCTGTCTGCCGTACTACCTTTCCTTTCTGTGTACTATCCTGTCTGCCGTACTACTTATCCTTTCTGTGTACTATCCTGTCTGCCGTACTACTTGTCCTTTCTGTGTACTATCCTGTCTGCCGTACTACCTATCCTTCCTGTGTACTATCCTGTCTGCCGAACTACTTGTCTTTTCTGTGTACTATCCTGTTTGCCGTACTACTTATCCTTCCTGTGTACTATCCTGTCAGCCATACTACTTATCCTTTCTGTGTACTATCCTGTCAGCCATACTACTTATCCTTTCTGTGTACTATCCTGTCTGCCGTACTACTTATCCTTTCTGTGTACTATCCTGTCTGTTGTTCTACCTTTCCTTTCTGTGTACTATCCTGTCTGTTGTTCTACCTTTCCTTTCTGTGTACTATCCTGTCTGCCGTACTACTTATCCTTCCTGTGTACTATCCTGTCTGCCGAACTACTTGTCTTTTCTGTGTACTATCCTGTTTGCCGCACTACATATCCTTCCTGTGTACTATCCTGTCAGCCGTACTACTGATCCTTTCTGTGTACTATCCTGTCAGCCGTACTACTGATCCTTTCTGTGTACTATCCTGTCAGCCGTACTACTTGTCCTTTCTGTGTACTATCCTGTCTGCCATACTACTTGTCCTTTCTATGTACTATCCTGTCTGCCGTACTACCTTTCCTTTCTGTGTTATCCTGTCTGCCGTACTACCTTTCCTTTCTGTGTTATCCTGTCTGCCGTACTACTTATCCTTTCTGTGTACTATCCTGTCTGCCGTACTACTTGTCCTTTCTGTATACTATCCTGTCTCCCGTACTACTTATCCTTTCTGTGTACTATCCTGTCTGTTGATCAAATGAAAAGAGGGTCATTTAACGCACCATTTCACAGTCTAGACCAAAGAGAGGACTGCCATCTGTAACATGTCCATCACTCTGTGTGCAGAGAAAGGATTCACACCCAGGAGCATCTGGTCATACAGGTAAAAGGAAAAAAAGTGAACAGGCAGCATTGTCTGCTAGCTCTATCTGTCACTTTCAGCAATCAGAACAGTAGATTTTCTCAGTGAGAATGAATTATGTTTGAAAATAAAAATCACTTTTACAGTCTATACAGTTCTGAAAAAATTTAGAGACCACAGCAAAAACTCATGCATTTCTCAACTTATGGGTATGTGCCTGTGTAAAAAATATATATATATATATATATTTTTTTTTTTTTGCAAATTCCAGACTTTCTAATCTATCTCTGGCCTTAGAAAGTTGCTTCTGCCCTCTACCTGCCTGGTTTTTGGTCACTGCCAGAGTCTACTGTTTCACCTTATTCTTGTGTACTGCTGTCTTAGAGACTTTGAACCTGCCAGCAGCCTGCCTCACAGTGTAACCTTCGGCCAGCAGAGCCACAATAAAACAAGCAGATTTAAAAAAGGCAGATTTTTAAAAATACCGAGTGATCTCTTAATTTTTTCCATAGCTGTATGTCCCGCTCACCTTTCTGTGGAAAGGACATTCTCCTCATCTCGTCTGGCTTCAGCAGGTAGGCGGTGAGACCCTGAATCTCTAAGCCATATTTACGGATGACCGGATGCCAGCTTAGGTCTTCTGTGGAGAAGGAGAGAATGCCGCATTGATTGAACGTCTGAGATGAGAGGAGAGCACAGCTCTGATTCAATGGGCTTGATTATGCTATCAGTTCATTTCTAATTATAGTCTCAATCTGGCTGCAAGTACTGACAGCAAATTATTTTCTTCAAGGTTTTGGATTTTTTCCCCCATATAATAAACAAGATAACTGGTTTATTCACCTCTGTGACTTTGTGCTGGATAAATAATTGAATGATGGATGGATAGATGGATGGTTTATTCATGAGAATTCTTAACTAGATTCCTGTAATCTCCTTAGAAGTTCTCCTTAGGTAAAAGGCTAATATTACTTGTAATTATACATTTGATGGAAATAAGATGAGTCGAATCATGCCAAATATCCATCCATTCATTTTCTGAAACCGCTTGTCCTATTCTGGATCATGGGGGGTCCGGAGCCCATCCCGAAGACTACAGGCACCAGGCGAGAAGCAACCCAGGATGCGGGGCCAACCCATGGCAGGGCACACTCACACACCATTCACTCACACATGCACACCTATGGGCAATTTGGTAACGCCAATTAACCTCAGCATGTTTTTGGGCTGTAAGGGAAAATAACAGCACCCGGGGGAAACCCCATGATGACATTGGAAGAACATGCAAACTCCATACACACAGAACCCTGGCAGAGACTCGAACCCTGGTCCCAGAGGTGAGGTGACAGCGCCATTGTACCGCCCCTCATGCCAAATAATGCACTTGAATTTTTTTTGTAAAATGTATCTATAACAATTTTGCGTAAGATAACATTTCATAGAAATGGACCACTGTGACCCTGCTTGTGAATTAAATTCCAAACAAATTGATGGGTTTTATCTTGAGCGGGTTAAATCAGTTTTGAAAGGTTATTAATGTGTATCGCATACCATTTTCTTTACTTTCCAAGGTCTTTTTCAACTCAGAATTGGGTATTGAAAGTACGGAGCTACTGTTTTTGTAATTAGAAAGCTCGGTGCTTAAGATGTCAGAGAGCACATTGCCAGCTGGGGATATAAAACTGCATCGCTGAAAGAAAATAAACAGATTATTAAAACATCTAGCACCCACCAAAGTGACTCCAGGTTAAATTTTACACAATTAGTAGTATGCAGCCAATACTCAGTCATTGCTAGAATATTTTAATTGAATACAGTATTATATGTTCTAAATCACCAATCATGTCCCAATAGATATTACAAGAATACCTCATGATACAATATTAATCTTGCAATTTAAGAGTGCATTTAAGCTTAGTTGATCAACTTACAATGTTGTATAATTTCCTGAGATTTTTAAACTGCAGATAATATCTGTAAAAATGCAGCTGAGTGAGACCTTCTAAAACTGTTACGTTAACTGCACACACATTCTTTTGATGATGAAGTCGACACCACCTGGAAAAAAGAGGAGATACAGCTTAGAAAGCAAATCAAAGACATCAGAAATATTGCCATGACCATTTCTAGCATAATCACTTACTCTGGCTGTTTCAGACTGTACATTTTCCCCAACGACGCAAACAGAAGTAACTCGCTTAAGTTCTGCTGAGAGATTGTTCCATGTAAATCATGGAAGGTCAGTTTTAGTCGTGGAACACTCTGTCAAAAATCAAAAGAAATAATAAAAATATTATTATATGCAAATATATATTATAAAGAAAATAAAATTACACTTAACCCGAATTATCCAGCGTTTTCTGTGTTTTCTTCACCCAGGTTTCGTACTTTAGTCTGCGACGTCCTCGGATTTTTGGCACATCCATTGTGGCTCGGAGATTCGGTAGATTTCCGTTTACATCCCAAATCATTCGCCACAGCCATTTGTTTACGGGTTTATATGTACAAGACCTCACCTGAAATTTTCTGGAAGCAAGAAACAAAATGTACAGTTTACTACACACAATCTAACCATCAAACATACAGTCCTGATAAATTACAGTCAGTTTCTGTTTCTATAAATGTTTTGTATGAAACATTTGTTATAATTTTAATATACATAATCTGAGAGAAGCATCCCGTTAAGTCACAACGCTCCATTAGTGAGGGGTGTGTTCAAAGTTGTATCAATAGCAGTTAGTGTTAAAAATACATTTTTCCTTCTCAAAATAAACGGTCCTTAAATGACACATCATCGTTGAATTCCCCATTCCGCTAAATTGTGATCTATATGTCGTTAGCTAATGTATCCAATTCGTATAATTAACCTTCAATGGTTCAATTGTCAAAACTGACAATCGAGTCAATCAAGCAGAACTTATACTGTAATTACGTAATATTGCGTGCAGAAACAAATGAATAAACTTATGAATACTTTACTCATCTAAACGGCTAGCATCCTCTTTCACAGCCGCGTTCTCCCCAGTTTACATGGTCCATGCTTTTACTGTATCTGCCATGATTTCTGCTCGATTGCACATCCTTACAGACATAACGAGTCGATTGCAGAAGAAACGGGAAGTGACGTATTTACTCAAAAATACCGGAGATTTTAAAATGCAATACAGTCGGTGCTATTGCATCGTTGTGTTTGATTACATTATTAGCAGGCGTTTATAAATGATATAATCTATATACTCAGTGACTAAAGTGGTGAACGATATGGCAACAAAGAGACTGGCGAAGTACGTGATGGTTTATGACTGAATGATATTTCACTGACAAATATACTGTCCAGAAAGAGATGCTCGAAGTTTCGTAAGCATGTTATTTGTGTTGCAGGGAACTCGGATTGATAAGAAAATCCAGACGAGCCATGCATGGAAGTGCAAATGGTCAGATGGGTCATAAAGGTAGTATTTTGTTCTCTTTCTCTTTTTAAATTAGGCATATTCCGTGTAATTTCCCAGCTTCTTAACGAGTGTTTTGCACATTGTCTACCTGGTGGGTTAGGAGTGCGTAAATCTTCCATTTATGATCTGAGACTAAACAGTTTTTGAAAAATCTGGATCTTTAACCACGGAAGTGTTCGGTGAATTTCTTTAATTCAGTATTAAACAGTTTAGCCAGAGATGAGCCAACTGTTCTTGATTTCTAACTTTTTGTTGTATAAACTTTTCAGGACAGTTCTTTTCATACCTAATTGTCATTGACTTTGAATCTACTTGCTGGCAAGAGAGAAAAAATTATGCCCAAGAGATAAGTGAGTTGTTGTTTTACACAATTTTATGTAATATTGTGTTTTGCTTGTTTTATGTGATCCCTTTGTTTTTTGTTGGTTGCCCTTACAGTCGAATTTCCAGCTGTCCTTCTGAATACCTTAAATGGAAAGATTGAGGCAGAATTTCACACTTATGTCCAACCGCAGGAGCATCCTACATTGTCTGATTTTTGCACAGAGCTTACTGGAATTAGACAGGTAATGCCGCTGTCTTATTTATGCTTCATGTTCATGCCTTCAGTTCAAAGGACTTGAGCCGAGAGTGTGTTTCACCTTCAGACACAGGTGGAAGCCGGAGTCCCTCTCCAGGTTTGCCTGTCTCGGTTCGCTCGCTGGCTTCAGACGCTACAGCAGGAAAAGAACTTGGCATTCCTCAAAGACGACATCCCCGCTCCTGCTCTTAATCCGTGTGCATTCGTCACATGGTCTGGTAATGCTGTTCTGATTCCATCTCTTAAGTACACATGGAACAAGAGAGGGAGATACAAAATGTCTGGTTTACCTGACATTACTGATTTACCTTTGTTTGATTTTATTCTACTGCTTTTCAGACTGGGACTTGGGTGTTTGTCTGGAGTATGAGTGCAAACGAAAACAGATCTTCAAACCTGAGATGCTGAATAGATGGATTGATCTTAGAGCCACGTATAAGGTAAACTTGTTGGTTGAGGTTAAGAATTAAACTTAGACTATCATTTTATCTTATTGAATGGCCTCCTGTTTACTTTGTCTGTTTATTTGACATTCTCAGGTCTTTTATAATCGAAAGCCAAAAGGACTTAATGGAGCTTTACAAGACCTAGGGATCGTATTTGATGGGCGTGAACATTCAGGTACATTTTTGGTCTTTTGTTATTGAGATGTTTTTGTCTATATCAGGGTCTAATGATTGAAATCCTAACTTTCAGGTTTGGATGACGCCCGCAATACTGCCCATCTGGCATGGAGAATGATAACTGATGGTTGCGTCTTGAAACTTACAAAGACTCTTGACAGGGTGAGTGGCTTTCTCACGGGTCCCGGGTCTGCGGTACACCATCCAAGCCCAACCAGGTGAATAAGTCTTCATTGCTGTTTCAAGGTCTTTGCTGCAACTGCAGTTATTCCCACTGTTTGTGCATATTTCCAACAGGCACCTCTGAAAACAAAGCCCATAGTACAGAATCCTCCGAAAATGAATTCCTCTGGGGATGGGCGTAAAAAGGCAGAGGTTGATTGGGAGGTTGCCAAAAGCACTCTTAAGCACCAAAGGTCTGGACATACAGAAAAAGAAAACAAGAGTGTTCCTGAAGTTACCTCAAATACAAACTGTCAGAGTTTGGTGACGCCAAAGACTCTTCTTGGTAGGTTGGCCGGTCCGCTTGTACAAAGGCAAAAACTGGTGCAAGGATCTCTCGGATGCTTTTCATTTGCCAGATCATCTGTTTCCATGAATTCCGTGTCAGACACGAGTACCAGCGTGTTGCTGGTCTCTACCTCTGTTGACAGTATAAATGTTGCTCAGTCCTGTGGGGTTGTTCAATCTACTGCATCAAATTTGGAACGGGAAGAGTGTCAATTGCTTCCAGAAACCGAGGAGTCATGCTCCTACGATGATGTGATACTGGAAGACAAAGAATTTGACCCTGCTCTTTTGGAAACATCTGCGGCTGCTTTGGATGACACTAACGGCATAACCCTGAAAGCTGTTCTTTCTCCAGAACGTGGAAGCTGCAGTAAATCAAATCAAATTCTGTTCAGAAATTCAAACACAACAGTATATTCAGTTGAGAAACCAAGTCCACATTCTACTTCTAGTACTTTTAAAATTCCTACATCCAGCCCCAAAATCGGAAGAGACACCAGCATGTCTCATCCAAATGCATCAGTGTTGAGGCATCCCAGGGCGCTCTCTGTGCTGGAAACATCAAGAAAACCCTCAGAAATGGACATGACTGCATGCGGAGTTTCCCATGCTTCGCACACAGATGAATCACATCTTTCCAGCATGTCCAGACTGTCAGCAGGAAGTTCAGCCTCTTTGTTTTTGAACAGAACATCGCTTCCTAATGCACGTACTGCGGTGAAGGCCGGCAGGAGCGGCACGTCTCCGCTGTGCCACTGCGGCCGCAGGGCTAGACGGCTAACCGTGGCAAATGGGGGGCCCAACCACGGCCGGGTTTTCTACAGCTGTCCCATCGGGAGAAATGCCACTGGGAAAAAAAGAAACTGTGGCTTCTTCCAGTGGGAGTCTGCTCATCTCAAAGCTGTCCCAGCCTCCACATCCCTGCGCTTTGACAGTTCTGCCAGCTCCTCCCTGTCTGAGAGAACTTTCTCCCATGGCAGCTCGAACCCGTTCAAGAAATTCTTTGGGAGCTCCTTAAGACATTAACTGTGAGTAGATCAACTTGTCAAAACACATGAAAGTCAAGCATGTCTTTTTAAATGCACCATAGTTTTTATTACAAATATTTATTTTGTGTATGATTTTATATTTATTGAATGGATGGTTAAATGCATGATTGGTAGTATTTTCTAACTTGTTTTTAAGATCATCATGTATGTGCTATTATGAAATAAACTACAGAAATGTCTAAAAAAACAACTATATCATTACTGCTTTTTCAGTCGAACAGACATAATTATACATTCTTCATAGATCCAGGAAAGCAGCACCACTAGCATGGTTTAATGTCTTCCCCACTCTTTGTTCCTCAACTCAACTCTTCTTATTTTACCGCTGACCGTCTTTGGCAGCTGTTCCACGAACTCAATCTGAGTGGAAGAATATTGTGATGTCATATTGGCTGCAAAATCGCCCAATTGCAAGCCAGTGAGTACTGTGTCTCGAGCCAGAGGATCCTGCTCCTACCGTACCTTGCGAGGGTATTTATAGGGAGCTGTAACTTTCTTCACGTGCTTCTGCAGCTCGACTGTGAGCTGATCTCGGTCCTTGGACTTGTATGCAGGGGTCAGGACAACGAACGCCTTAACGACCTGTGTATGGATGGAGTTTATCCTTCAGATCCTTTAAGTAACTTCTCCCCTGAAAGGGTGATATGAAGCCGCTCACCTCTCCTCTCACTGGATCCGGGCTGCTGACCACGGCTGATTCGGCCACGGCAGCGTGCTCGATCAGCGCATTTTCTACCTCAAATGGACCAATACGATACCTGGACAAGGAAATGCAAATTCAGCGAGACAACACCGGGCTTACAGCATGTACTGCGATTATAGCGGTGATTACCACCGATTGGCTGAGTCCTCCTCACACCTGGGTTTGAACAGCTGCCCTACAGGTTATCCCAGAAACCTGCATATGCACCGGCCCTTTGCGGGTTAGACCGCCCATCCCTGCCCTACAGGTATGAGGTCACAGTGTTACTTTGTGAGCCTCCTCTTGATGCCTTTCATTCCAGGGGATTTCAATCTCTCTTAAACCAGGGAACCTCAAATGACTATGGACCAGAGGTACAATCTAATGTACTAATATAATGCAAGTAACTCTGAATCAAGGACTGGTGGGGGCTATAATGTTTTTATCTGGGAGGTGGGAGCCCCTTAAATATGTTTCATATTTTGGAGACAGTTTTCAAAATACCACAAATTCCCTGTTGGAGACCCGCTGCCTTAGACTTCATTTAAATTAACTCTTAGAATATACATTACCCAGCAGATAGGATGACATCATCGGATCTTCCCACAAACCACAGGTATCCCTCCTCATCCACCACTCCCCGGTCTCCCGTTAAGTAAAAATCCCCTCTGAAGCACTGGGCCGTCCGCTCTGGGTCATCCTGCACACAAGGTGGCGCACGGGTCAGAGGTCTGCCATCAGGGAGACCGTGAAGCGGACAGAGGCGAAGGCAGTGGCGCCGTACGGTGTATCCAGTAAAGAGCGAGAACGGTCGCTGAGGCTTCACTCTGATGGCAAGGTTCCCCTCTGTGCCTGAAGCCACCACCGTACCGGCATCATCCACCACCTAGAACAAACATCATGCTGAGGGTTAGTACAGAACCTACCAAACCTGTTATATGTTACATTTTACCTGCGAGGCAGATAAGCTTCAAGCTTCAGTTTTCAGGCTCTCTTTTGGTGGGATGCACGTACCTGCACGTCATATGCTGGTGACGGCTTTCCAAATGATCCAGGTTTGATCTTCATACCTTTAAAAGTCCCAGCAATCAACACCTAAGAATAGAAGCCCGTTTATTCTTTTAAAATTTGCCGTTTTTAATGAATGATGTCGTTCTTTATATATCGAATTACCGTTTCTGTTTGTCCGTATCCTTCATAAATATCCAGCCCAGTGTAAGTCTTCCACCTTTCCATTACTTCTGGGTTAATGGGCTCTCCAGCACTAAGACAGTGCTTCAGGTTTTGGAATTGGTACCTGAAGCGTAGAGAGAGCATTTGTTGGGTTTTTGGGTTTAGAACATTATCACTTACGGTATCACTTAAAGTATGCGATGTAAATCACTTGCATATACTCTAACTCCTGACCAGTACTATATACATTTAGTTTGTACATATAGACAATGGTGAACAAGTTACCTGGAGAGGTCTTCTTGGACAAGCATCCGATATGCAGTGGGGGCCGTGCAGAATGTTGAAACGGGGTAATGGGACAGTGTCTGAAACAAAGGCACTGCTCATGTGCGGATTACAAAGTATTAACTGCATTTATAAGATGATGCCACATTTATGAAGGTGAAGAATATCTGACTTGTGCATAAATCGTACTTTTATGAGCAGAGAGCCATACAACCTATTATACAACAGTATTGTTGTGACAACAGACAGACACGTGGGAAAACATTGCGTGGCTTTTGCGTTTTGTCTGTTGAGGTACAGTGTAGTACCATATGTAGTTACTTTTATTATCACTGTAGAATAATTATTATATGTACTGTACTGTTGTTATTGTTCTGCGTTATCTTGGATGGAGCTCTGAGGCTAGGGATCTGTGCCAGTAACTGGAAGGTTGCTGGTTCAAATCCCATGAATGCCCTGAGCGATTATACTCCGTTGGGCCCTTGAGCAAGGCCCTTAACCAATGATTGCTTCATCCTGGGTATGACGTTAATCTACATCTGGCCGTATAATGAGGTCCCACAATTTATAGGAATAGCTTGCGGGTTGATGGCAGGATTGACACTGTGGTCAGTGGAAAAACACTCACACTGGTCCATTTGGACTAGTGTGGTGCTGAGGTATCATCTGCCACATGGCTGCACGCAGGTTCTCATCCCTGAGGTGGTTTGTTGTGTTGTGGGTACAGCAACACTCTGTAATCAGTGCATGCTCCCTACCTATCTCTCACCTACAAATTTGCCTTCAAGACAGACTTAGGAAACGGATCTCATTCGTAACCTGTGGACTGCCAGTAAAGAACATATTCCCACTACACTGGCAGGATCGTTCAATGTTGCCGGGGGACCCACCTTCAGCACCGTGGTGGTTTGAAAGCGTGGCATGTGGTGCACAAACACACAGGCCCCCTGGATCCAGGGAGCGAAGACGCTACTCCATGCGGACTTGGCCCAGCCAGTGTCGGAGGTGTTCCACAGCACGTCCCTCTCAGTCAGATCCAGCCAGTACCTGGACCCCAGTAGAGCTGAGCCTGAGAGTCAGGCCTGGAGGGGGTGTGGCATTTGGCCCCCCCCCCCCCCCCACCCCCCTCCCTCCCTCCAGCGC
>JAODKE010000101.1:24263911-24275788 GCA_026779605.1 Mormyrus hasselquistii | reverse complement strand
CGCCCAGTCCGGGGGGGTTCCCCACCCCCCCCCCTCCCGCCCGAGCCCCCCCGGGCCGGGGCCCCAGTAGGGCGGGGGGCGCGGGTCCGGCGCGGGGGGGGTGGGGGGTTTTGCCCCCCCCCCCCCCCCCCCACCCATGCCCCGTACCTGCCGTTGACGGTGAGGCCGATCCCAAAACTGCAGTGACTGTGTTCGGTCATCTTCGGAGTGCCGGTGGTTCCGCTGGTGAAGAAGATGGTCATGGGTTCGTTGCCTTTCGTGTCGACGCACTCGTGATCGCTTGATACCATCCTATCGATATGAACAAATGCATCCCGATAACTAACATTCATTTATATATAGATGTACACGTTTCATTCACGCAAAAAAACAGCCACCGTGGCTTTGCTGCGACTTCATTCCGATTTCTTTTCACCTTGAAAGTTCACCAAGGTTCATCCAACCATGTCTGTTTTGCTGAGACACCAGGACTTTGGCTTTAAGGAACGGGCATTTGGGTGCCACAGAGTCAAGCACGGGAGCCATGGACTCGTCGGTTATGATGCACTTGGCTTTAGATGTGTGCAGTCTGTGGAGGATGTCCTTAGCTGTCAGCTGAGAAGTGCCAGGGATGAGGACAGTTCCTGGGAGGAGTGGAGCGCAAACGTGGCATCGAAATGTCAACATTCATCATCGTAACACTGCAAGACTATGACACAGAGTTTGAACACTGAATGTGACTCTGTGGTGCCAATAGCACGCTTTGGGCATGTTCCTTGACAAACCTGTCTTCATACACGCCACGTTCACCAGCCACCACTCAGGGATGCGGGGGAGAATCAGCAGAACTCTGTCTCCTTTCTGCAGGTTGCAGGGACCGCAAAGTACATTGGCCACTTTTCCAGCATGGTGTCCTATCTCTTCAAAACTCCATTTCACCTCATCCTCTCTGTCATTTACCCACCAGAAGGCAGGATTTGGATATTTTTTCCCACTCTGCAAACGAGAAAACGATACTGTTATATCGTGCAACCCACAGAAGATAAAGTAGGTAAAGTAGCAGGTAAAATAGATAAAGCGGTGTAGTAAAGCGAACTACCGCATTCCAAAATAACTATGTCGATGTGTTGGAAAATCATGCAATCGAACAGCAAAATCAGAGCCAGTATTTCGGTTCTTATTTATCCCTTTCCTATAATCAAGTCTGTCCCTGGAGCAAGAGAAAATCCTGAATGGCAGCCCACCCCCAGGCACGCAAATCCACACAATATATGCGACTTAGATACATCTACCCATAAAATGCACACAAACAAAGCATTAACCGAAATGAAGAAATACAACCTTCTCTCTCTCGGTCCACGCATCAAGGACGTCCTTGGCGAAGTTAAAGTATTTAGGAACTTCAGGGTTGTAAAGTTTTTTCAGGCTTTCGTAGTCTTGGAAGTTGTTCGGAGCCAGTGTTGTGTATCCATGAAGCCCATAGCATATATTTTTGGAGATTAAAAACGTGCCGAGTTTCCGTTTTACTTCCAAAGTTTGACGATGAAGCGACTTAATCATTTTGTGTTTTATTTATAAATTTCGCAATGGCTTTAGTCTGTACAAGAGTGGTGATTGTTTTTCCCCCCTTTTATTTAACCACTGGGATGAAACTGGAGAAAGAAGGCAATCTCTGCTGCGCCGCGGAACGAGAGAAGAAAAAGTCAACGACGAATAAAAAAAAAGTTTGCACATAAGTGAAAAGCTAGTAACCTATTTGATAATCATCTTGCATTTAACGAAAAATGCATTAAAATTCATTAACTTCTATCCATGTAGGTGCAAAATTCTTTTAATAAAACTTATCTGAGCAATAAACCTATGACTAGCAGACGGAACTCCATTTAAAACACGGATTTAATTTATGCATTCAAGTGAAATGAAGCTGGAAAGAAAAAATACAGGGTGAATGAACAAGCTGCCGAAGTGTTTAAGAACGAACCAGAAGCAAAGACCGTCACCATGCAAGCCTATAACCCCCGATCATTCACTGTTGACAGAGTGAGCTTTCGGTATTTTAGGTTTTGTAGCGCGTGAGATAAATTACCCGTAGAAGAAGAGACGACCAAAGAGCATTATGTTATTCTCAAATCATAAACATTAATGCACTTGCGTTGTACTATGCACCTCACATCTGTTTATCCGTATTTGAGATATATTTACTTAATTACAAATAATAAATGTGAAATTTCTTGTCTTTTTATGATATAAAATATTGTGCAACTGGTATGTTATTACTAAAAGAAATGAATTCATGTCTAAAACGTTTTTTAAGGTAACAAACACAAAATTGTTGCGGTTTTGGGTCTTATCTTTACAGTCTCTGTTAGGGAGAGACGCTGCCTTGTTATGGAGAATGTGGTGTAATTCCTCAGGGACCTATCGGGTGACAAGGAAAAACAGACAGAAAGCCTAAAGTGTACAGATAATATATGAGAAAATAAATATGCATTAATAGCATAATAATAGAATGGAACACGTAATAACGCAACAATATAATCCATCTATCCCTTTTCTATGCAGGGTCGCGGCGGTCAGGAGGCTACCCTGGATTATTAAAATATACTTAGGCCTAAATAAAATTATAAACACAGTAGTAAATGGGCTAACAAGTAAAATAAAACATAATAGAAATGCCTGTACGTGTATGTATAATAATAGGCGCGTTTCTCGTTTAGGCCTATGTCAATTCATTGATAATGTTCTTCATAATTTTATATACATATTTAGTAATGTATTTATGTTTTATTTCCAAACCATTTCATACCAACTGGCCTATTAACAGATTAATTTACGAAGTCCCTGGAAATGCACGAAATTATAGTATCGCTCTTAATTTTTATTCTGGGTAGCATAAGCATCTGTGTTATGAAGATAGGATGTAAAAAACCCCAGTACGGTAGGTGGCAGTATGGTGAATCAGGAGAGAAAAGTTGGGTAGAAATAACCGAAGAACAAAAAACAAGGCGCACATGATAAGCGTAGTAGTTAGATGTTAATACGGTAATGTGTGGCTAGAAATTATATCCACGTGATGATATATATTTAACGCAAGAATGAACGTTGCTTAACATTTTTGCTTTCATTAACGTGCACTTTGCCTCAGTAAAGTATTAGGAAGTTACGATAAGTAGATGAAATTTGCTTTTAATTTCGTGTACTTGTAAAGTAGATTGTTACCTGACTGGTGTGTATTTATTAACTTTGAGTTGTTTCTGCTCCGGCTATCCCGTTAAGCGCGTCTTATTGTTCCTGTATTTAAAGGTGAAAATGTCCGATTCCAAGAAAAGGGGTAGAAAACGGTATGGGAACTATAAAAACAAGAAGTACAAAGGGTCCCGAGAGCTGGAAGTGGGTATGCAAGGGATCCTGATTACCTGCAACATAAATGAAAGGAAATGTATCTCGGAAGCATTCAGCCTTCTCAACGAATATGCTGATGAGTTATACGGACCAGAGAAGGTGTGTTACTGGGGTTTCGTGTTACCGAGCACTCTAATTTACAAAACTGATGCGGATGAAATGTAGTGGTTTAAAACAGCGGTTCCCGCCGTTTCTTTTTCCAGTTTTCGGATTCTGAAGAGGGTGACAGTGATGTGGAGAGCGATGAAGATGATGCAGAAGCAGCTCTGAAGAAAGAGGTGACCAAGATTTGCACATCTACGCAAAAGAGGGAAAGGCGATTCCAGGCACTGGACAGTGGAGCCAAGAACGTGGTCTTTATTAGGACACAACATTTGGGTAACATTTTTTATCCTCATATATTTTTCAGTGTATTGCGATTATTACTCACAACTACTGTTCTTGCAAATCATATGCCTGCATATGTTTGTGTATATATATATATATATATATATATATATATATATGTGTGTGTGTGTGTGTGTGTGTGTGTATATACAGTATGCAAGCATCGACGTTTCCTTTGCACCTTGTAGAAGACGCACATTCATGATGTTTCTTGTCTCAGACCCCGCCCATCTGGTGCACCACATTTTGCAAGACCTGCACACAACAAAGAAAAAGAAATCTCGAGTGATCCTGCGGATGCTGCCTGTGAGTGGCACCTGCAAGGCCTATCTGGAAGACATGGAGAAGTATCTCAGCAGCTTCCTGGAACCGTGGTTCAAGGCGCCCAACCAGGGCACGTATCAGATCTCCTTCAAAGCTCGCAATAGCAGCCACAACAGCAGGGAGGATATCATCAAGGCTTTGGCGGGTGAGAGCCGGAGAAACGCCGGCAATTCAGTAACTCATTCGGAAAATGTTTGCGTGTGGACAGAAGGAGATTATGATAAAGTGCTCCTCAAGAGTGTGTGTGGGATCTTTAATATTCTTTTTTGTGTAATGCCTGACTGAAGTTTAGCTGTTTTTGCTGGGGCTTATTTGCGTGTGTCGTTCACTGTAGGTGTCGTCGGGAGACTGAATCCAAAGAACAAGGTGGATCTCACCAACCCCGAATACACAGTCATCGTCGAGGTGATCAAAAGCGTGAGCTGCGTGAGCGTGGTGAAGGACTACATGCTGTTCAGGAAGTTTAACCTGCAGGAAGTCGTGAAGCCGGACCAGGAACGAAAGCCGCCCGGTCCGCCGGACGGCGCGCGACAGAACCCCGGCGGACGTGTGGCGGACGACGTGGAGACGGGAGCTGCTGTTGAAGATCAGGACGCACAATTGGGGCTGGGGGGACAAAAAGAAGCAGAAAAAGCGGCACCGGTGAAGGATGAAAGCGGGGGTGCTGATTCCGAATCCCCGGACCAGCAGCAGTGAAGGCAGTTAGACGACATCTTTTGTATAACGTTAAGAGGATAGTTCAGGGGAGACGCTTCTGCTTCTTAACTACTTTTTATTGCAATTCTTTCGAAATACTGGTTAACACATTCACACCCGTAGCTTTCCAGAGTTGTATTTAGGTTGTGAATGGCAAAGGTTTTAAAAACTTTGTATAAATGCTTTATCTGATGGGTGGTTTTGTTTTTTGTGAAGCTACGTGCTTAAATGTAGCATGAAAGCGAGTATTACTGTAATCCAGGATACTTCATTTTGATTTCGCCCTACTCTCCCCATCAGCACATGCGGCTCTTGGTGGGGCTTCATACTAAAACTTGTGTGCCCTTTCAGCATTATTTGGTTTTTAATTAAACAGAAAAACTACATCACAAGTGAGACTTATTAGGCCGCGCCAGTGGAGTCTGTGCTTATATGTACTACATACCTGGGTCTTATGCTAAGAAATTAGCTACTGGAATGTGTCTTACACTAAACGCGATGGACGGCATGTTCCAGCCTTAGGGGCAGGAATCTCATTCAGCCATCGGGCATTTGGGTGATGCATTACTAAAGCTGTGCAGTTTGTTTAGTATTCGGTCTTCCCCTTTTTCCCCCTTATGGGCGGACCTGCTTCGGCCACTTGTCCAGTACTCCGTCGCAGGGTAATTGTAAGACGGTATAGGAGACTAAAATTCTCTTATAACACAAGATGGCGCCATTTCTGCGAAATTAAATGCGTTGACTGAAAACAGCATTTTATGTAGACGTTCACCCACAAATCTACTGCAATCTGAAAATAACTCATGAATGGTCTGCTGAAGTATTTATATGGTCGAACAAAAACGTCCGGTTGGCTCATATATCTTCATATATTCGTGATACATGTTTCGCGAGCGAAATTTGTAATTGCTGCATTGTGATTAAAAAAGGTCTAATAGATGTTACCATGGAAATACGCTTTTGGTTCAGGTTGCCATTTAATGATCCCTTTATAATTATATCCTTGTATTTAAATGTATTTCATTGTACTTCACCAATGAATCACCCACCTAAATGTGAATAGGCATACCGGCGTCACCAACTACCCAACTATATATTATCCCCGAGGGCCAAATTCCACCAGCAGCACAAAGCCAAGGTCCACTGTCTCTGACAAAAAAAACAAAAAATGTCGACACGGTGGTCCCCCCACTAAGTTGGTCGACAGTGGTGTGGGGTACCAATGGCACGGTCCGAATACAGTTGTGTAATTGTTTCGGTCTGTACACGAACCGCAATGCGCCAGCTTTGTGAATGAAGACTAATTTTACTGTCTGTGGTAAATGAGTATGTGTTTAAGGACAATTTGACTAGTTAAGTAAAAAAAAAAATAAATTATTAATTTGACCTTGAAATATGTCTTATGCATGTTTATATATGTAGCCTATATCCCCATTAATTTGATTTTAAAATTAAATGTAATTGGAAAATATGACTTTAAAATTAATCCTTAAATATATAAGTTTATTTCATATTTCATGTAGAAATGCGTAAAATGCTTAAACCACAAGTGAAAATGAGTGAGGCATCTTGCACTGTAGAATTGCAAACAATCAAAGCAATCAATAAGGGATACCAACGTTACATTGCAAATCATAAAACACATAGTAGAGGTAATATGCGTGTAAGCATGTATATTCAGTGTACAGTACAGGTACGAAGGATCACAGTGCCAGCAAAATGAAAGGGATAATAACGTCTGTTTTACATTTATCTGTATGTTCAACCGAACGTTGACACAAATCTTGAAAAAACACCAAAGTGAAAGGAATAGTGCAGAATTAAAAGCAATTTATTTATTCCACTACGAGACTCGCCTTCCCTTTGCTATACTGCTCTCTTTATCTGCGTAGGGCAGCAGGATTGTCGCGTGCCCAGTTTTTCAAAGGACATTCTTGTACTATTTTTGGTGGAAGGGTCGCCAAAAACAAAGCGACATCCAGTCTGCTGTGCACGACAGATATTTCCAACCTCTGTGATTGTTACCAAATGTTAAAGCTTATTTTTAAAAATGCATTTTGCCAAGTGTTAAAGCTTATTTCTCATCTTGTCTTTTACTTCGGAAGGGTTTTTTTTTGTCTTTTAAGTAATATGATTTTTTTTGAGTTTTGCGAAATTTAAATGATGCTGAGCAGAATTGAAAATGTACAATATATGGTGCTTCAGACGCCATTCAAACACTTTTTGATTCGCTTGATTATCTATATTACCCTCCACCAAAAAACAACAATAATAAAAAGCCCACATTCCTCATCTGTACAGCTGAGTATTTGTGAGCCATCGGCTAAGTAGCATGGAGAGATATAACGGCACAGCAGCAGGTGTTTGGGGGCGATGCGGCTCCTCTTCTAGGTCCCCTTGCTAAAAACGATGGCAGGATGTTCTGTACTTCACAACCTTAACAAATGTTAAGCATTAATGGATGCATGCGAAAGGACAGGATAAGTTTATTGTCCACCCTCCCCTAATTACGGGGGATTTGGTCGCTGTATACTGTATTGATTTTTCTGTGCATCTTATTAGGATAAACTACCCCGTGATAGTTTTTTTTTTAAATCCATGATTATTTCAAGATACGTTAGGGCAGTCCGTACTTTATTCTGGAAAAATGTAACCGATCTTTGTCCTGCACAGGGACAGGGCAGTGGATGTCACCGAGCTCCTTAATTAATAGCCCACAGGACTCTCCTCGGGTCCCGTCCTGAGCGCCTCCGCTTCTCCTAATGTGTTTTTCCTCATGGTGCCAGAGCAGAGCTGGAGCTCCGGCCTCCCCGAAGAGTTCACTCTCTGCCCTCATTAGGGTTAATTACCTGGGTAGGGATCCGCTCCCCGCGACCTGTCCATCATTAGCCTGTGACAGGGACTGCACTTTGTCAGGAATTAGAATTGCCGTATTCGGCACTGACATGTACAGGACAAAATGAGAATCCTGGTGCTGCTTGAAAAGGAGGATGCACGAATCCTCTCCTTTTTACCCCTGACTTGCACCGACTTGTGGGATGCTGCAATGATGAAGGTGTGTCGTAAAGGACTTTTAAGAGAAAAAAAGAAGGACGACCCGGATTTGCCGTGAATAAATGCAGGCCACCTCCGGGTTAAATGGAGCCATTTTATTAGGACGGGGGTCAAATCCCAGCGGCACCGTCTGGGACCTGTGTGGTAACTATGCCGTAATGAATCCACGGGAGAAACAATCGGGCTGATAATGGAGGCAGACCAGCTGCGGTGTGTCGCTGGAGCAGGAGGTGCAGCTGAGATGTGTCCTTGTCTCTGGTGGAGGGCAACTCCTGCCAGCAAATCTGAGATATCCCCACTGGGTAATTACACAAGCACGGCTACCTTCAGCTCCAACCAAGGGCTGCTCTGGGTTTAGTATTAAAACAAACCAGTTACTTACCGCGAATGTACCGGTAGGCCAACTAGCATTTCCACAGCGCTGCCAATAAAGATGGAATTATTTTTTCTAATGCTAATTAAATTCATTGCACAACAATAGCAGTGGCACTGTTGTTTATGTAATTATTTGGTTGTCATAATCAGCATTTCATATTCATGACTACGTAAGTACAACATCAACATATTGCACTTGCAAATGCAATTATAATACAGGTGCCTCAAATTGGTTTGAATGACAGGTACTGTTATTAACGCATTTTCTTTTCGCTGAGGAAAAACGTAACGAGAAACCGTGTAAATGTCACATTTTAATATATACTGACAAATCCACAAATTAGTGTCTCAAAGACGGGGCTCAGAAGATGTACATCATAATGGACGTCAATGAATATGATTACATTTGTATGATATGTAAAGGAAAACGGATGCAACCTATTAATGTGTTAATTTTATTCATCGAAGTATAAGAATATCACAAATTGTATTACGGTTAATTTACCTTTGTTTCCACTGCTTGCGCATTATTAAAATTTTAAAAGATTTTGCTTACTGTTATTTTGTAACTCAGCAAGGTGACTTATTTCACAGCCATAACTCATAGTACGAAGACAGAAAGGTGCACTTTGAACTGAAATTACCTTATAAACAGAGACAGTCCACAGTAAACAGTGTCCGTTTCAGCATAATAAATGATTTATCGCAGATTTATACATTTTCCAGATAAGCAATTACTGATAGTCTAAATCTTGGCACTCTGTGGACGCGATTGAATAAATTATTTAGCGGATAAATTGGGTAACATCCTCGTCCTTGAAGACGGCAGAGTTTGTCCCAGTCTAGCGGGGCCTGGCTTCTGCCATAAGACGCCACCTAAATGTCATGGAGCAGCAGGCACCGGAAAGGTTACCGGTGTTATCAGTGCCGGCTAATTGCGCATTAATTGCCGAGAATTTGCATGGCGATGCCTTCGGCCGGCCCTGGTATCCCCGGTGCGGCGTGCTCCCGGCACAGCCGAGACGTCCTGAGGAAGCCACACCGGAGGTCCTCCTTCTAATTACACTTGCAGGCTCCTTCAGCGCGGAATGCGGATAATTACGGGGCTCCCTGTGGTGCCCCGCCCTCAAGCAGCCGAGGCCGCGGTTCGGGCGGGGGGGCGGGGGGGGGCATGCTTATGTTAAAGGTCATGGGTATTTGAAACAAGGATACAAGTTCCGCTGGTTCACAGTCCCAGATGACAAGATTATGCATCTATTAGAAAAACTGCATAGTGTCTCATTGACCTTTATGATCCCTGGGAGACCTTTCTAACACTCCTGGGTCTTAAATTATTCCTCCACTCTTGGAAGCTGTTAACAGAATTTACCAAATAAATTACATTTCTGCGTGCAAAGTTGGATAACAAGTATAAACAAGTGTGACCTAAATAAGTTAAGGATTAACACAACTGGTACATTTTACATAATATGCATAATGATATATTGTACACTATAATTGCAATAAAAGTGGCTAGTAGAGTTGCTCAGGGGGAATCCTATTGCTTCATGCCTCTAGGGTTGGGGAATCTTGCCTCTGCTGTGTGTGTGTGTGTGTGTGTGTGTGTGTGTGTGTGTGTGTGGCTTTCCTCCCAGAGACTTACAGTTAGCTGAATGGGTATCTTTCGGTTGCCCATTGTGTGTGAGTGTGTCTGCACCCCACGATGGACAGGTATTCCCCTGGCAGGTGCCTGTCGCTGCCTGGAATGGGCTCCAGATGTAAAATAAGGATAAATGCCCCTGAATAACAGTGCATGATATAATCCCAGTGTAACTTCTTCATAGTGTATGAGTGTGTGTGTGTCCTGTGATGGACTGGCATCCCATCCAGGGTGTCCCCCTCGCCTTGTGCCCAGCACTCCCAGGGATTGGCTATCGGCCCCCATGTGACTTTAACTAGGATAGCTGGTTGGATGCTGGATGGATGTATGCATGTATGTATGGATGGATGGATAATACAGAATACTGATGGCAAAAATGGAAAAGTAAAAATAAACTGCCTGGGATACCACTGTTTGGTTTCAGACACGGTGACGTGAGGAGTAGAGCGAAGACATTTCAGAGGCATCTGGCTGTATGATCTAAAGATTCGTTTCTTGAACAAATGGACAGCAGGCTGCAGCTTTAAAATATCAACTCCAAGTTAAATGTCCTTTTGTTCGATGATGTATTATTCTGGCAGGGCTCAGGTCTGTCCGTTACATAAGACGGCAATATTTCTGCATGCTGTTTCTTCCTTGCTGGAGGACTCGGTTCTGCCCCGTTGTCCAGGGATGTCGGTAACTACTTTGAGAAGTACAGCCCAGACAAAGACACCCATCGTGGGTTTGCCTTCCAAGTCACACGGCTCGAGTTCCATAGGGAGTTTGTGGGACTGTCAAGAGCATTAGATAACTCAAAGCATGGTTCCAGGCTCGCTGCCGACAAACCAAGACAACAGGCTCCAACAGACCATATCCCTGGTATTTATGAACATGTCTTGATTTATACTGATGGAGTTCTAGATGATACACAGTACACCAGTGTGTTACCTGGGAATCAGGATGGAACACATTGTACAATATGTCTACAACCCTATTACAAAAACTCATGTCTACTGGGTAGAGTTCCCTGGAGTCCATTTTTCCTACAGAACAGGTATCACCCTGAACCAGACTGTCCACCCAATTGGCAGGTATTTCAGCCAGTGTTCCCTGAGCCTATTAGAAACAAACACTGCAGAAAACCATGAAGCGATGGGACTTTCGGTCGCTGACGGTTCTGCCAGCTATGGAACCAGATGCGCGGGTGAGGACCCACAAGGCAAAAAGCAGCCCAAAAGCGGTAACCGGAGATCTCACTGGAGACAGGGACTGGTCCGAAAATGGGAACCAGGAATCCAAACAGAAGAGGGGAACCAAGAAACGGGAACCAGCCACGAGAGAGAGTGAGGACTCTGGCACTGACAGATTAAAGACAGAAAAATTAAATGTCAGTGTCCAGTCTGACCAATAGACTAAAGGTGGGTAAGGAATTACACACAGTAAGCAACCCTGGCTGATCCACAGAACACTAAAGAAGACCCAACACCTAGCAAAGCTGGCGTTCTCATCATCTGGTCCCTGGTCCTTGGACTTCCAGACTGGGGCAGTCATGAGGAGCATCATCATTATCTCTGGTGTGGGTAGCATCTGGATTCAGCATCAACATAAACGAGGTTCTGCTCTGGGGTTACCTGCGAGATGACAACGAGCACAGAATATGCCAGTACAGCTAGCTGATTTCTTTCACCAATATGGTGGATGACAATTGGCTTCTCTTCAAGCTGAAGGAGCTCCAGGTCCTCAGCCACGGAACATCATGTATGCATGCATTCCTTCAGCTGATATTTAGAACAAAACATCAATCTGTTTTCCCCGACTTAATGGCAAGTTCAATATTTTCCCATTCCAAAGTACATTGTTTGTTTGCAGGAATGGAACGATAGCATGACACCCAGCAGGCAGAGGATCAGTCCTGAGCAGGTGGCCTGTGCAAACTGCCCAGACCTCCCCCCCCCCCGCGGCTTGCCCCCCCCCCCCCCCCCCCCCCCCCCCCCCCCCCCCCCCCACCCCCTCCCCCCCACCCCCCTCAACCAACCCTT
>JAODKE010000101.1:24248256-24260297 GCA_026779605.1 Mormyrus hasselquistii | reverse complement strand
AGATGGTCAGGGGCCTGAGTGGGTGGAGGATGAGGGGGGGTGGGGGGTGCATGCGCGTGTGTTTGTGTGAGGGTGCTGGTGGGTGAAGGGGGTGGGGGGCAGGGTCAGGTTTGATGCTGAAACCTGTGAAAACAGGTTTTTTTAGGAAAGCACCGAAAAACAAAACAATTCTCAGCATAGGTATTAATGCACTAGGCCTGCATAAAGCAAGTCCTGTCCAGCTGGATATTCTCTGCCTACTGAAAAGAAAGTCAATATAATATAATATAATATAATATAATATAATATAATATAATATAATATAATATAATATAATATAGTGCAAGAGATAGAACGGCTATTTTATTCTAAACATTTAATAAGATAAATGTTTTTTTGCATTGTCTGATTTCCACTATAGCCGAGTTTTTGAAGAATCATTACATTAACTAAAAAAAGATTAATGCATTAAACCTTGTTTTTTTTCATCATTAAAAAATGTACAAAAAATACCGATACCAATGCATTCATATGGCGAAAGCTTGACTGTGGAGTGTCACACACAAGAGAACCTACCAGGATCTTTTGGTTGAATGGTGAGGCAGGTTCCTTAAGCTTAAGCAGTTTATTAAGACAGAATGAAGATGTTACAGAAAGATGTTTCACACGGCCGGTTCAGTGTCTGACTGTGTCTGTCTCGGCCCCCCCTGCAGGAAGCAGGCCCTTTATCTATGGTCTTCGTACAGACCCCTGGAGCTGGGGGGTCAGACGGCCTCGGTGAGAGTAAGTTGTATGAGAGGCAAAGAACATGATGAGCAAGTAGCAAGGACAGAAAGAAATATAAAAATAAGAAATATGAAAGCCATAAATTAACGAACTAAATGAACATAATTAACTACAAATTAACTATGGAAATCCCTCACTGCCCTGTCACCGTAGGATGATCATCAATGTGCTGTGCTGTGTTTAATATTCACAGCATTTCTGGAAGAGAAGAGCCAGCACAACATTTTCTGTCAATTTGATGCGGTAAAATGCAAGCTGGGTATTCATCACGAAATGCAGCCGTCAAAGCCAGACGTTTATATAAAACCAATCCACTATATAATAATCCTATATCCTCAAGGTAGGTACGCCCATTTTTCATCTGAAGGGAAAACAGGAGTCGGTTTGTTAATGTAGATTTCCATTGTGAAATTTCTATAGCGGAAATGCCAGACCAACTGACTGTGACATTATGGAAAAGCCACACAGCCATGTATAACTTCTCTGTGATTGGTGGTACTAGCAGGGGGGGGGGATTGTTCTGCAGGCTGAAAGGAGCAAAAAATCTGCAGTTTGTAATTATAATTTAGGCTTAAAAAAAAATCACCAGCCATGGAAAAAGGTGAACTGCTGTAACATTGTATTGCAAACGTACAGGTACTATGTTCCACTGAGGTTTTAAATGCAGCCTTACAAGCAACTACAAGTCTCAGAACAGAATCATTCTTTGTCATTAACCAGTGGCTGTCAATTTGTCACTGAGTACATTAAATTAGTACTTTAATAAGTCAACTGTACTAAAACTACATCTTTCATGCCAGTTACAAGACTTATTGTTTGAAGTACGATAGCTTGTATGTACAGAAAACACTTTTTTTCTTACAGTCAGATTAATTTGGCTGCAGAATGAGCACCGTCTTTACTGCGTCTTGAACACTCTTTGTAAAATGAGTCCAAACTTGAAAGACTAACAAGGTATCCACAAGTAATTTGGAGAGGAAAGGAAAATCAAAACGCTCTTTTGTTCTGGCTACCATTTACACTCCTGCAGAACAGACACGATAAAATCGAAGGATCATTCCCATTTCAGCCCACTGAGGAGACTTGGAGACAGATAATGAAACACAGAATGGGGGGGGGGGTTGGGTTTGGGGCTACCTGGACATTCTTACTTTGAATATTAGTTTCGAAATTGTCAGACCAAAAAAAGAACAAGCTATTTGTGCAACAGATGTGAGATTTTTTTCAACAGGAATCAATAAATATATAAAAGCCAAAAAGTCCCTGTGTATTTCCCGGAGTGTTTTTATTTTTACATATTTATACTCTGTGTTGCCTCCATTTTTTTCTGTCAAGCTTCTCTTTCTTTGCCTCTGAACTGCCTCTTTTTTTCTTTAATAAGTCACATACCATGCGGACAGACGAGAGTGTGGTGCCATCAAAGGATCTGATACAATGATCTGTCTTTTTGAAGTGAGGCCAATCTCCCTAATTACCTGGAGGTTGCAGAGAGACGGGTCTGAACCTGACATAGAGACAGTTACATGCCCACGAGGCAGCTGGCTAGTATTAAAACTGATTTATGCGGCTTGAAAGATTCTGTCATCAAGCAGTGTGATAAAGAAGCTTTTGCCTGGATCAGGGCTGTGAACTCACACCTGACCGGAGCTTCGTCACTGCTCCTGAGTGGCTCTCCGCTTTTTTTCCGACGGGGAGGAAGCATTAAAAGAATGTCTGTAATCAAACTCTTGTCAAGATTAATCGTTTCCCCAGTTAACGACTAGGAAGTCGGCAAACAACGCGTTGTTTTCAACCATCGCATAGGTGATGGTTTTCGTGCTGTAAGGCTAGCCTAGTTTCCAGTTTTTTAGCAGCACAGAACTGTCCAGAGCAGTGTAGAGATTGTTTCCTAAGATGTTCATCGGTTTGGAATTAGTGAGCGAAGCAGATTTTTCTGTCCACCTTTCTCGATGGATGTCTGCCTTGTTCTGGCCATGACAAATAGGACACATTATACTGCATGGTGGCACCGCTGTTGGGAAGGAGCAAAAACGTGGCCCGTCTGGGGGTCCCTGAGGACCCGATTGGGAAACACTGTTCTAGGCAGCGATTAAACATAGATGAGAGATGCAATTAAAAACAAATAGATCACTTTTGGCTGCCAAGCCCTCAAGATGTGATAGCCGTGATATAACCTGGTGCAGTATCCATCCAGACTGGTGGCTGAACAGGAGAGGAACATTAACACAGTTATGAGATTGACCTTTCTGCTTTACCAATAATAACCTTCCCATTCAAAACACCTTTCCTATCTGGGTAAAATTAAAATATGTTTCACCTTAATCTTATACACTCCTTTCTAGAAAAGTAGTGAAAATAATGTTAATCTAATTTACTGTGCAACACTGTAGTGCAGGGATGGGGAACCAGTTCCATGTAGGGCGGGTGTGGCTGCGGGTTTTTGGGATGACCTCTCAATCAGCCAATAACAGAGGGTTCCCAGGACTAGAGTTGAGAACCACTGCTTTTTTATTGGTTGACTGAGAGGTCATCCCAAGAACCGCACCCACACCGGCCATCTATGGAACAGGTTCCCCACCCCTACTGTAGTGGATAAGCATCAGCAAGACGAATGCATGGATGGATGGATGAATAGATGGATGGATGGAAATATAAATAAAACCTGCCATACGTTGGAAAGCTGGGTGTATGTGTTGAGTGTTAATTTGGCTTATCCACATTTGCTAATTGTCCCACACATATCCGTCGTCACGGTGTCTTTCAACAAAAGTGACCTATTGACACCAACAATGTTCCTGCATACATCCAGGGCTTCCTTCTCCGGGATCCCTTTCAGTACGACTCAACATGTCCGCAACGTTAAGAACCGAGGCAGGCGTCCAGGAAGAATGCCAGGAACTGGCACATTTTCATGACATCAAAGCGAGAAACATCCAAACGCCGCAATAACCAAGCTGTTTATAAAAGTGTTCAAATTGCTTTCTCTTCCCCTCAAGCATTTGTCTTGGCCTGACACACAAGAAGCCTCCTGTTTAAAATGAACGCAAAGCAAATTGTTCTGCAGCTCTAGATTATCCCGAAACTCTGATCCATCATCTTTAGGAGCATATAGATTATATGACAGTTCAGATGCACCAATTCTTTTTAAACCTTTTACACTTTAAGAATATTTTTTACATTGAGATAAAACAGTAATTAGTCTAAAGTGAAAATAAAACAACGCTTGTATTTTTAATTTTATTTACATGGTGCCCAGCTGTTACTCTCAGCTGGCTAGGCTGACTGACATTGATTCGTCTCACATTTCCCTTGATCGTGACTAAACATGAATACCTCTGGTACATGTCTGAGGCCAGCCACAGGTCATACCGTCTCCTCCCGTGAGATTGTCTCCCTCCATTCAGGCTCAGACATCAGTCTTTTGTTATTTTTTTCCTGTGAAGCCAGTACCTTGTTTGCTCTTCAGCTGGAGAGAGTAAGGTACTGTCTTTTTGCACAAAAGCGTTCTCAGATGCAACCTAATGAGCCGTTACTATTATGACAACATTCCTGAAGGTGCTCATGACAGACTGTTAACCTGCCTCTCATGGCACAACAAAGATCGCAAATCATAGAAATCCAACATTAAATGCTGACGGCCACAACAAACTCAAAATGCGGACCTTCAACAAGAAGAAGTATTACACAACAGTATTACGACATTTGGTGATATAATCAAGCCCATTTTTTGCAGTGTATGTTTTGGTCTTCTGAGCTATCAAGGCCTCAATCATTGTTTACTTTATTCTTCTGAAAGAATTCTATTCACGTTTTATATTGTGAGCATTCAAAATGTGTGTTTTGAGTTGCTTGACTATATACACTATATGAACAGAAGCATTGGGACACCCATAGTAATTACGGGAATTAGTCATGTAAGCCAGACCCATTGTTGACATACAGGTGTGTAATTAAGCACACAGACATGCAATCTGCAGCATCAAACAATGGCCAAACAAGGTAAAGCCAAACAAGAGGCCCATTGCTTGAGGTAGGTTGGTGAGTGCTTCCATTGCAAGGCTGCCCTCTATGGTGATGCCGGCTCTTGAGGGGTTGAGTTGTGGCCTTGCTGGGCTTGCAGCTGTGTTGTCTACATAGCAGAGGATTCCCACTGGAATGTGCACGGAGTCTCCCTTAGTAAGACTCTGCATACTGCAAGAAACAAGACGAAAAGGTTAACAGCAATTTATCTACAATCGGCTGTATAGAATTATTTAATGTTATGATTGTTATAAATCAATGTGGCTTTGTTTTAGGTACTGTAAACAAGCTGCTAGAGCCACTTTGTGTGTGTTCATGTATAGGAAGGTGTCTTCCATGTTGTGACATGTGAGGTGTTGCAGAGTAGAGCAAGATGAATAAAATTGAATGTTGATCTGTATTTTGCAGGTATATTAGCAATAACCTAATACACTGCACACATTTTGTGTTTCTTCTTTGATGTTCCCAAAGGATTGGCTACGTCAAAGTCACCTAGATAAAGAATCAGTGCAACTGTGAAGTGATCCATTGAAAGAAGGCGATTTTCCTTAATGATCTCTCCACCGGCAAATGAAGTATATTCATGTGGAACATGCACCTTTTCTGGCGTTGCTTTATCTAAAATGTCGCTTTTGTTTAACTGTTTCTGTAGCATGCCTTTTTCAGCAACATATTCTATAGGCATCACCAGGGGAAACGTATTCCTCACATAGGCTGCCCTCCTTTTTACAACTCCTGGAGATTCACATTTGCCACAATGATGTCATCACATTACTTTCTGAAACAGCACAGATTATCTCTTATACTGTATAACTACTTCATCCATATTTGGATAATATTTCTTAAGTACTGACTTGACATTACTGTACAGTAATGGTTGTGACAGGTCATGTATTTGGCAAAGGTGTTGTATCACTTCATGTGCAGCACTGTCTGCGATATGCAGAATAGGTTGCATTTTCAATAACAGAGATGCTAGATCATGTTCAAGTTGTTTTCCCAAACCACAAAGATCATCACAGGCTTCTTCCATGACCTCTAGGTCTTCTGTGTCAGAAGTTGACAGTTGTTCTAGTTCATCTTGACTTTCATGGGCCACTTTATCATTAGCATCATTAGCTATACTTGAAATCCTTCCAAGTATGCCGTCTGTGTGTTTTACTTTTGTGTGCATTGAGAGAGGAGTATCCACTGCACTGAAATTTTCAATTTTTATAAGCACAATCGACTTTGTGATTTATCTTTATGTTGGTATTCATACATTCAGATGAGCATACAGATGAGTATTCCATTTCAGTGCGGGGTTCAAGAAATTCACTTGACAAACCGCAAAACTTAATTTGGGCATCTACAGTTTGTGGCTGATCAGAGCTTTTGGTGTGGAAGCAGTATAAATGGCTACAGAGTGCATTGAGAGACTTGAATGTACACATACATTCTTCATGCAAGCAAGGACAGAGGTCAGTTCTTACAAAAGTCCCATCTTTTAGCCTGTAATGTTTAAAAAGCTGTGCTCTCTTCTCGCAGCTGGCAGAGCAGTACTTGCATTTGCAAAACATTTTAATGTGGCTTTTAATCAAAACTAGTCGTGCAAAAAAAAGGCAAATACTAAAAGTGGGCATTTACTTTTTCAAACCTACATTGAAATAATTTGAATTCTACATTACGTTTGCAAAACTGTATGTAGGGAACACACAAGTAGAGAGCTACTTTAAAAACAGAACGCTGCAATTATCAAATGCTCACTATTCACTTAAGACAACCTCAAATTTACATACATTCAAATGCACATTTCAAACTACAAAAGTTCTAGCAGTTTCTAACTAGTAGTATTTGAACAGAGAAAACAACTCACATTGTTCATGCAGAAAATGGTATCCTCTTTACTGCAGGCAAAATTCCTTTAAAAGGGGTCAAACTTGAGAAAAACAGACACATGTAGGCAAAAAATACATTATCCAAGAAGCATGCAATGTGCAAAAACCTTAAATTGCTCTGTAAAAATAAGAAAATGGCACAACGTTCTCTGTATCATCCAATGGACAAACACAGACTTGTTTTCAGCCAATCACAACAGGCAACACTGTGGCCTGAGGTAAAACTTGATAGTTTAAGTTAGTTAAACCTTTAAAAATGAGTACACCCAATAACTGTCTCACACTCTTCATATACCCATACTGTTTAAGTAATGCATCAAGACTAATTCTTTATAGTGATATTTACTCAAACTGTTTGCATAGAAAGAACTTTCAGGTTAACAGTGCAGAGTGAGATGTTGGACAGGCTGGTGTCCCAATGCTTTTGTCCATATACTATAGTGTATAGTGTGTTTTAAATTGGTTGCTTGAAATAAATTGCTTGCATAATAGTATATTAGTTCCCACATTTTGTTCATATTGGTACTTTATAAAACTGCATAGGGTATTGTAAACATCCACTAGACTTCTAGTAAAAATTACTCTCCATGACTTTATCAGGTTGGATTTTCTGGGTATTTGGATGTTAAACAGGTAGCAATATGATACTGTAAGACATGAGTAAAATCTGCTCTGAAGTACAAAAAAGCACCGTGGTAGATTATCTTGTAAGACCTGACAGATACAGCACGTTGTACATCTTTGATACCTATCTAGGGTATGAGGAGGGTCTGAGTAGTCAGGGTCATAAGTAATGGACAGTAATGATAAGTATAATCCCATTAGTGTCTAATATATACTGTGTATTTGTTTTCTGTAATTAATTAAAGACACAGTGCTTATGGTTTTGGATGGATAGGGAATAAAGTAAGAGAAGAAAGGGAGAGATAGCTGGTGATTAGATGTGATTAGATGTGAATTCAGACTGTGTGTTAATGACACAGCTGAGAGTTTTTGGATGCCCTGATTGAAATTAAGAGGTTCTCACCATTAAATTACATTCAACAGAGGTGACCAAAAACACATGCTTAAAATGGAATTTTGCACTCGATATGGTTTGCTTGAATTTAATATGCTGCCATTTGGTTTATGTAACGCGCCTGGAACATTTCAGCGCCAAATAGAGCACAGTTTATTGTATTTCAGTATACCTTTTTATGTAGAAATGTGAGTGTGTGTTTACCTGTAAGCTTGCAGTATCTGTAGTGTGTGAGAGAATCCTGGTGCTGACTGACATTTTCTAAGTACATCCATATTAAGGTTGAGCATGTAAGAAAGTGGATTTATATGATGCATCCAATGTAGTATTCATAGTTATGGAAATGAAACATGGTTGTAGGACCTACAATTTAAGAAGTTTTATATCCAGGTTAACTCTGGTTTGTAGAGGATAAGAGTTAATATTTCTTAGAATGTTTTTTGCTCGTTGAGTTGTTTAGTTTTAATCATGGTTATGGTCCAAATCAATAGCTATAAATAAATTTTGCTCCTGCTTTCTCCGAATGGGGCAGAGTGGGGTGCCAATCAAATCAGTGAAATTCATCGTTTTCACGTGACTGGCTGCCTTTCTGATTAGTAGCAAACAAATTTTTTTTGTGGGGGGGGGGGGGGTTCGGACTCGTTTTTCTACCATGTAGCTAAGTGAGAAGGGCTAAACTGTGAGGATTTGCAGGTATTATTGCGGTGTCCCCTTATAGCAGGAAATGTTACGGTTGACCAGCTACAGCTCTCAGAATGCTAACTCATTCTGCTACTCATTCTGATATTCTGAACATAATACTCATTCCAGTCATGTCCTTAAAGTGCATAGTCTCCATCATGTTATAATTAACTTCATCCATTTAAAGTTCAGTGCTAATCTTAATTATGCTCGTGCCCCCCCCCCCCTTGCCAAATAAGACACATGTATGCAGCAGATTAAGACTGTTACAGGGAGTTTGAGTCATACTCACCTACTCTGTAAACTATCTGAAATGATGCTGCCCAGATTGCAATTGCACCTGAAAAATGTTTCATTGCACTAATTTTTGTATCCCTTTACCGGCTTCCGGTCTGGCTCAGAACTGATGTCAAAAATGCATTAAAAGATTCGACCCCCATTATGACCCCAAAACTTATTAACACACATCGGCAGAGCTTCCATAAATGAGACCACCCTGGTTTAGAATGTTCTGGAATGACCTTGGGAGATTTTGCTCCTTAAATTGCCTTCTACTGATGGGGTAGCACTCTATCCAGGTACCTCCAGAGCTGGGATCTGAATCCTTCCCTTCGCACTAGTGTGTCTGCTAGGGTGTAGCCCAGCTTTGTGCCCTGTACAGACCCTGATGTGACCTGGCCTATAATATACAGTTATTTAATGGATGGATGGAACTCAAGCAGAATACAAAACAATGGTTTCTATACAGGAAATATACACAGTACTGTGCAAAAGTCTTAGGCAGTCAAGGAAAATGATGTTGGTGCAAAACTATGATTTTACGTCTGTCAAAGTGTGTCAGTTTCAAAACCTCCCCGAAAAACACCACAGTATTTGCAGCAACCATGCAATGCATCAATCTATTTTTATGACTTGACCACTAGCATATATGTTCAGCTAATCAGCACCTCACTGATTTTTTAACTAATTCAATTCAATTCAGTTTATTTTTATTATTAATTTATTAACTGAACAAGTTAATTAAACAAGCTTGTGGTGAAATTTAACAAATGCATGGAAATGTCTGAGGTGTCCCGAATGAGAGGTTTGGGAACTGATACAGTGATGTTCTAGCCATCCAGCAAGATATCAGTGACTGTTAGGAGAACTGAAAAAATTCCTGTTTCCCGTTTTTATTGTATTACTCTTAATTTGATTATGCTGTAATGTTAAATAGTGTTTTTGTTCTGAGCAAACATATACCTACTGCCCAGATAAATAGCATTATACATTTACTATAAGTGCCTGAGAATTTTGCATAGTACTGTACACTGTAAAAAAATTTTTTTTACAAAAATTTACCACAAAGATAAAACAGTATTTTGCCATATTTTCCATTTAATAAGAATATACCTGTAAAATACAATAAATCTGGATTTTTAAAATTATGTTTCTTTAAGTTAGTTTATTATAGCTAAAGACGTTAGCCAAAAGGGTTATTCATTTTTACTGTCTATCCTAAGTATTCATAGTCCTAGCTTTGTTGTATATATATCCAGGGTAAGTGAAGTCATGGATGTGAAGTACGTATGTGAAAATCATGTAGGTCTGTTAAGCATGTTGGATTTTTGAAATAAGAAATATCTGGGTAACACATTATAATACAGTTCCGTAGTTAACAGGTAAATATGCAAGAAGGAACAGGCAACAATGGAGTAGTGCTTCATTAACATCTAAATTAGTTGCCTATAACGCAATAATGGAAAACTTTTTTGTCCCCTTTTGATATTAGTTTTATATAAAATTGCTACTAAATATATTTAGATCTTCATGTCTTGAATGGTTTTTGTTTTGTTTTTTTAAGCACGAACCACTTGTGTAAGTCCTACCAAGTCAGACTGCGACTAGGCCAGTCTGACACCTTCATTCTGTTTGTTTTGAGCTCTGGATAACTGGTTTGCATAATCCAGTAGCAGAAATCCAACAGAATCCCACTGACCACAATTTGGAGCAGAAAATTGCCTGAATATTTATTGTTGTATTTATTGTTATAGTTTTTGATTTTTAATTTAAATACATATTCATAGAGCTCTTGATATCACTTGATACCACGTCACTATTTCTTTTTGTGCCACCATGTTAGCAGGAACAGCTTAAGCGAATAACCCTTGTGTGGATTTCAAGCCACCAGAGTTTGTCGTGCACTTTAATTCTGAATGCACTGCTATGTTGCAAAACTTGATAATTTAAACATTTGTGAGGCAAAAGACGCCCCTGGAGTGCTTTCCAGAAATACTGAAGCACACTGAATTGACAGTGTTACAGACCTGAAGCTCCAGCTTGTTACCAATATGATAATATTGGTTAATATTGGATCTATATATGCCTATTCTATAGTTCTATATATATAATAACATGTAAGACAAGTGGTGATTAGTGCTGTCATACTTTATTCACATGTTTGTTAATTCAGTGTATTGATAATTCATGTTTTTGTGCTCATTGTTACTGTGCCTTTTTACCTCTTTCTTGGTGCATGTTCTAAATTAAAAAAATGTCATTGTATTTTTGTTGGGCTTTTTTCAACAGAGTTTGGGAATCCCTGTAGCCACCATCTTTAACAAACAGACCATAGACTTTTATATAACAACAATTACATGTAATTTTACATTTCTTTTCACAGTGTTACTTGTGATGTTCTGTATTTTAACAAGGAGACCTTGTAGATGAAACAGTGAGCAAACAGTTTTTAAGGGCTTTAATCTGTATTTTAACCGTTATATGCTGTGAAAAAATAAAACAATTTTATTTGCAAACAAGACTATACTGTGATTTTAAAGATATCAGACATTTAAATGATAGAAATTCAAGTTTATTTCAAAGCATTTTGATGCTTTTTCCATTTTAGAGAACTTTTTATAATAGTGCAAATCTGTAATTTTACCAGTGTTTGGCTGTAAAATTACAGCACACGTACGGGAAAACCCTATAAATTTTTACAGAGATGTACTGTAAAATAACATTTGGTATTTAACCGTAATTTAACAGTAACTGTTTGGCAAGTTTGCTGCCAGAATTTGTACCGTTTTTTTACAATTTTTTTTTTTTACAGTGTACATCAAAAGTATGCATAATTCGGAGCTTTAGGTCAGCATAATTATCATAGTATCATTTGAATGTTAGCATCTTTACATGTACGAATAACTATTACAGTTTTGCAATATCTAACTTTCAATATTGCGGAAAAAACATAAATGGTAATATTTGAAAGAAAGAAGAAAGTTTTTTCTTAACCCTCATTTTGACTGGGTACCATTTAAATAACAGATTCAGGTGGAAGACTTACATTCCCACACATTACACTTTTCTGTTACTTAAGTAACATTGAATCTGAAATGTTTCTCTAAAGCTTTCAGTACATTATTCAACAAATTCAAAATGAGATACATATTTTTTTCCCCATGTAAATGTTCTAAACATATTTAAGGTTGGCTAGGCCAGGATATGAAGTTTTTAGGTTAGTTGTGCTGTATTAAAATGCATTTTCGCCTTACGATATTTTCGCCTTAAGATAGGTTTATTGGAACTTAACCCCATCATAATCCGGGGAGAGGCTATATTTGCTATAATAGATATTAGCTGAGGCTATATTTGCTATAATAGATATTAGCTGAGGCTAAATTTGCTATAATAGATATTAG
>JAODKE010000101.1:24230154-24248156 GCA_026779605.1 Mormyrus hasselquistii | reverse complement strand
TATATTTGCTATAATAGATATTAGCTGAGGCTAAATTTGCTATAATAGATATTAGCTGAGGCTATATTTGCTATAATCGATATTAGCTGGGTTTCAGCTATTAGTAAAAAGAAGTATTTCATTTTTGGTATATTAATTACCGAAATACAAACTATACATACATAATCATGTGAAATATGAAATCAAATTAAACATAGGAAAATAGCCTTCATTAAGATATTTCATTTTATTAATGCATTCTCGGCATTTTGTGTGAAAACCATTTTTAAAGTGCAGCGCATGTAGTTTGCATAGAAAAGTTTGTTCTTATCGAAAGCATCTATGAAGATGATAGCGATGGCAAGTAATATTTTTCTGTCTTTAATAATATTGTATTGAACGTGGGAAAAGTGTAAGGGTGGCACAAGACCAGGAACAACCAAGGAGTGAGTGTCTTATGATTGTCACATGTGATTATATACAAATGTCAGAATGAGCCGCGTTCGGAATGCCAGGCACACCCTCAGCAGGGCACTGCCTGATATGATCAGATTATAAATGAGTTTGTCATCTGCCCACAGTTCAGGGTCATGATGTGCTTATTTCTGAACCAAATTGCTTATAGTAATTATATTTATCCCGCATTAGTTAATGTGGCATATAAAAAAGGAATTTTAGCATTGCAAGGGCATCTGTGTTATAGGGTAAAATCTTCCATCAGGTGGTGGATAATAATCTTATGTTGGCAAAATCAATTGGCAGAATATTCTGAACAGAATGGGATCAGGAGATGCTTGGCTCTGTGTGTCAATTTCAATACCAGTAGATTATCGATATCTTGGTATAAGATGGACCTGTCAATGGAAAATCATGCTCACCAGTACCTCCTCGGGGTCCTGAATTATGACATGTTTGCCCTTTGATAAGACGAGTACCTCCAGTAAACAGTAAAGTTCCTGGATCCGGTCACAGCTGTTGGTGCATTGAAGGTATCACTGAGCGACGTAACCAAGCAGACCGTGTCTCTCTCCTGTGCCGCCCGAGGTGATCATGTGCTGCTCTCTCATTCACTACCATCTCATTCGGCTCTTTTCCCTGTAATGCATGGATGACATGACTTTCTATGTCTCATGAATGGGTAGAAAGCAGCAGCGATAATCCAGCTTATTGTAGACGACTGATTGGTTCATTCTGTGCCAGATGGTTGAATTCTACAGATCAACATGCAATATTTTTTTCTAAAGTACACTGCCTTAAATATATTTTTTATATCCAGTACAAGAGTCAAACCCGTACAATAAAATACAAAGCTGAATGCTTTCTTCATCCATCCTCACTGCTTTTCTAGAAGTTAATATTTATGTATGGTACTTGAGCTACCCTGAAAGGAGAGTAAATGGCAAAAATTCTCCCACTAAATCTCCAAATTGGCACTTCAGGACAGAAATGAAGACCGTCGTCGGTCACCTTCCGATTCCCTGTCACACGGCACCCGCTCATGTTAGCTCCATGCCCTCTCTAAATCCGCCCGATCACCTGTTTTACTTACTGTATGTGAATCACAGGCAATACGCTATAAAACCAACAAGAGACACATTTTATTCCCAAAAAATTCATATACCATATGCTCAGGCTTAATGTTCTTTTATATCCTTCTGCAGTCTGGTTGTGCATGAGGCTGTAGTTGTTTTTCAAGTGAAATATGTTCTACTAGCAAACTGTAGCACTGTATCAAAGTAGCTCTTTATCGTTCCCCTTGACTGGGATGGCTTCCTTGGCAAAGTAATGAGGGTGGATTGGGAGATCTGACTCAGATGCATCTCCCAATAAGCACTGGGTCAGGGATAATGGGCCGCTGCATCCAGAAAATTTGGAGAATCTGCTAGTGATTCCTTGCCAGAGCCAGTATATTTTATAATTTTATATATATATATATATATATATATATATATATGGGCTGCGTAATGTGAAATTTTCATTTGGAACTGAAAGAGGTCATCTTCAATATATGCAACTCTCTATTTGGTGCCAGGGATGTTTATTCTCTTATGACTCTCTTACTGTATGTGAACTCAATAATCAATAAGAGCAACATTTTCATTTTCAATGCAGCAGTTTATTATGGGCACCGTTAAACAGAGGCTGTTTGGCTCCATCCATCAGTCACGGGTCAAGACGTTATTTTAATTCAGCTACGGTTGGTGACCTTTTAATTCCACGGTTTTAACACTGAGCACAAAGAAAGGGCATGAATCTGGAGCAGACATTGCTGGTATTTACTCTGCTTCTCGTATTCTGAGTTTGATATAAGCCTGATCCCAATAGCAATTAATAATAGCAATACCTTCTCATGGACTGGCATCCTGTCCAGGGTGTACCCCTTTGCCCTATGCTGCCCTGGATAGGCTCCAGCCCCCCCCCACAGAACACAACCGTGGTCAGAACAAGCCAGTAGAAGATGGATGGTTGGATGGATGGATGGATGGATGGATGGATGGATGGATGGATGGATGGATCAATAAGATTTTTTCTCAGGTGATTTTTACTGACTACATTGACAGGAAAGATAAGTATAGATCATACTCAGTTGGTCTTGTAATATTAGTTTATTTGGTGCTGATATCAGAAAATTCTATCTGAATTGTCTAGTAAGAAACACATCAAGCAATTAAGGGGCTGTATATGCCCAAAATTGTTTACATGATTTGTAGAACCTTAAAATATTGAGGTTAACTATGATGTTTTATATATTCGCACACAGTAACAAACAAAAATGCTGATTAAAAATAAATGCAGAAAGAAAAACAACCATGTATACAGTGGTGTAATGATTTCATTACATCTGATTAGATTTCATTACATCTGAAGATTGGTGGTTACATTTTAAGAATGCTAATATCTCCTGAAAACGAATGAGCCACTAAACATAACAATGAAGCAGCATGAATCCAAAAGGTATAAGCTAGCTATGATTTATCCATCCATCCATCCATCCATTTCCCAAACTGCTTATCCTACTGGGTCGCAGGGGGTCCGGAGCCAACCCCGGGAGCTATGGGCACAAAGTGGGGAACAACCCAGGATGGGGGGCCAGCCCATCAGCTATAATTTATCATTTTGTAATTTTCGTATAGAAACTATAAGCAGAAATTTTACTTGGAACACAAGAAAGCAGATTATTTGCGCAAATGGCCTTTTTTTTTAAATTCACCTGTAAGGCTACAGAGACGCGCTGTTTTAATAACCTAGCTACAGCATCTACAGACTGATATATGCAGATATATGAGAAGTCTTTGCTATGGTTATAAATATGTCCATTATTCTGAATGAAGCCATCTGAGCTGCTGATGCTCTTGTACAATTTCCAGGCTTTCATGAGAATATCGTTCAGCTGAGTTCTTTTTATTCCATTGCTCTTTTCTCACAAAACTTTTGGATTTTTGCATAAATGAAAAAAATACTTCAAAGTTTCTTCATGTTAACTACGTTTTTAAAAATGCATGCTGTAGGCAACACCCCAACCTAAAATACTACTTATACAAAGCAAGACATTTAAAAATTCATCTAAACATCTAAGGAACAATGGATAGAAGGGAACAGTAATCGTAGAGGAGATACTGAATAAATACCAAGTAAGACAGACACAGAATAGGAGAGTAATAAGAACAGAGCTCTGAGGCAAATTGTCAACTGTGTGCTTTTTAATGTGCTGTTTGGTCACTCCCACTGTTTTTTTTTCCCCCTCCAACGTATCTTCATTCAGTGCCGGGGGAGCTTTTGAAATGACGTCGAAAGAAGAAAGAAAACAAGACAAAACGTGCGTAAGATTCGTGTCATCGGTGAAAATGTAAGTGGCAGGCGACACGGACGGCTTCCCTGTGACGGCGTGGACGGAAAATCGGTTTTTGTGGGAAGGGTTTCCTGTGGCCGACCTCAGCGGCTCCAAGACAAGCGAGTGTGAAATTCACATGAAAGGTAAGCAGCTGATAACACCTCACTACAAAGCCAATATTTCTATCTCATCTTTTTTTCATTTTTCTTTTCACTATTATCCAGCAGCCTCTCTTCTTCTGCTAGGTTTTGTTTTATTGTTTTTTGTTATAGTTTCTACCAAAATAATAAAAATATACCAAAGCGCTAACTTCAAAATTAAACCAACTGTTTTCTTTTTTTATGAAGTGAAGCCCTACTGGATGGTGGTAGAGTTTATGTTATCTAGTCATATACTTTTTGGAAACTTCATAATATGTATAAATACATTTTTTTCATGTTTTGCTTAATCATCAATTAGTTTTTTTCACTTGCTGAATTAATAAACATTTCAGTTGCTAACTTATTTGGAATGTTTATACCGAAATTTGGAACAAATGTTATGCCTTAGGGATTCGTTGCCATAGTTACAATAGGGTTCTAAGCAACATCATCTGGTCCTTGCCTCATCCAATGAGGCTGCAGACCCCAAGCTGCAATATGAAGTAAAGATGCACATCTTTCTGCAACACAGTAGTAAGAAACAGAAAAAGGTCCAAGACTACATGAAAGTGCACGCGGTGGCAAGTAAGCAACCGCTCGCTAGCATGGCGGAAGAGGAGAATCCAACCCGACAAAGCGCTCAGCGGGAGAGACAGGTGAGGGCATCAACTGTTTTGATTTAACCCCCGTTATTGTTCTCCAAAAGCCGCTTTATGATGCAAAAACAAGTGGGAGTAAACAGGATTAATCTTAAAAATGCAGATGCCACTAAAATGACAGAAAAATTGATGAAGCAGAGGCTGAGGACTGGAGGAAAACAGCATTGGCTGCTGTAGTAAAGCGGACGGTCATACTTTTTAAAATTCTTGTCCTAGGCCTTTCCATTCACATTTTGTTGAAAAAATTGTATAATTAAAGCACTCCAGCTGGGCTTGTGTCGCTCAATAAATTTTCTTCCCAGTGTTTAAAATGTTAAAAATTTCTAGGATAAATTCGGCGTGGACTCCGTGTGTGTGTGTCTGTGAATGTGCAGTGTGTGTGACTCTATTTGTACATAAAAAGCGGCCTAGATTAATTATTGTATTTTAAATCTCATTATTTGGAACTTCAGAAGGCAAGATATTTTCAAAGGAGTCTATTAAGGGGCTGTAAACGCCATTCTATTTGACATCAAAGGCCATCAGAAGTGGGACGAGTTTTTGTTTGCAGGTCTTGTGTTTGAGGAAGGATTGAATGTAGCCAGTAAAGCGGCTGCGAGACAGAGGACAGCAGCCGGCGGACGCCTCATATTTGTGCCACCCCCCCGCCGAGCGGCCCGCGAGCCTGTCGATACTGCGATGCGATGTCAGTCAGATCAGAGGACCACCAGAACAATCAGAAGAAGGGCAATGAAAAGGAGAAAGAGACGGGAATGAGAGAGGAACTACCGTGAATGTACTCAGTTATGATTAAAGATGGCGGCCGTGAACAGGGAGACTGCGTGCCGCGAGATCCAGTCTGTAGAAAGACAATCGGAAGGGTTTTCAGTTTGACACGACGAAAATGCCACATCATGAGGTAAACTCAGACAACAGTGGTAGGTATCACATTTGCGATCTTTCATAGCTCCGGAGAGTACCGGTTCTCTTTTCTCCCCATACATTGTTTGTTATTGGGTGTTTGTACTTTGCTTTTCATTTTTTCGCGTAGCTATCCCCCCCCCCCCCACCACCTTTATCGTAACAGTTGCTTTTCTGTTTTGGCCGCCTTGTTTTCAAAGGTGGCACGTCAATTGCTTTGACTGTTTGGGGCACATATAAAAGTCAACGTATCAGACTTAATGACAAGCGTTCAGTCTCATTTATCTTTTTTGCGTATTCACTTCTTCGTCAGACTCCAAGACTTCGCGTGACCACGACTCACCCTTGAACTGACCACTGTCATTTTAAGTCATTTGTTTGTATTTCCACAATATTTAAATATACTCAAAAAAAGACATGTTGGTGCAGAAGCTTCCACATTGTTAGTCTGTAATAATGACCCATGCAATTGAAGGTAAATTCAAAGAGGCAAATCTTTTAATCCACTGTGGCTAATCTACTCTTGAGCTTGTTAGTCATGATATATTCAACAATGACAAAGGCATCAGTGGGACTCCAGAATATATTCTGTTAAAGTCTCTGTTGTATGCACTTTCAATACTGCTATGAAAAGACCAGCATTTGTATACCAAAAACAACGCCACAATCGCAACGCTATACAGATCTAAATTGTCATTTTCAGAAAATACACTGTTGTATTAACAGATTATGTTGAGTATTCATATAATTTAGTATGACTGACACACTTCAGTGTGCATTTTAATTTTCAGAAACATTCCAAGCCGTAGGTTATATGAACAGTTTATTATGACAACATTAGATCTTTTGCAAATTGCATTTTTCTATGCTTGCAGCGTAGCAAGACTTATTTTGAATGTACACAATCAAGTTTGGCTAAAGCTATTCCAACTTGAAAATGGCATTTTCCCGCTCTCTACCAAAGGTACAATAAACATGGCAGTCTCTTTTTTAATGTCTAAATGGGCTATTGTGAAGAAGGACCCTCTCAAAAGATAAGCCTATTTCAAGCAGGCCCTACAACGCAGCGTAAATCTAAATTGGCAAGTGTAACAAAAGTAAGGAGAAAACTTACTTTGGGCTGAGGCTGCTGGCGAATTCTGTCATCTTCCAGTCACAAAAATCTGTAGTTGAACTGATGATAATTTAACTTTTCAATGGTTGATTATTTTCTTAGTTTTCTGCTAGCAACATAAAAGTCAAAAATGAATGTGATTTTTGTGTTTAACAATGTCGCTTTACTTTTTTTCATAATACCCTATTTATTTTAACATCTATTTACGTTAAATTTTATATACTTCCCTTGAGGCGTTTTTTTTTTTGGAATCTGAAAAGCATTATTCTTCTAAACTGGATATTTCAGTGTTTCTGTTCAGACTAAACAGTTCGCTGAAGTGACACAAACACTTGTGAGATTTGCATCACGTATTTTGCCTGTGCTGAGCCCAGCCACAGGGGTC
Organism: Mormyrus hasselquistii; assembly: GCA_026779605.1. Classification (NCBI taxonomy): domain Eukaryota; kingdom Metazoa; phylum Chordata; class Actinopteri; order Osteoglossiformes; family Mormyridae; genus Mormyrus; species Mormyrus hasselquistii. Next base: position 24,241,147 of record JAODKE010000101.1, on the reverse strand, counting down.
AGGCCCTGCTAAGCATCTTGGTGCGCTGTCTTACCCCTCAGCTGCACTCAGATGGCTTCACGCTCTCATTAAACATTATCATTAAACGATTTGTCCGTTACTTCTTACAGTAAGATCTAGGAGCATGAGTATCTCTTGGCTGCACAGTATTACATTACTGAAATTTTAGTACAGAAGGAATTGTTATATTGTCTAAAAATAATGTGTAGTGTTGTATTACTGGGTCCCTGCTGGAACAATAGGGTTTTTCCTTGGTGGGTAACCAGATGTAAAACAGTGGGAGATTTTCTGAGACCATTTTGCAACTTGCGAGTGGAATTCTTCACACTGTTGCATGAAAAACCATATTTATTCAGTTCAGAGTAGCATCATGGAAATCTGGGTTGTAAAAAGATGCAGGCCGATAATAATCAATCATCTTAAAATTCCTGATTACTGCTAGTCTGAAAAAAATTAAAAATAAAAAAATGAGACGCTCTTGCATGTTGCAATGTCTTAAAAATTTCATTCTGAACTTGAGTGCAGTCGGCATCAGGTGGCTTAATTTCACTTACTGCCGAGCTTGACTGAAAATGAATTACTGGAAGCCTTTTAAATAAACCCTAACTGGGGATTAATTGCTCATTTTCCAATTATTCATGATTGGCTGTAGCTGCATCAGAGGTAATGATGGTACTACTGTAGCTGGTTGTTGTTTTTTTCATGCTGTCTGTACTCTTACGTGTTAGGTCACGCATCACATGACCTCTCGGGGTCCCCTGGTCATTGTCCACGTTTTGCACACAGATTCACGTAATCGTGCTGTCGTCCTTTAAATGTCTTTTTCTGCTGGGATCATATGAACACGGACACATAATGCGTAATTTTCACTTTTTAATAGCTATCTAATCTGTATTAACGATGTTTAAACAGAAGCTGAGCTAATGCTCCCTTCTTTTTAAAACAACAGAAGGTTTCCACTAAAGTTTATTGTCATCAGTCCAAAACACAAATCGATTATTCAAAGCTGTTACTTAGTCTAAGGGCCAAGCAGCCTCAAACAGAGCGATGAAGGGTTAACCCAAGAATCTTACGCTGATGCCACAGAAGGCAAGAATTACATGGGAAAACCAACAACTGGAAGTAATGTTCAGGCTGCAGCTCAGGAGATTCGCAAGTGACATGCAGACAGGGGGGTTAAATACCCAGACAAGACACAGGTGGAGATAATCGTCAAATGAATATTCCATCCAGGTTGAGCATTGACGGCTGCGTGCGGGTCAGACTGAAGCCCGTGAGGGTGTTGCATTCTGGGACAATGTGTGAAATACATTTTGGGCCCTGCTTTCCTAATGGAATTCTTTGGGGGGGGCATGGTGGCCTTGGAGCTTTACATGTCCAATCAAATTTTGCTGAAGGCCTGTCCCATATAAATACCAAGCACTGCTTTAATTAGTTCCAGGGTTTTGGCTTTAAAACACATTCTTTAACTTATTTCCTAACAATCATGTCCCAGTGTGTGAAAATGTCCTTGTGATGTCATTATGAAATGATCTGAAATATTGTTTACATGACACCCTTTCTAGACTGTGCCCCTGCTTGGGTTTCCTGTCCCTACCCCTCCCCCTGGAAAACTAGTTAGAAGTTGGATGGGTAATTTGCATGATTAACAGGTTTACTGTGGCTAAGGCTGTGTGATTAAAAACTGAGAAAAGACTCAAAGTTCCAGGTCTTCTTCGCAATATCATGCTCTACACTTCACACCACGCCAGAAACATGTGGATCAGCATGTGGATCACATGACCAGTCACATGCCTGTGAAGGAACAGGCGCTCTGTAGATGCCAGGCATTCTTATACGTTTTACAAACTGTGCAAGATCTCATCCAAATTTGCTGTTTGTTTGTTGACATTTTTATCAGCTTGGATCTTTGCTAGTGCTTTGAGCCACGGAGAGGTTAGTGCAAGCTCATCGATGTGGAGTATACATGTGTTGCATAACTTCTCACTGATAATGCTCAGATTATTAATTTTTACAAAGTTTTTCATGCACAATTCTGTGGTTGGGACAGTGTTCATATCTCCCCAACACTGGGGGCTGGCTTTGTCTGCCCCTCTCTATAATTAGCAGCAGATTAGTATGCAAGGTGCAGTCATATTTAATAGCTGAAGCTCCCTAACTCCATGCCATCACAAACAAAATACTTTATACTTTTAACCAGAGTATTAATCGCAGAATTAATTACTCCATTGCTGTTACAGCAACTATAAAGATATGACTACTGCTTTATGTATAACTTTCTCAAGTTCATCTAAATTGTAAGTGTAACTGAGTACTCTTTTCAGAACAATTAAAAGGAATTTCAAATTTGTTTTCCTAACTGCAAATGTGCAAACGATTCCAGCTATTGTGATGTAAAAGAGGAAATTGATGTGTGCCAGAGTGTTTATGGAGAGAAAGATAATCCTCCATTTTTGTGTAACACTAGGCCATCACTGTCTTTGTTTTCATTTCTGTACCATATGTTCCAGCAGAAAACACAGGCAATCTGCAAGGTATAATCTTTCCCATAAACGTAGAAATTTACAGAATATAGAAGTGCCCTGCCAGCAAAGGAACTCCACAGAACAGGATGTGCTCTTGCACATGCTCTGCTCATTAGTTCTTAATTACGCTCTTTATTACACCCATTAAATGTTAAATGGATTAATTTGTTTGGTTATTACTTTAAAGATGAATTCATTACAATTCTTCCCATATTTCTGCATGGAGAAAAAAATGCATGAATGGCAAATGAATATGCCTTTGAATTGCCTTTGAATTGCCTTGTCCCAGTCTGAATATTTATTTCAGCGCTATCACTCCTTATACATGCCTCCCCACACATGTGACACAGCTATGAACTTTGCACTTGAGGCGTCTTCCCTGATCACATGACCTTCCTGGTAATCTCAGGTAATTACTCTGGCTGCAATCACATTCCGCAGGCAATTACAGTTTCTGCAGGATGAAAATACAAGTTATTATAACATATATTGGATCCCTCTGAGACTCGAGATATTTTCTTTAAAATTTTCATTCTATATGTATCTTCTTATATGTAACGGAGTGCTTCCTGCAGAGGTTCACAGAGACTAAGACTGCACAGACACTGTCCTCACGCCGCTAGGGAAAGGGTTTCAGTCCCACCCCTGGCTCTGAGGAGCTGCAGCGTCAATGCTCTCCTCCACTTCTGTGGGTGTCCTCCTGCAGTCTGAAAACATTGCGTGTGTGTGTGTGTGTGTGTGTGGGGTGAAGTTATGTATATCTTACATTGGGGTGAACAAATGTTCCCACAATGTGATAAAATCCTGTTATTTTGATGTTGTGGGAACTATTTTTTTTGGCTCCTTCTCAATTTCATATATAAAAACTGACTGCAATCAAAAAAATCAAAAATGTCAAGTCTTGTGTTTTGTTTGGTTGCTTATGGTTAAGGTTAGGGCTGGGTTAGGGGTTAAGGGTGCCGTTGTGGGTATTACAGTTTTTCCCATTGAAATGAATGGACGGTCCCCACAAATGCATAAAAAGCATTAAAAGCATAAAAAATATACAAAAATACATATTTACAAAAACAGTTTCATAAATGCAGCCAATTTTACCTCCAAATTGTTGGTGCTCATACACCTGGAAACCATTAAATGTAATATCTTCAAAGTGTTCATTTATTTCTGAAATTCTGGAACATGGATCTTTTCCAGCTGTTATTCTGACAGCTGTGTAACGCAGGAATTCTAAATAACATGTGATTAATAATTTCTCAACACAATTCTAATCTGAGATTTTTTTTTTTTTGGGGGGGGGGGGCTCCCAGATAGAAGAAATTGAAATTCCAGGAGCATCCCTGGAATGACAATTATGTATTAGTATAGATGGAGACAAGCAATAACAGCACAGTAAGCCATTAAAAAAACAAATTCCACTTGCTTGAGGGCATGTAAATCATCAGTAGAGCATATTATAATACCTGAGATGCAGTACAATAAGTTATCACCAGTTTTAATTTGGTCATTTGTGTGGGATGTGTGTCGAGTAAGACACTGTATAATTGAACAGTATAGGCTTCTGCACTTGCTATAGATGAACAATAATATCAATTACACAGTAATTATTTTAACAGTTTAATATTTGGTTTATTAGTGACTGCTATATAAATAGTGTCTATGTCTGTCTATCGGAACAATTTCAGGATAAATACAAACTGATAAGAAATCAGAAGGAAGGTCTGAAAAGTCTTGCATGCTTAGCACCCCTTGTGTGGCATCTTATTTGTGCATATTTAAAAAATACATTATTTTTGTTTATGCGTATTAGTGAGGGCTATCATGGTCCGTTCTTTTGGTCAAGTCCACACATTGCCTGTAGTTTTTCTTGGCAATACAGGCAAAAGTGACTATCTTCTCATGCCAACCTGAATGCAGCAGATCTGAAGGTCACAGGATGAGGGCGTCACAAGGTGTACTGGGAGAATCGGCACGGCCAGTGTTCAGTGAGGAGGTAACGTTCTCCTCTACAGATTTACAGTGTTGTTAACGGTAACCTGAACTGCATGCCATTGTCATATTTTGTGTGAATGTGGTGCCGGTTGTAGCCGATGTGGCGTCCTAGACGAGCATCACCACCGCCGCCCTCCGTCCGAGGCAAACTGAAATTGGCTGGCAAGTCAGCGCTCCCTCAGAAGCTGGTGCCCTAGGCGGCTGCCTATGTCGCTTATACGTGAACAGCTCTAACGTTCAATTTCTGCTCTAGTTACTCAATAATAGTGATTCACTAGTTTTCAGTCTAATAATACAATTGTCCGTTTGTAAGGGACTTATAATAATGAATTTGTCTGGGGTTTATAAAAGTAATTTCAAGTTAAATGTAAGTTTCTAGGTAGTGGGTGACTCCCATATTTTCTAATAACGGTCAGTTTGAAGGAATGACTTTAGGTGAAAATCCAGTGAGTGAGACTGGAGGTGAGAAGTATAAGCTTAGAAGTTTGGTGAGATATATATATATTTTTTAATTATTCTTTGGTGAAGGAAGTTTCCCCAGGGGTGTAAGAATTGGGAGGGCCATTGGGGGGGCGTCATTGCAAACAAAACCCCAGGGTGCTTAAAATCCTGCAAAAGAGGGAGCTTTTTTTTGGATAAGGACCATTACTGCAGATTTATTGGGGCTGCTCTCTCCCCCGCTGTTACTTACTCTGAAGCCAAGCATTTCGGTGCTAGCTGGAGTCCAGCGCCTAAAGGAAGGCGTATAACATTATCGACAGAAATTAGGGATGCCAGCTCCAAGCCCCCAGGACAGAACTCTGCGTACCTCACCTCCAGCTTGATTATACATTTGGGGAAGATCAAGAACAGGAGTCGATGCGAGATCCACACTGTAATACAATGAATATGGACGCTGATTTTGCTTTGAGAAAGGAAAGCACACTGAGGCACCTCCCACAGAATATTCTGGAAAAGATCATCATAACAGATACATAGATCATATGAAGTGGGCAGCGCAGGACAATTATTCTACAGACCAAGTGGAAATCTTGTTATTCCTCTAAAATCGGAGGCTTTACTATTGGACAAGGCAGTCTTGCCTAAGCCTTAATGCTGTTCACGCAGAGTAGAATCCATCTCTAGCGGCCTCCTCTATTGCAAATCATAATCGCAGGCTCCTTGCCCTGTGGTGCACTGTGCACCTTCTCTGCACCACTGGAAAAGCACCGAAGCCACAAAACTCGGACCACATCGAGTTTCAGAACTTTCAGGTTGAATCTCATCCTCCCGTAGGTGCTTCAGTGAATGTAATCAGCTAGCATTCGCCCAGAATCCAGTGCTCTGTCCCTACACACTGCTGGCACTGCATGTACTAATGGGTACTCTTTGACTACAGTGCTTGTTACGGGCATCCCATATCTAGCATTGGAATCCCGTTAATAATTTAACAACCAGAGAGCAGAACCCATCTGTGTGTCCATTTTCCCATGGCTGCCTCTCAGCAGGCGAGTGCCCCGATACGGCTAAGGTGCAAATTGATGCCACTCTGCATGGGCACCTCCTTAAAAAAAACTACGTGGTTGTGTATATTGATCATGGCTTTTGACGACCTGCAAACATAACACTGATTCTGCCAGTCTTAAGGAGTGGTTACATTTTCGGACACTTAAATTAGGTATATCATTTTATTGAACATGCAGAAGAAGAAAGACGCTTAGATATTCAATAATTACTTTAGAGGCCACTGTTTTTTTCCTGTTGACATACAAAGTTTTACGAATTTCATAGTAATGAATAACAGCATTAAAATATAATCTTAACCGAAGGATCACCATAGCTGCTTCTGCTAGTGTGAAGCATAACGCCTTGCATTTCATGTATCCGGGGCACTCTGGGGAGAAATTCCCCTCGGTGGGAGACTGACCTCCACCTGTTATTGGGGGCATTTAAATATTAATAACTTACGCCACAAGCAGCGCATACATTACCGCAGCATGCAGCGACCGAGCAGTTCTGAAAAGCCGAGTGCTGCTTTTCTTTACGGAGTCCGTAAAGTGGGATCACCGATTGCCTTCCTTTCCTGTGATCGTGGGGCACCTCCGGGGAGACGTCTTCCACATAGCCCAGTCTTCCCATCCCGAGCTTCCTCACTCTTTTCGCCTTGTCTGGTTTTGCCCGGCTGACCTAACATCATCCGGCAGCTTTCGTTGACTGGCACCGCGATCGTATTTAAATGTTTGCTTTCGGTTTGCAAGGCAAATGGCTCACGCGATATGTGAACCATAATGTAAATATTGTTATAAAATGCATACAAATTTCCACTGTCATGCCGTGTCAGTCCTAGCTGATGACTTTGTGTAACGTACCAGGTCTCCCTGGAGAAAATGAGGGTCAGTCCCTCGTGCAGTTATACCACCCCCTACCCATGCAGGCGTGCAGGCAGTGACCGCTATTTCCATTTGACCTTTTCCTTCTCTGCTCGCCTCGAATCCATCAACTCAGCATATACTGTTTGCAAAACCTAGAAAAATATTCAATTATTAAATAATTATTAAAATTATTATCACTTTTTTCTTAAACTTAGAATTTCGGGGGGGGGGTTCCAGCCTAGTCCCTAATTCCATCTCAAGAAAAAAATCTTTAGAACAGTACATGTCCCTTTATGCATTTTATGTATTTCGTGAACAGATCTTAAATTATGCAATTTGTTTATTACATAACATAATGATATATTACATATATAGATGTAATTACATAATTTGAAGCCTGCTGTTCTGTTGGTTGGCAGATAACTGTGTAATGACCACCCTCAGGATGCCTGTTTTGCTGTCCTTGTTTTTATCTTCAGGATGTGCATTTTCAGGGTTTCTGAGAGAGCAGTGGGAGTGTTTCATGTGTTTTAATGCTGCACTCCCAGAAACAGCGTCGACTGCTGCTGCAGGATAAACCCCACGTCAGGGGTGAAGAAAGGGAACGGGGAACCGTGGCCCTTCAAAAAAGAACTGTAAAACATCTGTGTTTCTGTAAATACACTTTAGGTGTATTTGGGGACATGAAGCCAGGCCATTTATTTGAAATTTGGTGATACTTTCATGTATTTTTCTATAATTAGATATTTTCAAATCTGTAATTATTCTTGTTTTTGATAAACTGAAACGTAAACATGACGTTTTTTTATGTTACTATACAGATTCCCCTTAGGAGAGAGTAGGCCAGTTACCTTTCCAGTATTGCAGGCCCAGATGTTATAGTTTGGGTATTTGTAGATAGTAACTAGTAATGTTTGGGGCCAGATAGAAAATGTCATCTGATCTTTGGGATCTTTGGTCCTTTTCTCTCATTTTAGAGGCTTTTTAATCACAAACGGTCTGATACACTCGTGTGAACCACACTGATGCATCTCTTCCACTCCTACCAGACTGTGCAATTCCTTAGTAGAATATCTCTCAGTTTCGTGGTTCCTTTAATAATATCGCAGGACTGGGACAAACCAAATGACATCCATGCCTAATTATACATGTGAGGATAGGAGATTCATTGGAATTCAGCTAACAGCCGTTTTATAATTAAAACGCAAATGATTATGTCTGCATACTCATTAGCAGGTGGTAGTGAAGACTGCACTCAGAGTTTTTGTAGCATATTAAGTATATTTAAAACAAGGTAAGAAAAACAAAGTAATAAATCCTACAGTTAGACTGCAGTAGCCTGCTAACTACATTCTGCTATCCCAGAATGAATTCACTGATGGGCAGTTGTACTACAAATTCTGTTCATCTTTGTCTTTGTGGAAGAGTCACACGCTGCTAAGCGTCGACTATGTAACAGCATGTTCAGTACTTTATCCATGCAAAGGTTCAGGTAAACATGCTATTGTGATGTCTATCCAGATTATTCTCACGCAAAGAGGCAGAGCCAGAGCACGGAATGCTGGTTAGACATTTACAAGACACGTGAATGGTTGTGTGGGGCACTAGTGCCGCACGAGCGAATTACATCTGTATGCCAAAGGTAAGGAAATCTTCGGGGATCAAATTAGAAGGAATTAGTGGACTCTGTGTTAATCCTTCCTAGCCATGCAAATGAGCAGTGACGTCCACGATGGAGATAAACTCTCTGCCCCACGAGGTCCGTCTATCTCCACTGAAGTCCTCGTCACGGTTAATGATGGAAATAACAGGGCAGATATATCGAGCGAAAATAACACTGCAACACGATGACCTTGTATCCCGGTGACATAGAATAATGACACATATTTGTTATTTACTGGGTTTAGAACTGGACTCATCCCAGGCAGCATAGGGCACAAGGCTGGGGAAGACTGTGGACAGGATGCCAGTCCATCACAGGGCACACAGGCTCTGGGCAATTTAGAGATGCCTCTTTACCTCACCACATGATTTAGGACTGCAAGTGGAAACATTTACACTACACAGAGTGTATTCAAACTCTACACAAACAAAGCAGGGGAGGGACTTTAATGATGTCACTCACCCTGCTGCTGTGCTTCCTATAGCATGTGCTCTGGGTGCAGTGGGTCTCCATAAATGACAGTTGATGACACCATCCTGCTACGTGTGTGATGTATAATGCAAGTGAAAAGGGATATCCTCCATTCTGTATGGCAGTGTGTCCCAACCCGGAGCTGGGAGGGAGCTAAAATGTGGACCGGCTGTGGGTATCCGAGGACCGGATTGGAAAACACTGCTGTATTGGATGTCCTTGGAAAAAAAAAGCAGCTCGCAGCAGAACCGAAACCATAGGCCAGAGGTCTGCGGTCCCGGATATCTGCATGTTAATCATCCCTGTGACTGCAGCTGATGGTGCTGTGAGGGGGGGGTTTCAGATGCGCCTCGTTAGGCCTGAGCACCACAAACTGTGAACCACAAACTGTGATCGCCAACTATGGCCCGTTTGCTCAAACTATGAAACATTTTAGGCTCTTTGTCAGTTGTTCATATAAACCCCAGCAATGGATAGTTCAGCTTGATTATGATGGTGTAGGGGATTTTCATCAGTCCTCATTCATGTGGGGCATTCAATGATCTAAGATGTTGTATAGTACAGCACATATATATATATATATGTTTAATATTTTAAACATCACATATACTATTTAATTACCCATCCATTCATCCGATCATGCATTTTCCGAACATTATCCTGATCTGGGTCTCAGGGGGTCTGCGGAGGTGTTTTGTCTTTGCCGGTAAATCTCACGGATTGTGGTGCCCTTAAACCACAAAGGAAAAGTACCAGCAATGACTTGCTGAATACATATGAAAAATATACGGTACCCTCCATGGTCTCCCTGCATTCATTTCCGGGTTATAAACAAATGTGCCGGCATGAGATCTGCTGCAACCAAATAAAAAAAACCCAAGTAGGAACATTTAGTTTTTGATTACAGTTATAGTCATTATCTGTGAGTTTATAGCAATAACAATAATTAAAGCAAAAGATATGGGCATAATGATTTTTTTTGTTGCCTCACTGTTCTCATCAAAATGAATGTCTTTTTTTCTGTCACCCTGCTCTCTGTATGAGACTAGAGCCTGTTCCGGGCAGCACGGGGCACCAGGGCTATGGGATACCATGGCCCCATTGGCCAATGTCCCCTACAATATAACAAAAACCTGTTTTCTGATGTTGTGGGGACTATTTTTCAGGTCCCCACAAAGATCTGTGAATGCAATCAAAAAAGTAAGAATGCCAAAAGTCTCATATTTGGTCTGGTTACTTATGTTTTAGGTTAGCGCTCGGTAGGGGTTAAGGTCGTCATGTTGGGATTAGAGTTTTCCCCATAGAAATGAATGGAGAGTCCCCACAAAGATATAATTACAAACCTGGGTGTGTAATATATATATATATATATATATATATATAATCTGAATTTGCATGGCTCAGGAAAAGCAGTGATCACAACAGATTTGCCAGATGAAATGCTTTGAAAATGAAGTGCTGTGTTCTCAGGAGTGTGCAGGCTTTGGGTGGTCGTCTCCTGATTCATCTGCACGATTCGTATTCATTTCTAACTCAGCATGCTTGAAGCCTTTCCCTTCCACGCAGACTTTCAACATTAAATTTCTCTCCAGTTCATACCCAAAGGACAGGCATGTACGCTGTTTTTCGGGTATTTGAAAGAGCTTCAAAGGTAACCATTTAAGTAATTTCTTAGAAGTATACTTCAAAATAAATCTGTATATGATGCTTGTTGAAAACCCTCATATAAAAAGAAAACAGCAACTTCTTTAAAAATGAAATCCATAACTAATATACTTACTATATTGGCATATTGGGTGACATTATAATCCTGTATGGCAGATATCGCTGTGAAAACACTGTTATATCTCAGGGTCTATTCATACATATTACATACACCTGCAAGCTCACCCCCCCCCCCCCCCCCCCCCCCCCCCCCCCCCCCCCCCCCCACCACACCCTACACCCGTCTTGCTCTTCCCCCCTCATCTCCCCCACCCCTCCCCGCCCCCGCT
>JAODKE010000101.1:24220047-24230054 GCA_026779605.1 Mormyrus hasselquistii | reverse complement strand
TCTTATTTGGCAGTTTGGGGGACTTTATAATCCTTTAGGGCGAAAGACGGTATTAACAACCTCTTTAATTCCCAGGTCGCTTCATACAACTTCCATACACCCGACAGTCCCCCCCCCCCCCCCCCCCCCCCCAGTGAGCCCATTATTCATATAAATGAGCAGCATGTTTGTTTTGCGTCTTCTGCAGCTCACGTCTCCCCCGAGCTCGTCTAACTGTTTCCGTACCTGCGGAAAACACTATTTAATGAATGGACAGATACCAGAAGGACATTTTCAACACAGACCGTTGACTTTTTCTAACCAGATATTCCCACGTTGGGTTTCTCTAAAACTACAGCCTTTCCATTTCTTTTCATTTATGAATGACCCAAATGTAAATGATTTACATTAATCATTTACATTTGCTCTGTTATTAAAGGGCTGCCGTCTTCTATTACAGCCTGGGCAAACGCAATGTACACATTTTTTTAATAGTTTTAATATGGCTCTATACGTAAGCAATTTGTGTTGCGTTTTTGAAACTGGTTTCCTCGCATTTTAAGCTCATGGACTCTGGTGTGCGTGTGTGTGTGTGTGTGTGTGTGTGTGTGTGTGTGTGTGTGTGTGTGTGTGTGTGCGTGCGGATGCTATGTCCGTGCTGTAGCCTCCGTCGAGTGTCATCTGCAGCTCGGTGGGTTATTAGCCTGCTCCTCTGCTCTGACCACTCACATGCCACTGGTGCCAGTAAGGAAGGAGAAAGTGAGGGAGGGGGGATTGCAGGGGGGAACAGATGCCTTGGCACTTGTTATGAGCTCACCAGGATAAACTACTTAGCAGACAGCTCCAGCTGCCAATTACTTCCTGTGTCCACCCCCTGCCTTTCCAAAGCCTCCTGCAACAGTGCATCGGGGCAGGTACTTAAGCTGCAAGTGCACCTGTCACTTCATTTGTCAATCGGTCACGGGACACAGGTACCTGATTGGCAGCTGCAGCCGTCAATCACAGAAAGGCACTTCATTGCCAAATGCAGCTGTCAAATTACTGCAATAGTTTCCACTAGCCATGCACATAGCATTCAGTCCTCCTTCCCATGGTATTTAAAGACACAAAAAAGAGGCTTCTGCATTAAAGCACCACGCTGCCAGGATTAATTGCTATTGGACCGAACCAGTACTGTTTCGGGGCCTGGTAATGATTGTGTTTGATTTTGTTTATATGAATTTCTTGAAAACAGATGACTAATGAAGAGTTAATGAGTTATCTACATCTTGTGGAGAATTTTTCCTAATCATATAGTGAAAGCAGAAAGCTCTGTCTTAAATGAAGTATCCATCTTCATTTGATAAGATTATCAGCTTTTCAATCTGATAATCAGGCCTGGTCTATTACTAACAGCTGAAAAGTGTTGGATCTCTGTTATCATCTCTCTGGTTTCCTAAATGAATCTGCACCTGTGCCGATGGACAAAGGAAAGAGGGTAAAGAGGGTGCCCCCTCAGCTTTTCTGTGTGGTCCGCTGCAGGGGGGGCTCAGATGCTGTTGAGCTCTGGTGACTGACAGCTCTCTGGAGTCATAATTAACAGTGTGCTGGGACTGAGTCATTGACATTTCAGTTCATATGTTTCTCTTTAGGGGAGATCATTGTTAGCTGGGAGGTAATTATAACGCTGAGGCTATAGGCAGGAATTTTTTAAAGAAGCTGAAATTTATGGCCTTAATTTTCTGGATAATTCGCAGCAGTGCAGCTGAATCGCACACATTGTGCACTGTAGTCATGTAGTAATAAATTCAAATGTTTATTTCAACTATCTTATTTTTTCTGTCTTTTTGTATCTGAATTTAGCCAATATTCTGTCCTGTAGAACTAAAGTCATTCTGTTAAGAAGTGTATATTGAATATAACATCCTTTTACTCTTTACATACCTAAATGTAATCAAAAAGCAAAATGAATCTAAAATACACAATACACAATATGAGTTTTCATTTGTACATTAATTTATATCAGATTTTTTTTGTGTGGGTATATTAAATTGTGTTTTATGGGTCATTTTATGATAGAAGATTTTAGTTGCTTACTATGGCTGTAGGAAGACTTATTAAATGAATACACAATGTTGGTTTTAAGTATAATTAAGTATAGTTAAGTAAAGGTCAGAAAATGTGTACATGAAATTTGTCATATGGTTTATGTTTAGTTTGCACAGAAATGTAAGCAAAATGTAATCTTCCAGATGTTTTGTTTAAGGACAGCTGATGGTAATATATCCAAGTCTGCTGCTAGGAATCTTAAATGCTGCTTAACACCCGCCACGGCCTCCCATAAGCACCGGGCTGATCATTTGCGTTTCTTTTCTCTTTCAGGGAGTAATGGATGCCATGGCTGCCCCAGATTGGCACGGTCGGCCGCTGACCGGAGTCCCATCCGCGCCTCCTGGAGATGAGTTTCAGTCCTGGTCGGAAGTGAATTTGTGGGATGGCCTGAACGTGGAATGCGATGGCCGAAGGCGGAGGCTCCAGAGGTCGGCATCCATGCCGCCGGAGGCCTGTCATTTGATGGTAGGAGACAAGCGCTTTTCCGTGAGGGGCCGGACCATTAGATTGGAGAGGCGGGGCCGGATTTATTCTCAGACGTGTTCTGCCGCAGATCAAAAAAAGGTATTTTGGGGGAAGCGGCCTGTATGAGCGTCGCGTCCCCAAGCTGAGTAGGCTGCCCGGGGAATAAGGGAGACGAACCAGAGCAGTACACAGCCAAATCAAGGCTTGAATTACAGCGCGGCTACGCGACAAGACTTAACGAAATCTCACACTTAAACGCGACAGAGCGCTACCATGTTGTGCAAAAGGCGTTTCTCTGTTGAGAGACCCTCACCGTTACTAGCCTTTGATACTCGAGTCCTCTGAATAGCTTCCGAGGCCTAACGGGAGCTTGATTCATAGAGCAAAAGGGGGATGCTTTAGCATCTTAAGAATTGAGGAGAGCGTGTAAATATGTGTATCCACAAACCTACCACCTTCAATAAATCATCAGATGAGTGGGAAAGGAGAGAGAGCGGATGTGACTCTCGCTATTTCAGTTTCGCTTCCAGCTTCCAGCATTTGCAGGGGAGCTGCCTGGATTCGGGCTGGGACGACCCACTGTGCCTCCAGACTGAAAGTTAACATGCACGGTGCTCTTAATGAGGTCCGGCTCTATCACAAGCCTGTCGCTGTCTGAGAGCTGTGCATATAGGCAGTGCTAATGATGCATTTACCTTAGGGTAGATCAAGAGGTCGCTTGACAGACGTCCCCATCAAAAGGGGCGTCGCGTATTTTTTAATTGTGACTTAGGTATCGTGATGCCGTGACTAAGTCCATTGTTTTGATGGCATTACTTCCCCATTACTAGTTTAAATTTGGTACAAATAGACTCTGGTAACAATGTGCAGTTTGTGGCGCCTCGCCCTGACGACTCGTTGAAGAAGACAGTGTCCGATGTTTCTCATTAGGCAACGGCACAATTTGAAGAGCTAAACAGGACTCGCCCAGCGACACACACGTGAGAAAGGGGTAAACACAAAAGAGGCGATGTCTCCGCGGGCGGCTGGTAGATATGCTTCTTTTTTTGCTGTTCCTCCAAATATAGAAGACAATTATGCATCACTCATCCTCCAAAGCACTCAGCTTGATGTGAAGAGACATTTTTTTTTTCCTTTTTACACTAAATATTCTGGAAAAATTCAAAATATTACCAATTGGTGAATCTATTTATTGACAAGCGCACACACACACACACACACACACACAAATAACTCTTCTGGAATCGTCTCTGTAGTGCTCAAAGCAGAATGTTATTTTTTCATGAGTTTTTTTTCATGAGCGGCACGGTACGGCCTGCAGCTGACACATTCTCTCACACATGGTAGCAATAATCAGCTCTTCCTGTCAGCCGCTCTTTTGTCATTTGAGACTTCAGTCTGCACTGACACTTCAAACGCGAGCCGAGCTGTAAGTACCTCGTCCGGACTTCCCCTGTTTCCGTTTCCTCAGGAAAAAGAGAAGCCGTTCACCAACCGGAGCTGTCTTCTTCTTAGGTTTTGATGTTACAATGCAGTAAATAGGCTAAACGGGGGCTTGGCACTAGTCTTACATTTTTTTAAAACAATTTTTAGTGCTTAGCAAACTACCTCTAAATGTGAAGTTTATCCTGTTGTGCAGCAGTAGGGATATAAATGTATGATAGAAATCTTTGCCATCGACATTAATTTTTTATGGTTCTTCAGGTCTGAAATAACCTCATCATTTCTTTATCTTCTGGAATGTTTTTGATGCTTAGAAACCCTTCATTTTATTTAATTAATCCTTCTCGTTTAAACTAAATCTTCTGTGATTTATGGGTAAATATAACTTAGTGGTTTGCGCAAGGGTGATATTTCACTATATAGTTCAAAATAAACTGATGAAAAATGAGGAGTACAGATTAACCTTGAATACAATATAGTTGCATATTGTAACACCTACCTTTACGATTGTGAAATGAGTTTTCTCTGGCCTTATGTTTTAAGCATCTGTGCCCAAAGATTATTCGTATAAATGGATGCAATCAAAGCAACGAGGTAGAAACCCTTTGTACATTCCTTTGTACTTAGAATGCTGGCCTACAGTTAAACCCTGAGATTACTCATATTTGTTTCCAGGTGTTCGTCTTATAAAGTCAGGTGGCTTTAGCACATAGATTTCAAAAAGAAAAAAAATCAGCTGGGATCAAAAATTACTTTAAACAAACATGATATATAAAAGAACAATTGCAAAATGAGCACACGATGTGTTCATGGGTATTCTTATTTAAGGGGCTTACATTATTTTGTAATAGATAAACACAAATGTTGACTTTTTAAACAAAAGGTTATTTTAGTTCGGAATCTCTTGAGGTAATTCGAGATTGCTGAACTTTGACTCATATAAATACCTATTTTTTATCCTTTGTTTATATGTATTTATTTATTTTACCAGTAGCTTTGAGATATCAGGGAAGGATTGCTCCTGATGAAGGCTGATACATCTGTCTTTCAATAAATAGTGTCTGGGGCACAACATAGGCGAGAAATGTTCAGGCAACATCCAGGTTTAGACCAAATGCAATGAATGTCACATGCATGCCTGTGTTCTGTATGTTCTCTAAGAGCTTTTCAGTGCACAAACGCCATAATCTTTGCCAGAGTGTAACCACACATTCATAAATTCCATAGCCACACATTCCTGAATTTTAGAATCTGTTTCTGTTTTGCTCCTTTGAAGAGAAATGATTTGAATCCCTGTTCTTAAAACTGATGCGGAAGTTTCATTAAAACTGGTGCTTAACACTGAAGCACTAGTACAGTCTTTCTCAGCCCGGTCCTCGGGGACCCCCAGACAGGCCATGTTTTTGCTCCCTCCCAGCTCTTGGAAATGTGTTCCGTCAAGAAGGGTCTGGCTGCAGAGAACTGGGTGATCTCTGCTAGGTGGATCTCCAGTGTGTGGCTGAAAATCACATGGTCTCCACTGTGGGACCAGAAATCACATGAACTCCACTGTGTGGCTGAAAATCACATGGTCTCCACTGTGGGACCAGAAATCACATGAACTCCACTGTGGGACCAGAAATCACATGAGCTCCATTCCTGGCTTGGACATAACATTTTGCAAAATCAGGAACAGAGGCAAAATTACTATAGATTATTACTATTAATACTATAATTAATTATTATAATAAGCTAGGAAATGAGAAGTATAGTATTATTATAATAACTATATATGTATGCTTGTGTGTATATATTATATTTTACTATTTTATATATGTAATTATAGTATAATAATTATCATTATTAATGTTGTATTATAATAATATATTATTATACTATAGGACAGGATATTATTATTATCTACACTTGGATTATATCCTATTACTTTCTATATAACAGAAGGTTACTTTCTATTTAACAGAAGATTACAAACTGTCACTAGGAAGCTCAAAATCACAACTCTGCAGTAGCGCTGGATATGACGTCAGCGCAACATTGGGAGCTAGGAGTGGAGATCATGTGATTTCCGGCCCCACAGTGGAGTTCTGGCCCCACAGTGGACATCCTTCTAGTGGAGCTCTCCCAGTGTTCTGCAGCCAGGTCCTCTTGGGACTGTCTGGCCGGGAGCTGGGAGGGAGCAAAAACGTAGACTATCTGGGGGCACCCGAGGGCCGGGTTGATAAACACTGCTTTAGTACGTGGCCACAGAGTGTAGAAACAGAAAAACTGCTTGATAAATTGGGATTTCTTTCACCAAAGGGTGGTACACTGCCCTAGCAGGTAGCATGTCATTCTGATACCTTCAGGACTGGGAGTTCAAGTCCCACTTCTCCTGTGTGTGTGTAGCATTCACATGTTCACCCTAACTTACAGTTAGGATTACTGATTTCTCTAAATTGTGTGACTTGATGTCTGAAGTGTATCCTGACCTTGTGCCCTATGCTCCCTGACAGGGAGAACTGATTTGATGGTGGATGTTCTGATACAGTTTTGTGGCATGTGTCTGTGATTCTCCCGTGAAGAATCTAGAAATAGCTTCATGTTTATCCCACGCTTTAAACTTCTGGCCTGGAATGATGAAAATTGATGAGAAGAAGAAAAGGCCAGATGTCATTCCAACTTCCACAATTGTTCAGCCATATCGATTGTCTTAAGGCTCGTTCAAACACCAGTAATGCCATTTAAACAATAATATCCTCTTGGCACTAATGTGCTTCCGTGTGCTTGTTTAATTCTCGAGTAGAGTTTGGAGGTCCAGCCTGTAGCACGTCCTCGTGACCTTACTCCGCTCTGCAGAAGCTTCCTGTTTGACATAGAGCGTGTTCAGCTAGCAGATGGGCAGGCATGTGCTTCAGGGTGAACCTCTCCCTGGACGTATAATCACCAGGCCCCCTGGAGCCTGCTTGCTACCTGATGGGCATGCAACTATTATTATTAATATTATTATTACTATTACTACTACAACTAGAAAAAATGTAGAAACTGAAGTTAATTCAACACCCAGATACTCAGATACAACACTCAGTTTATCTTGCTAACCGTCACGGTTTCTTGGTTCAATGCGTACTTGTCTCCTACAGGCTACAGAATGTATTTTAGTCTTAAAAACATTTAAATACATTTTCTAGTCCTACTCTAATTAAATGTAGCAAAATCTATTGTATTGTTCATTTAAAAAAATTATAAACAATAATGGAGAATAGTCTTTTTAAGTCTACAGAGAAGCATTACATTTTTTTTTTCACTATTTAGCAAGAACAGTGTTCATTTAAAAAAAAAAAACACAGACATTTATGATTTTACTTGAATCAACTACATTGCAAAGCAAATAACTGCATAAATGTAGTTTATGCATAATCTGCATATATCTTGTATTGGACATAATTGGATACACAGCTGACATCTTGCTTTTCAATCTAAAATGCTAATAATCGTATCTGTAAATAGTTGTGACAGTGATCCTTTATTTTTAAATCCTCAATCCTAAGACAAATATCTGAAACAAACCTGAGGTAAACTTCTCTGGTAGACTTATATTTATATTATCAATATGTTCAAAAGCAATAATCATATTTTAAAAATCCATCAGTGATCAGTATCAAATTCAATCAATATTGGTGTCTAGCAACTAGACTAGATATTTTGCCAACGACCTGTTTTCAGCTTCTATTACATTTTATTATTAAGCAGTTAACACAACATTGATCAGAATCAAAGAATCAGTTTAGTAATAATTATATGTACTGGCAGCTTATAACAATTATGATGTACTTAATTTTCAGTTTTGCTAGAATTTATTTATGTATACAGCTTAGCTGAAAGCCCTTATTAAAATATGCAATATTTCTTGTGTGCACTAGACTAAAATTATGATGTTTTCGTCGATAAGACTGAAATAATGACTAAAACAGAAACAGCTGACTTGGAAAAACCATAATGCTCTACAGGTGGGACGTAGGCAGCCAGACAGTCAAGGAGAGGAACAAAAACAGCCAAATGAACAAAAAGCTGATTTATTAAAGGAAGAGATACCAAACGAGTGCGGAAGCTGGGCTGCAGGATGGGCAGGGGGGACAAGGTCACTTCGCTGAAACACTGAATCCGTAGATCAGGAATAAAACCGACAGGTGCGGTAATTTTATTTCCTTCCAGGTTTATCCTACGTTTTTACGATATCCTCCCATCTCCCGGCTTCTCCTGCTTATTGGTTAAGCCCTGTCATTTCATTTTAAGTTACCGTGCAGAATTAGGCTACAGCTCTGCTCAAAAACAGAAAAGTAAGATTCATGCACAAACCCTCAGACCCAAAGCAAAACCAAAAAGAACGTGTTATACAAAGTAAACAAAAACAAAGGCAAATCGAGACAGAAAACAAAACCAGGCGTTTCTGAGGAGGGGTGTGAGTCAGGACAAGCCCCCGCTTATTCAGGGCCACAGCAGAGGCTGATAACCCAAGATACCCAAGATATTGGAATCGCTGTGCCTGCAACTGCTTGGGCATTGCGGTATAGATCCAACTGTAATGAAGAATAATAATAATAACTCTGCGATCACTGACAGTCTACAGTGTGACCCTTCTGGACTACCTAGCGCCAAAGGCAGTGTGGCCACACAGGTTACGTTAGCCTAGGCCAAAGGTGGGCAATCTTATCTGCAAAGGGCCAGTGTGTATGCAGGTTTTCGCTGCAGCTCCCTAGTTAGATTACTAATTAGAGGACTGATTGGCTGAAGAGTCCTCACACCTGGCTTTGAACCTATGTGCCTATGGCTATGTGAGCACCTGTCCGCAACATCATTTACTGTATTTAGTGTATTTCCAGCATTATATTTCGTAGGGGTGTAACAGCACACAAACCTCATGGTTCAATACAAACCTCGGTTTTGGGCTCACAGTACGGTTCAGTTTCATTGCAGCAGGGAAAACAGAATATATTTTGAAATTATTTATTGCTGAAACTGCAAATACAAAAACAGTTAGGAACAGTTGCGAACCAAAGGCAATGCGTCTGTCAATGGGTCTGAATAACAAAACTTCATTAAGAAATGTTTCTTTGCACACATAAAAACAATTATGTAACGTAAATAAAAACAAAACTATACGATCATAACAATCATAATGAAATAAATTGCGTATGGTCGCATATCTCTGTAGTGATAAACACTCCTATATGACCTATACTTATTTTTCAGCTCAGTCAGAATTTCCTTGAAAAAGTACCTTTAAATGCCACAGGGAGACTTAACTTGCACAGGCTGTTTATTCCTTACTGCGGTCCTACATGCATTTAGATGATATATTAAGTCCGTTGTAATATAGAACCCCATAGGTGTCATGGTAGAAAAATATTATCTAGTAGTAATTTGTGCTCTCCAGTTACTAATTCGTGCAATTCAGTAATTTGTGCTCTCAAATTAATCACCAATTGTGATTGGCGACTGTAACATACTGGTTTCAGTAAGAGTGATATTCCACTACATAGCTCAAAATAAACTTAAGAAAAAGGAGAGCACAGATTACCCTTGAATACAATATGATTTCACATTGTAACACGATGGCAGAGCATGAATTAGTAACCTGAGAACATGAATTAGTAACTAGAGAGCACGAATTAGTAACTAGAGAGCACGGATTAGTAACTCAAGAGCACAAATTAGTAACCTGAGAACACGAATTAGTAACTCAAGAGCATGAATTAGTAACTCGAGTACACAAATTACCAATTCGAGAGCAGGAATTACGAGATAATGTTTTTTTTTACCATGACACCAAAGGGGCTCTGCAGTTCAACAGAGCAACTACTCTCCGTCTCTGGTGTTGATGTAATTGTATCTAGGAGCGTGGCTTTTTGGCCCCATAAAAGCATATCATATTGAGCCCCTCAATCCAGACCAATACTGTAATTTTCCAAAATTGTTAGGGCCCTTGGAAACGTCCTAACTCTGCCCCCCCCCCCCCCCCCCCCCCCCCCCCCCCCCCCCCCCCCGTTTCC
>JAODKE010000101.1:24206956-24219947 GCA_026779605.1 Mormyrus hasselquistii | reverse complement strand
GCGCCACACTCAGTCTCAATTAGAGCCCCCCCCAAAACCCCCCCACCCCCCCCCCCACAAACATTAATACACACTGGAAACCCCCTCTCTCCCCCCCCCCCCCCCCCCCCCAACGGCATCCCGGCTTATATTTATTTGGTTGTACTGAACTGTACACAACGAATACGTGTATATTTACAGCCATATTTTATTTAGCTAAAATAGCAAAGGTGTATTCAGGTTAAATTTACCTGCATTCAATCAAAAACATAAACAGGCATAAATTAATAAAATTACATGGTATCATAAAATGATTTAGCATACCTTTATACAGCCAAGTTTCCCATTTGAAGAGCCCCCTAGAGTTCGCATCCCAGTGCGGCTGTATACGTTGCACCTCCCAAAGATGGCTCTGATAATAGGCCTAATCGGCTTAACAGACCTTCTAATAATACAGTCGAATATCGATAATGATATAGCCCAAATAAGCAAAACCATAAAACAGACCACAAGAGCTGCACACGAAAAAAAACTAGACATTCATATGAATAGGCCTACAGAGACCGGCCTGGTTAACAGAAATGTAGTTTTATGGGTTCATATATCCATTCTAGCCTTAAAGAATAAAAAGATATTCGCTAAAAAAAAAAAAATCTTTCTTACTCACTCGGAGCTCCTTCTTCTCTTTTCCCCGTGACTTTCGGCAGCTGCATTAAAAGGCCATTATTTCGGCGGCCCCGAGAAGCAGCGAGCTAATTAAGGGCGCCTCTCGGCCAGCTCAGGTGAGGCTACCTGGAAGGAGGAAGGATCGCCGGGCTGCGACGTGAAAAACCTCCGATAAAACCCCGGAGCGTTTTTGCGTGTACTGCCCCACACGTGGTGGCCAGAGGTGCCGCGGCCCTGCACGCATCTCGGGAAGATCAGTGTGCCCGGCGGGTGCTGGCGTTCGTTTGTGACAAGCCATTAAAAATTCGCTTCATTGACCTGTATTATCTTTAACTGTGTGCGATGTAGAAAATTTATGCTTCAAAGGACTGCAAAACTGTACAAGATTTACATCAAAATCATATAGGTTTTCAAAATCATATTTATTACATCTATATTATTCTACTCATATGATATATTTGATGTTATGGACCTTTAGGGTATAATTTTTATTACTATCAACCCAAAATTCGTGATGTGTTTAAAAATGCACGATGGAGTTTATTCTCTGTTTTTATTATGCATGTCAAAAAGGGAACAGTTTATCTGTACTGAAATCAGTACATGTGTCGATCACTAATTTCATAGGATAGAATTATCTTCGTTCATCAATAGACTGCACGCGCCCTCGTGAATGTCGTGAGTTTGCATATCATGTACTCAGCTATGTTCTTCATTCATTGACCTACAGAGCTTGCAAAGCTCAAGCTATATTTTATATCAAAAGCACCAATAGAATTAAATCAATCACCAGCCTAGGCGATTGTACCGAGGGTGCTAGCCTAGTCATCAGATGAAAATGCTGTTTGAACACATTAAGTTCAACAAAAGTAATTATACTGTATAGTCAAGCTTACATTTCAAAATGTGCCATGTTTTAGTCATAGAAATGTGTAATAATAATTTATTGTATATTTGTTTGTTTATTTGTCTGGGTGAATGACTGGTTGGGTTCTCGCTAATTGCATCCTTTCTGGAAGAAAAGGCTATAGTCGCCTATGATCACCAGTAGTGGAATATTCTTGAAGCTGTTCATCTACTGATATTTAAATTATAATGAAGGTAGCATGCAGAATATTCGTGCGGATTTTTAATATTTCCCTAAAGCAGGCCACATAGCATTCTACAAGTTCACTTGGACAGTAATGCGTCCGCCAGCAGCTAACGCCATCTGCTTTAATGGCACTTGTCAGAGAGGTGAGAATTGTTGCTGCCAAAACACAACCGGTTTATTACTACAAGGACACGCAGGACGTTTCGTATAACCAGACGAATCCCGAATACTCTTCGAGAGTGGGCGGTAAGCAAGCAACAAGTGAGCTTACAGGGGACGTGCTGCCCTTGCACAACTCCCGTTTCAAGTAACAAATTAGAGATCTAAATTATTAGGAACGGGAATGGAGCAGCAAATGAAGGCAACGTTCTTCAATAAAATTCACATTAGCTCATTGCAAATAAACGGCCAATAAAATGTTACTTGGTAATGCTAGTACTTTCAGGCGCGTGTGTGCACATGAAAATCGAGGAATGCTTCTGAATAAACCTGCAACTAGTAAAATATGTCAGCAAAAGAGTGAAAACCGACTCCTGAAAGTATAGTAAATGGTTATACGTCACGCGGAGCTGCAATCACATAAATGAAGAAAAAGCATCCATGATTACACTGAGTGGACTCAAGAGATTGTATTTGAACCCATCTTTTAATTTGAATTTCAAATGAATCATTTTTACACTTGAAAAGATTACACGGCGAACTGTGGGACAAGCCGCAAACGTTTATCGCAGAAATTTAATAACACAAGGTCATCCTTTGTGTCTTTTTTGCACACTTAAGGGATATCATAGTACTGGCGTGATCGTAACGTGTCTTCCCTTTGCTTGACACAAAAATCCCTCGCTGCACTGTACTACATTCTATAGGTGTTATTCCTGTGCTTTTCACTCTTTTTGCATGCAGCAAGTAATAAAATTTCTTTATCTGTAAATATATTTCAGTTAGACGATATGCATTTCCTTGGTTTAATTTAAACGGAGAAGCATGAATGAATTGATTTGAATATTTCAAGAGGTTCAAGATAGCAATTGCTTTTCATGATTGCGCTTTCCTGATGACCCTGCTTTGCACACTTATGTTTGTGGGTTTGGTGTGACGGGGTTAGGCAATCTTGTTTCGTAGTAAATAATCTTTTCTGCCTTCTTCTTGCAGTTGCGCATGCAGCGCAAACTTAATCTGGTGTAGAAAAGGCAAGAGAGCAGATTCTCTCTGCCGCACGGAGCTGTCAATGTCAGCGTCACTACGCAGTAGAGTAGGCAGCGCGGCTGGCGAGAGATGCGGTATTACTGCTAAAGATCCCATTTGTCCTTTCCCCCTGTAACCTACCTGGATTAATATATGCTTCAGCTGTTTCGTTGCATGTGGACAGAAGTTCGAAAGCAATGCGCGTTGGTATTTTTCCACCTCTCTTTCCCTTCTTCATTACCGATGCCTGGATAGCTCCTTCTTGACACCCTGATTAAACATTTAACTGAAACGCAACAGGTAATTCTTTATTTTCTCCTTTTTCTTGAGATCACTTGGAAAAATGTTGTTTGAGCTGTTTTCGCGTATATTTTGCTAGATACTGGAAAACTTTGTTAATTTATTGCTAAGTGCGTTATTTGCTAATAACGATAACGACAGACACTAAATTACAATATAATATGTGAATATATGTGTATTTATTATTGACATTCTTAGTACACAGATTTTACCTTTTGCACTATAACTGTCTCCGCATGTAGATTATTTGTCGCTGTTCAAACGCTCAGATGATTTACGTTATTTCTGATCATATAATGGTCATATTCATCTCGTGCTCGTTTTGTTTTATATATTGCTCAGAATATCATATAGATACTACTGTTCTCTATGGCCGTGAAACGGAATTGGGCGGAACTGAGCAAACTGCAGCGCTTTATGATGGTTTATGGTTTTACGATGTCAATATGTGCCAGGGGTGTTTTAAGATTTTTTTTTGACTGTACTTTATTTTTTCCGGTAATTACGTCAGCCTCTATTTTATCAAATAGGTTTCAGTCTTAGATGTGCCATTTGGTTTTGGTTTCAGATTCCTAAGCAAAGTCAGTCTGCTTATAAATCCAGTCTGCTAAACATAAAAGTGGGATGAAGAGGCTGTCATTTACTACTGCAGAAATCAGACCAACCTCGTTCCTTGTGAACCGAGATTAAACGTTACATTGTCACATTTTTATACTGTGCAAAGTAAATTTTAAATTGGAGTAGGCCTAATATATTTGGGTTCTTCTCACAAATAGTTCTTACATATGCCTAAGATATTTGTAAAAAACTGTATCATAGTTAATCACATCTTAATATATTGTATAATGTCTGGCAGCCCGAGGCATCGTGGCGGTGGTGAGAAACGAAAATACTTGCTTTAATGGAAAAGAATGTTCTTTTATTAAGCCCTTAAAAGGACTAACGCGAACAGTAAGGCACACAAAGTAATTTATACAATGACCAAAGACACGGGGGGATCAGACAGGGTTCACGCAAAAGCACACACGACAATAGGATACACAGCAAGCTATTTACATTTTCCCAGCATGCTCTGGCGTTACTCAGCTCCCCGAAAGTTGACCATCCCAGCGACCACCGCAACCAGTCCTGCGCTACATCCTCCAATGAATCGCGAAGCACTGGTGGCAGCTGCTAGAACTCCATCGCAGAAAGTATACGCGCCGACCAGCTGATGGCACCTGGCAGGGCCAGGCAGCTAGAGGGACCGCTAGGCAGCCACCAGGACCTGGAGGTGTGAGTCCCTATGAGTCCCAGACCCTCCTCCCATGCGGCTTGGTGAGAACCTGATGTTAACTACCAAGCTACTTCTGCTGCTGATCCTCCTTTTTCATAACTCTGATAGCTGTGTGCAACCACTCCCACTCCTCCAGCTGTTCTCACAGCACCTTCAGGCTGCGCTGCCACTGCTGGTCCTACTCCCGTTGCTTTGCCAGCTTGTGGTGCTCCTGGACCAGCTGGGCCTCCAGAGCGCAGCGTGCCATTTAGCGGCTGAGTAATGCCGCCTTGGCCTGACACTTCTGGCGGTTGCTCCCAGCTAGCCATTTCTTCGAATAGCCACTCCTGGTCCTGCTGGCGATGCCACTGCTGCTCGTCCAGCTCGCGGCACCCGTGAGCCAGGCCTAACCTCCACCATGTGCCACGCCTCCTCATGGCCGATGAGCAGGCAGAGCCTCTGGGAGCTCCTATGCCTTCCCTGACTGCTGACGCCATCATGGAAGGGGAGCCAGTGGGCTGGCATGGGTGGCTTGAGGGCACCCTGTGGCACAACAGGGGCCTGGTGGACTGGAAGGGGTGGCTTTAGGGTGTGCTGCAGCAGGATGGAGGTCCGGTAGACTGGAATGGGTGGGTTCAGGATCTGCTGCACGTGTCCAAGACTTCTAGAAGCTTAGGGCAGTACCTCCATCTCTTCATCATCCCCTGCTCATCTTCTGCCAGCTCTGGCATAGGCTTACAGTAGTGTGCCTGGTGTCTGGTTCAGTACCAGAAGATGAACTTATTGTCCCGAACTGTCCTCTCAGGAGAATTGCAGCTTCTTCTCCAGTGTCGCCACTTCACTGTTGCCTGTAGGTCTGTCAAGCTAGAGTGGGCTGTCAGAGGTGCAGTAAGGCTCCCTCTAGCACTACGAATGGGACTGCTTCTAGTATCCCACTTCTGACACCGATGTAATGTTTAGCAGACTAAAGCATAGTGATAGAGCTTATATTGAATTAGACATGTTCTAAAAAGAGAAAAATTCCTTCTTTTTTACCCCTTACAAGAAGCAACAAACGGCAAAAAGACGTTTTAAGGACAGGGGAGTCAGTCGCACGATAATATAACACACACATGGTGGGTAATTTACACAACGGCTAAAGATACGCAAGGATTGTTAATGTATGTCAAAGACAAGGGTACTCACGACAATCGGGAACACAACAAGTATTAACAATAACACAAACAGGGGATGTGTACAATTTTCCCAGCATGCTCCGGCGCTACAATATTATACTATGTAGAACCGTTTCAACAATAAATCTAGACCTATTTAATTTTAGCGTTAAAACTGTTCATGATGTTTTCCAGTAGAAAACAACGTTCCTGACTCATTGTTCTTTTTAAAATATTTGGAAATCTTAATGATTGCCAAATAACCGTTTGGTTCAGCGTGTTGGCAGCCTTAATATGTAAAGCATACATGGTCGTAAAGCGAGATATGGAGGTTGACTGTCTTAAAAACTGTATAGACAGTTTCCCTTTATGAATCGTGTTTTTATGGATATGTTTTGTCTAAACTTTATGTTCTTTCTTATCGTGCAATTGCATTTTCATAATAATACGATTTCCTGGATGAATACAACTCACTGGCCGTTGTTTCCAGAATGTGAAATATCGACTGATAAATTCATCCATCCAACCGCTTATCTTGGACAGGCTCACTGGGTATTGAGTGTTTCTGGGTGTGAAATATAAATTGCTATACTGTAGATCCTTTTCTATGAAATGATGCTATTGCACTGATAACGTACGTGTAGCATCAAATGTGGCATCTTTGCTTAAAGCATGTAATCTCTCTTGGTTGGGCAGGTTGTCAGCTCAAACCAGTTTGCAATAGCAATTTTATAATATAAGGAAACTCCGTAAACAAACCACGCACTCGAAACAGTATTAATAATACTCTCTGAATTTTAATCAGAGCAGTTTTTGTACACAATAGCACCCAATTTAACTTAAAACTAGACCTCTGCATTAAATATAGCATATGTTTATGGTATAGTATATTTAAGAGAGTATTTTCCCTCATTTTTGCACTAACATCACACTCTATTGCTTTGCAAGAAAATAATGCATTGAGTTTCTGTGGACTGCACAGCCAAATTCTACTGCTTTCGTTTTCCACACTGCGCTTCCGCCTTGCGGCCGCGGGCGGCGCTGTTGGGCAGCTCCTGCTCGGCGCTCTCACTCTCTCACACACTGCGCGGAGTCGGAATAAGAGTGTGAGGCACAG
The DNA here is from genome assembly GCA_026779605.1 of Mormyrus hasselquistii. Taxonomy (NCBI): domain Eukaryota; kingdom Metazoa; phylum Chordata; class Actinopteri; order Osteoglossiformes; family Mormyridae; genus Mormyrus; species Mormyrus hasselquistii. The sequence continues at coordinate 24,213,198 of JAODKE010000101.1, read as the reverse complement.
ACATGGAGAGGGCGAAGGGAGCGGATCGCTCCCTTTGTTATTTTTAAAGTCCCGCAACTCGCCGTTATGAGGCGATCCGCGGCGGAGCGCAGACGCCGGGATCCCGGATGCACTCAGGAGCGGGGGGAAGCCTTTCACGGGTATAGTATAAAACTTTTCGGGCGCTGGGGTTTTATTGCGGTAGCCGAGGATGAAATGTGCCCTCGCTTTGCAGTGTTTGAATCAAATTCCTGCTTCGCCCGAGTCGGCGGTGCGTCTTGATCGAGCTGCAAAGCCACGTCTGTGGGGTAGACGGGTACCGACGGGGACGCCGCGGCTGCACTTACTGTACGGATCTTGCTGTAAAGTTGTATACCCCTGATCACCGGGGCTGACGGAGGGCCTGCTATCTCTACCCCTCTCACCCCCCTGCCCACGATCCGTGTGTGCATGTGTGTGCAGAGTTTGTTTCTTCTTCTTCCCCTCCCCCCATCCATCTCCGCCTCAGAGTCTCCGAGAGGCCGAGACGTGCATGCAACGGGGGGGGGGGGTTCACTTCAAAGCGATCGCGATGGGGGGGGGGCTGTCATAGTCAGGGAGGCTAGCTAGCCTACCGGCTAACATTTGCGCAAATGTAGTCGCTCGGATCGTGCGGACACGTGCGGCGGCTCAACTCGGTTAATAAGTTTAATTGTGAAAAAAAATCCTAATTACAGACAGGTCATCTGGCGCAAGCCGGAGCCCTCTTGCTCTGTTTAGGAGCCGAACGGGCGGGTGGATAATGTCTCTTAAACAAACAAAAACTGATTCATGTAAGTTGTAGGTTTATAAAACGTTATTGGAGCATTTATATGAACTCAACCAATCTGTTACATGTATACTTTGTTTTCATTTCTCTTTCGGCTTGCACTCTTTGAGGAGGCTCTCCGAGTCCGCATGTTTTCGCTGTTATATTGTTCGCCTAGCTAGCTGTGATCGCTGTTTGCCTTGCGTGCTTTTTTTCCTTCTATGCTTTATCGCGCTCCGTTTCCCGTTTTATTCATGCCGGGTCGCCTGCGTCGAGACGCCGCGCAGACGGCGCAGTTTCTGCGCAGCAGGCGCCTCCGGAGCGCCTGCTTTGCTGGGCATGGATCTGCGGCCATAAAGCGAATTAGCTGGGGAAGCAACGGCCTGTGGACTCTAAATACATAAAGAATAAAGTTAAATCACTCAAGAGAAAATGTGAAATATTGAGTGTATGAATATAAATAACCTTTTGTCTAATATTTTGGAGACTGAATGATTTTTGTCATTGGAGAATCAGAATAACATTAAACAATGATTTTAAACTATTGTTTCTTTTAATTGATCAAGATACTGTCAGCTCTGAGTCATGCAAATTGTGCATATTCATCGTACTACTCTGAAATTTCGATTGACAAATCATACCACGTTTTTTTCATTTCAGTTCTCTTTCTCGTAAAACAAAACGCATCACTATACACAAAAACAGGAAATCGTGTACGATCCTACCCCACATTCAGCAGGTTTAGTCAAGAGGGACAGTTAAAATACATCCGTCGTTCCATTTCCTGTCCTTAATTCCTCAGCGCCTGGTGAAAAAGTTGTCATCTGACGTCAGGTCACTGCGGTAAAGTGTCAGTGCGGCCGGTGCCACTTCGCTGCTCTTACATACTTTGACAATATTCTGGCTGCGTCCTCATTGTCCTGCAGTGTGTGCTTCCAGATGTATGGCTTATACCCTGTGGCTGTGAATCTTGGACTTGCACATGGTGGTGTGGTAGATTCCCCATAGTATACCTTCATGAGGCTTCCATGTATCTTGAGGTTGGCCCTGTAGGATTCAGTCTGTGTCCTGTACAAATAAGTAGAACTCCAAAAAGGAGATTAGGTTTTTTGAATGTGTTTTATATACATAAGGTTGGGACGTAGCATAGATGTCTTTATCAAGACCGTAGAAGCCCTTTCTTAGATAACCACCCAGTATGACTGTGTTATGATTCAGGCCATCAAACTGGGAAATTCTTTCCACCCCAATTAGTGTTCCTTGGTTCTCTGCTGGTTAGTTTTCTGAAGAAATTGCTTAAGATGTAATTTGCACAGGAAGTAGTGTGAGACTTGTCACTTTCTGCATTTTTACGGCATTAATTTCAAAACTGCTGTTGGCAAGAGGTGAATCCATTTTACACATTTTCCGTAATATTTTTTTCCCCCTGTAATTTGTCCAGCTTGCCAATTTCACAACCTGACATAGCTGTAAATTTATGCGCAGAATTTACCCAAGCCAAATCTTGCTGAAATTGACATTTCATACTGTTGCATGAACATGATCTTTCTAAAAAAATACTGCCGCTATGCATATCAAGACAATTAGAATGACCTTTGATAGTATTCCTTTTTTGATAAATGAATTGGAAAAGTTTAAAAGCTTTGTTGTTTCAGATACTGATGAAACTGAGGAATCTCTGTGTCTGTCGGAGAGGCAGCACTTCCCAGTTGTGTTACATAAAATAAACAGACGCTGCAGGTTGGCTGCCCGTTCTTCCCGCTGTGACCTGCAGTGTGTTTCAGTGTCTCTCGTCTGCCCTGTCTTTTCAGGAGGAATTTTGCTGCCGCGCGAGAGGACGTCCGCGTTTAACCGTCGCCGAGTTTCGTCTGCGCCGGCGGGATGAGTGCGAGCGTCGCCGAGAAGCGCTACCCGGTGGACCTGGGCGGCAACTTTACGGAGGATGCACCGAGACCCCCCGTCCCCGGGGAGGAGGGGGAGCTGGTGTCTGGCGATGTGCGGCAGTATGGCTACAGCTTCTGTGCCGCCAAGAGTGAGGCCTCGACGGCAACGCCGCGCAGGCCTGACCTGGACCTGGGCTATGAGCCTGAGGGCAGCGCCTCCCCCACCCCACCTTATGTCAAGTGGGCCGAATCCCTGCACTCGCTGCTGGACGACCAGGACGGCATCCACCTTTTCAGGACGTTCCTCAAGCAGGAGGACTGCGCCGACCTCCTGGACTTCTGGTTCGCCTGCAGCGGCTTCCGGAAACTGGAGGCCGGAGAGTGCGGCGAGGAGAAGAAGCTGAAGTTGGCCAAGGCCATCTACAGGAAGTACATCCTGGACAACAATGGCATCGTGTCGAGGCAGATCAAGCCTGCCACCAAGAGCTTCATCAAAGAGTGCGTGATGAAGCTGCACATCGACCCCGCCATGTTCGATCAGGCACAGACCGAGATTCAGACCATGATGGAAGACAACACGTACCCCGTCTTCCTGAAGTCCGACATCTATCTGGAATACACCCGGACCGGCGGTGAGAGTCCCAAGTCGTACGGCGATCAGTCATCCTCTTTGGGAAATGGCAAGGTTCCACCCGGATACCTACCGACCTTGAACGAAGACGAAGAATGGCGGTACGGCCGCGAGCCGGAGGAGCAGCGCGAGTGTCAGTCGGCGCCCTCGAAGCGGCTGACCGAGAAGCTGTTGATGGAGAGTGCTCCTCAAAGAGCTGTCGCTGGCAGAAGATACCAGGGCAACCAGGAGTACAGGTAAAAAGCTCTACCTCCCAGCCCAGGTTCTTGTCCGAAACGCTTTGTTTTCTGGTCCGAAACCGACTCGCGACGGGTTGCAACCTAATGCGTACTGATCTCCGGGCGATTTTAATCCTGCCTCGTGATTTATAGTGCATTTGGGTCAGAAGAGAGCCAAAACGAAAGAGGGTATAATGGAAGGCATTAGGTAACTGCTCTTAAGTGCAGCTAAATCCCGCAGGCCGGTTGAAGTAGCTGGGGCACGTGCTGGGGTATTTATTAGGAGGTAAAGTATGGGCTCTTTGTGTTGGCCACACAGGTGTTCTGTGAGGGGCAGGCTTTCAGGAACAGGATAATGGCTTCCGGTGAGAGGCTCCATTGGGCTTTTCTCTCCAACGTGAAAACCAGAGTGTGTCGGCGCAAGGGGGAAAAAAATGTAAAACATCTGTTTAGCGCTTTACAGAGGGGGAGTGCAGTTCTTTGTAGGACTTTGCGATGAACGTGCCGAGATTGCGATCTGGAAATATGCAACACATGCAGTCCAGGTGATGAAACCAGTCTTCAAAGGACAAGGAACTATCTCTGCGTTGCAGCGGTCCTGTTCAGTGTTTTCATACCTGGCGTTCATTCGGCGTAACGGCACAAAAACAGGGAATGTGCCCGTAACTCAGGAAAACAAATAAGACATTGTTCTGAGTCAGTCAGGGGTGAAAGGGGGCCGGGCTGTAGAGTCGCGATGCCTCGTGTGTCCTGGAACCTGCTCCCGATGAAAATGTGCCTCCGTCTGACGATGGAGCTGTAATCGCACTTCCGTGAAAAATGCGCCCTGACACACAGGTGAGGCTCTGAGGCGGTCTCGGCGCGTGCCTGCTGGGTAGGTGACATCGCGTCACGTCGTCTGGTTCAGCATGCTGACATGTGTCAAGCTGAATGCACGTCTCTGAGGGAATCCCAAAGAGGCTCGAGAATTAGTCGGTATTGTCGAACGTCCTTTTTAATGTTAGCTTTAAATAAATAAAATTGAATTGAATTTACTCCCCATGTATGAAACATAAAAAAAAATATTGTTAGGCAGACAAGTACACAGATATCCCTATGTGCCTGTCTCCATTATCCCACCCAGAGTGGGGGAACCCCAGAATTGCACACCCCCGACCGGAAGACGGATAGATGTGCATTATATAATATATCAGAGTTATAGATGGCAGTGTTATGCTTTATATGCGTAAACTGCCAAAAATTATAATTAATGATCACATCATACTTGTGCTTGCATGGAAGTATTGCAGATAGAAAGTGGGTCTGTGTTTCTCTGGCGTTCTACGTTGGTGGCAATGGTATCTCTCTCTCTCGCCAAACCCCCCAATCTGACCTTTCATGTGTCATAAGGTTTCGGTGAATCGGGTGACGTACGGAGATTATTGTGCGTAGCAGCGCTATCGTAAATGCTGAAAAGGGGAAGCGAATGACTCGATGTAGGGACTGAAATGCAGGGTGGCGGCCAAACGTCTTTGGAGACGACGCAGTTTCCGTTTTCCCGTCCTTTTAAGAAAGAGCACTCGAACTAGCTTGACCAATGAAAATCATTGTTGCATGCAAAGATAACGGGTTGTTCTTCAGTTGAGACAGCCTGTGATTTTGTGGTTTAAGGTTCATCTCATGCAGTATTGCTGTCAAGCCAAATACCATTTCAGTTGACAGTTAGTCGCCATGTTATGTGATTTTCAAATAATGGGATGTTCGTCCCCCCCCCCCCAGGCAGATTAGGGAATCTGTTATTTACGTTTTTGACCATCATTTACCTGTATTTTTCCGTTAAAAAAAATTTAGAGCTAGGTTTGAAGTGGCTCAGTCTGTCTGTTAGTTAACGGTTCTATATCCAAGAACAAAAATGCAATACAAACATTTTGTATGTCGTAGATGCAGCCTGAGCTCTCATTGTGCTACTAATGTAAAAAAACCCTCATTTTCATTTCGCAACTAACGCTAAAACTCACTAAATTATTATCCTATTAAAAGTTACAGCAAGCTGTATATTTTGTAAATTACACATTTCACCTTCCAACTGCGTGTGTCACGTGACTATTTTGGTTCAATCAGGATGGGCTAGTTTCATTGGCTAAAGATGGATAATACCTCTGAGATCGCAGAACATTGGGGCACATGAAAGTCAGCGGTGAGGGAGCATTTTGGTTTCCAGTACAGTGTAGTATTTTATTTTTTAAATGTATTTTTGATGATGTTGCTTTATGTGAAGTTAAGATATTTAACATGTCTTTGGTCTTCTTTTAATTGGTGATTTAATAAAGCCGAGAATTTTATTCTCCATTTTCTTCATATTCCCCCCCCCCCCCTCAAAAAAAAAAAATTAAAGAGCTATGAGCTGATTAGCTGAACCGTAGATTCAGAGAATCATGACAGCCTTACTGTCTCTGGCATTCATGCAGAGGGTGGCCCCTGTTCTCATGTGCTATTTCTTCGTGTTGGGTAATGACTGGCAGATGCTGACCCCCCCACTCCCCCCATCCCCCCCAGAGTTAAAGTAACACACAGGCCTGCTGCTTCACCCATGCCCGGCGAATTCCGAGGCCCCCGCTCTTGGGCATTAAAGGGCCCGATCCAAGATTGGTCCCCCCCCCCCCCCCCCCCCCCCCCCCCCGCCCGCCCGCAGCACGCCAGGACACGAAACGAACAACCGACTACGTTCACACATGTCTTCACGGCTCACTTTTGTTTTGTTGGTG
>JAODKE010000101.1:24185765-24199152 GCA_026779605.1 Mormyrus hasselquistii | reverse complement strand
GCTAGGTATTTCTGGGTTTTAGACTAACTTCATCTGGGTTTACAGTTTTCTCAGAGGCGGGGGACCTGAAGCCAGTCAGTCATTAGCGATTCTCAAGCTGCCTCTCTCAGCAGTGTCTCTGTTAACCGGACCCATGCTCATTGTTGCCTTGAGTCATCAGGAAGAGTCTCATCCTGCCGGTAAACATGAGACGATAGATTGTCGTCAGATGCTGCATGCTTGCTTTGTGGTGTGTGATCGAAGACGCCCCTGTGCTTTATGTCTCCGCTTTTTTCAGCTCGCGTTATATCAGGTGACTCGTTTCGTGAACACGAGCCGTCGCGGTAACCCTGCATCGGCGGCCTCTGGACGGACCGGCAGACGCGGCATTGAAAGCCGGCCCTGAACCCGGCTCCCTGGCACATTGTACAGTCACTGCTTTCTCAGAATTTCTGACAAGCCTTTCTCTCTTCTGAGAATCAAGCCATTGTTATATCAAGAAAGGATATCAAGCCTTTTTTTGTTATAAAAATCACAGTGTAAATGTAGAATATGCACGTGCGATTAAGCAGCAGTGTCTCTCATCGCGGGCGTGTGAGGCCAGACCTTAGACATCGCAAGGTTCATTTTTAATATTGTATATCATCTGATTGAGGATGCGAAAATTAAATTTAAGTACTCACTGCTTGCCACTTCACTCCTTTTACGCTTTGTAGCTATCTGGCGTGCTTTTAGTGTTTTTAGTTCCAAGCAGAGCGGAATGGCTCTTTGAGTCTTTTCACTGTGTCCTTGATGGAAGCGGGTCCCGACAGTATCGTGGCTGTCCGGTAAACTTGCTCAGCAGCGGTTCCTTTTGCTTTACTTTACAGATGCTTCTTGCTTAAAATAATTTCCGAATATGGTGTTCCTATGGGGACACCTTGAGGGAAACTGCTGTAATACATCTTGGCTACCTTAGTAATCATATAATCAAGAAAATAAAAATTTAAATACTTATGTATTTCATGTCTGCAGTGGGAAAGCCTTTCTAATACTTGAAGTAATAACTGACTTCTTGAGATGCAGAATAACGGGGTAAATGGCAGGGGGGTGTGAGTCTGCCGTCTCCCCTCTGCCCGGTTGCGCCCGTGTCCCTTACACTCCCTTTACATCAAGTTTGTCTGAATGTCTCCCTGCTCCAAACAGGCTCCAAACAGGCGCCACAGACATTCCTTGTGAATGTCTGTGGCGTCAAAGAAGGAACGGAAACATGGCAGGCACACGAGCTCGTTAAACGTGCCGGCTGACCCGGAGATGAATCTGCTTCACTGTCGAAAGAGCGCGACGCAAGGCGGAGCGTGGCCCTCCTGCCCCTCATGACCTTGTGTGTCTTCTCGCCCGTCTCCAGGCATGCCACGTGGAGGGAGCCCGTCAACCCGTACTACATCAACACCGGCTACGCCCGGGCGCCCGCCACCAGCGCCAACGACAGCGAGCAGCAGAGCATGTCCAGCGACGCCGACACCATCTCGCTGACCGACAGCAGCCTGTGCGTATCTCTCCAGGGCAAAAACCCACTGCGGTGCCAGTCCCCCCAGGGGTCCGGTGGCTCAAAAGGAGCCGATAGTAATTTTTTTCTGAAATATGTTTATTAAATTCATAAATTAGTTATAGATTTAGAAGCTCTAATTCCCCGTCATAATAGTTTATAAATAGAGAAAAGAAAGATCCTAGAATACAAACATAAAATCGTTATGCAAACATTGAATACTTTAGTGATGAAAATGGCACTTAAAGGGAGCTGGATATAATGGCTCAACATTATTCTTTTTTTCTTACGGGTGGGGGTCACGAGGTTTATCTGCAAAATAATCACAATGATTGGGAAATATCCGGATCACATTCATACTGAAAGATCACACCAGTATTACTTCGTTTGGCGTGTGCGGACTAGGTTTGACGGCACTGAATCACTCGCATCGCCAGACCTGATGTCAGTGATCTGCATTGTAAACTTTTTACAAGGTGACGCCACATCCCTCCTCTTTGTCAGTGAATTTACTGCTTTGAATTTACCCTCTGTATGAAATGTGACGTGCAAATAAAGTTGTCTTGCCTTCAGTGCAATTCATACGACACTTAATATTAGAAAACTTTTCACTGGCATGTTTCTTGCCAGCATTTAAGAAACAGTCTCCGTCTCCTGTGACTGGCAGGTTTTCACTGTTCACGTAAAGGGGACTGGAGTGGATTTAGGGCAATTTGCATACAACGATGAAATGTATGGCTTTAAAGTACGATTTTGGTTTTCTTCGTTTGTAACAAAGCCTTTGGGGGAAAAAAATATCATTCACACACGTGAATATGTGTATACTTATAGCTATCTTTTTGTAAAACTATTTTGTATAAAACCAAAATGTCTTTATTAGACTCATCCTTTGGTTTATTTTGTTTTTTTTTTTCATATTAAATCAAAATAAATTAAAGGCGCTTTTCCTCACATGCTTTGATGCCGAATCAAAATTATGAATTATGTAAACGTCGGCAAAAACGTTTCTTCTTTTATGTCTGAAAATACAAAAAAACGTTTTGACATTGATTCGTTATCTAGCCTTGGCTAATTAGAATATTTATAAGAGATCGCAGATCAATAAAATACTGTGGAATGGGGGGGTCGATACACCTCTACACGTTCAGGACCTGATGATGCATTACCTATTTTTTTTTTATCGATTGTTTGGATACGGTGAAGAATGCTGGGCGGGCTGATGACACGCTGCTGAATTTTATCATAATTTACTGTGGAGCATTATGGGAAAATGTCAATAGAAGCGTGATGCTTGAAGATGTGTGCTCAGGCCTTCCGAGATAGCTATTGATCTCTGCTCCGCATTGATTTTTTTTTTCCCACTTTTCAGTAAGAAATTTTCTGTAGGCTGTAAATCTTCTTTGAAAAGTTTTGCAGCATAAAGTGTAGTGTGTGTGTGTGTGTTTATTTTATTTTTATTTATTTATTTATTTATTTTTTGATAGTTCGTTTTCTTTTCCTGCAGTTTCTCCCTGACCATAGGACTTTATTTGGCAGTTACTCATCCCTGTAGTGGCACACCTCAGCAATGTTTCCTTTGAACGTGTGGAGTCGGGATGAGCTTCCAGGGACCGTTTGGTGGGGCTGGGGGGGGGGGCGAGTTCAGAGATGGCACCCGGGGATCGAGCTGGAGTGACATCAAAGGCTCTATGGTGGGACGAGAACGTGTTTGAGGCAGGATAGATTAGAGCCCATTATCAGCCATTTACCACAGACCGGTCGACAGTGAAGTCCAAGCCATGGAGACTTACCCCCTCCTGACAGAACAGAACAGGGCCCCGCAGAGAAATACAGCCTTATTGAAGCTATGCCCACTAGCTGCAGCGTTATCGCCACACGCAGTGGCGCCCTCTGCAGCCCATAGAGATTATGTACGGGGCCCACTAATAAGCTTTCGTGTATATCGGGTTTTATCAAATACGTGTTTCCGGTGTGCCGCATGTTACCAAACGGCACACCTTTTAAATTTCTGAGAGCCGGCAGGTGGTGCTGCACACACTCCTTGCGCCCGTTGGCAAACGGACCGGCGCGTGACGTGACTGAGCCTGTCTCTCTGTCTGCCCCCCCAGGGATGGGATTTCACCCTACAGGTACCGCAAGCCGAATCGACGGGAGATGCAGGAGAGCGCCAAAACCAATGGCCGCGTCCCCCTACCTCACATCCCTGTAAGTGTCAGTATGGTATTTACCTGGAACTAGCAGAATCTTAGTGTCTAGGTGTATTTGTGGGAGGGGACACAGGTACGCAGACGGTCCGCCTCCCAGAATGGTCCTGTCTGATTGGAGCTTTGAGCTGTCAGTTGAGGGAGAGGTGGCCGTGTCATATTTTGTGATTTGTTTGTGTGTGTGTTTTTCCCCCCTCTGTTTTAACCATGAGTGCAGAAATCAGAGGCTTTAGTTTATCCCAGTGTCTTGTGAGAATTTGCTTTTCTGTTTGCCGACAAACTTTGGTAACTTTTTTTCTTTCTGGAAAATCTGCAAAAAAGAAAACTTTTGTTAAACAGTTTAAAAGGCATTTCACACTGGCTGCAATGTAAAAGCTGGATATTGACTCAATCGTTTGAAAATGATAAAAGATATTCTTTGGCTGTTATCCTCTTCTCAATCCACATTTTCAGATCAGTCTTCTGAGAATTGTGTACTCTAGCCATCTGTGTTTGTTTGGTATTTTTGTAATATATAATTATGGCTGAGCGTAGCTTAATAAGCAGTGTAAACATGCCATAGACACACACCTTGACATTGTGTGGAATAGGTGCAGATCAGACCAAATCAGGTCATTCTTACTGACCTATTAGGACCCTCTGGTTCAGATTCCCTTATTGCGAAGCCTGGTTACATACTGATCTGAAAAGATGGTGTTGATCATGCCTGTCAGGTTTACATTAAGCAGGCAGGAGCATATGATTGGCTCAGGGTACAGGGAGTTTAAAACCTGGGGCCCAAGAGGTATGCTAACCCACATGTTAGCATTAAGCTAGTGTGATGTGCTGGTCTCTCTGTAAGTAATAAGATTAGCATCAGAGGAAGGGGAGGGGTCTGATGGGAGGGAGGGGCTTAAGGGTTTATGTGTTTCTACTCAAGAGTGCCATCCCCCCCCCCCCCGCAGCGCACGCAGCGGATGCCGAAGGACGTCCACGTCGACCCGGATAAATTTGCGGCGGAGCTGATCAGCCGGCTGGAGTGTGTGCTGAGGGAGAGGGAGGCACAGGAGAAGCTGGAAGAGCGTCTCCGGAGGGTGCGGCAGGTACGCCCTTACGCCTCCGCACCGCCGCACCTCCTGCAGTCCACGGATAAAAAGAAACAGCTGAAGCACGCAGAACCAAAAAAGCTTTAAAAAATGGCACCGTGTCAATGACATCCATAAGAGTGCTGTTGTGATTTAGTGCAGTTTGTGTTGTTTGCATGTTCGGCTCTCTGCCTCTCCGCCTGCGTACCCGGCAGCCCCTGCCCCCGCCCTGCCCCCGCCTGTGTTGGGACCCCCGCAGGTGGAGCTGTTCGCCGGCTGGCCATGCGGTAATGGGCTTGTTTGAAGTCTACCGAGGCGTGAAGAGGAAGCCAGCCGGCTCCTCAAATAGATATCACGCTACAGAAAGCTGCCCGTTAAGTCCCCAGGCAGGTCGATTACGCCACCGGGCCCCCGGGGGCCCGTAACCGGCAGCCTGCTTCCCCTCCGTTGCCTTAATCAACCAGACCTTCATTACCTGTTACTCTTCCTTTAATATTTCGGACGTTTTCCCCCCTTTATAGGATTTAAATTAGCTTTAGTTTGCTTTGTTTTGTACTTAGCATCTGCAGTGGGGGTGGGGGTATGGCCCCGCCCTCTTCGTTTAAGGCCGCTACTCTGGGAGGTACCCAACTGTCCCGAGAAGCTCGTTCCCATCTGGCAAAGCGGAGCTGCGGCTTTTTGGCTCTGATCGCATCCCTTATGCGGTGCAGAGCGGTCTGCGTGTGAGGGGCGGTCCGGTCCTGGCCGGCCGGCCCTTTCAGACCTGGACGCAGACTGGGGGTGTGGGGGCCGCACAGCAGATCTCCCAGTGGCTTCAGTGCACCTTTAACCTGCGACGGGAGCGAGTGCGTAATCCGTCCCATTCGCGCGGCCGCGTGTCGGCCACCTCCGTTCGGGCCCCGGTTCTGATGAAATGGAGCAGGCTGGGTAATGATGTGCTCACACAGTGAGAAGGGTGCCGACCGCACTTCCACAGCCCCTGGCGCTGTAGCACACACATCAGTCGCCCCGCTTCACTCAGGCTTTTCAAATGACAAGCAGACACTGGCTAGACCCTGGCTGTAGCTCCGGAGCTGGACTCATAATCCAGGGCCTTCCTGGGCTCGCATACATTACTACCTGAAAACAGCCCCAATATGGACCTCATTTTTCTTTCTCTCCGGGACAAGAGTAATGATATGCTAGTGAATGTTAATTGTATGTGGAACAGTGACCTCTAGTGGTAGGACTTCACTCCCGGACTGCAGCCTCATACATCCATGGTTGGAGGTTTGAATCATATCTCCTGCGTGTGTGTGTGTGTGTGTGTAGTTTGGCCGTTTCTCCCTTTGTGAGGAATCTGCAGGAAACACAGAAATTCAGGCATTTTGGTGAATTGGTGACTTTAAATTGCCCATAGAGTGTGTGCATACACGTCTTGGTGAGATAGCGCCCCACCCAGGGCATCTCCTGCATGACAGGCGGATGATTAAATAGATCGATGTATTCATTTATTATTATTTGTTGATTGAAGGAGGAAGAAGGTGACGAGGCTGACATCTCCACAGCGCCCTCTCTGGTCAGCCACAAGATAGCAGCAGGTTCCCAGCACTATGGCCCCCGGTACTGCGAGACCACGTACAACGTGGTCCAGCTACGAGACGCCCACGAGGAGGATCCCGAGTCCATCCTTGACGAGCACGTGCAGCGCGTCATGAAGACGCCGAGCTGCCAGTCGCCGGGCAACGGGCGCTACTCCCCCAAGACGCGCTCGCCGGACGGGCTGCCGGGACCCGGGAAGCACCCGGCCAAGTGCGGGCCAAAGTCGGAGCCGGTGGGGGTTCACCACCACAAGCACGCATATCACGGCCACCACGGGGGCGGCGTGAAACCCAAAGAGCACGGCGACCCCGAGGCCCCGCAGAGGAGCACCCTCGCCTGGAACCCGGAGTCACATCACTACGCAGGCAGGCCGCGCTTCCCCGACAGCTCGGGGCCGGCCCCGGGGCCCCTGGATCCTCTCGGACACAGGTGAGCCCCTTGTCCCCTGCTCACCTTCCTCCTTGACGCCCTCTAGTGGGCTGTTTGGGTCAACTCACGACACGTACGTCCCTACAGTGGCAAGGGTGGTGTGCCGACGAAGAGGGCGTCGAAGAAGACGGAACCAGGGGTGGGCTTGGAGGCCCTGATGACCACAGACGACCTGGAGAGGAACCAGAAGATCATGCAGTGGATGATGGAAGGGGAGAAAGAGGCAGGCCGCCAGAAGAGGTCCCCCTATGGGTATGTCAGTCACGCCGCCCTCCCCGTCTGTTGTGGCGTCAAGCTTTCAGAGTCCGTGTTGCACTGTCTTAATGTCACTTTCTGAGAGCTTGAATGGCTCACATTAGAGTATTAAATTACGTCAGAAGTGATGCAGTTCTGGCAAGTCTGGTTTTTTAAATTCCTACCCCCCCCGCCCCCCCCCCCACCCCCGTCCTCCTGGTTTGGCTTTCAGGAGCATCGCCGGGGCCAAGAAAGGTCAGGGCCACGATGCTTCGCGGGTGGGATCGGTGGAGCGCCCTGGGGCCGTCTACCCCTGGGTCAGCACGCAGCTCTGGAACGGCGCCCAGCCATCGCACCCCTTCATCCAGGACCCAACCATGCCCCCCAACCCGGCCCCCAACCCCCTCACCCAGCTGGAGGAGGCTCGCCGGCGGCTTGAGGAGGAGAGGAAGAAGCTGGGTGCCGTGCAGATGAAGCCGAGGTGAGGGCACGGGGCAGCCACCGCTGCTAGGGGCGCCCGCTGCTGGACAGGGAGCCACATAACCACTCTGAGTTGAAAGTCAGGATCCCCATTGTCGCCTCCTCTGCTGTAGCAGGAATTTTGTGGGGAGATCGGCTGTGGCGTTTTGTCCGATTATTCAAAAGGCTACTTCATGAGACAGAAGACTCGACAGATGGCCGTAGGAATGCTAATTTACGAGATCCCGTCGTGTTCACACTGTGCCTGTAATCTCACGCACAAATGCTTTTGGTTACAATGAAAAGTCAAGGGAAGGGAGGACCTGGCATCAGATTACAGACATTTATGCGTCATATTTCCATCCTTATTTGCTAGACACCTTAAGACAAAACGACACTTTTAGATACAGATGACCTACATGGAAAAATACTGGCAGGCAAAGTGAGTTTGCAGATGATGGATTTTTGCTTAGGTTGTATTTTGTGACACTGGTAGGTAGGTTTTTACGACCAGCTGCATTAATAACATTCATAAGGGCGCTGTTGTGATTTAGTATGTTCACCCCTCTGTCTCTTGCCTGTGTACCCAGCAGCCCCTGCCCCCCCCACGTTGGGGTATCCAGCCGTCATAATGATCAATCCTGAGTGAATGTCGGGCTTTTGGAGGCCTGCTGTAGATTCCGTGGGGGGGGGGCTGGGGTGCTTCAAGGGCGAGCCTTAATGCCGTAACGACTTGTCGTCCCTGATGAAAGCGAGGCAGGCCGGACACTCCGGGAGGCTGCTACTCTGACATTGCCCCCCCCCAGCGGTGTGATCACGGCGGGGTGGGGAGAAGCGTGTTGCCCGCCGTCAGGACAACGCTCCCCCTCCCCGGCCTCGACCTTTTTAACATGCTTTTACAGCACCCTCACCGGCATTAAAGGCAGCGGCGGCTGACAGCAGCTGGTGAAATACGACAGGGCTCCCGACTGATGCTGTTGACGTTTCTTTGAAGGGATTTCAAAGGATTTACAGCTGTGCACGTGTTGGCTTTACAGAGCAAGGTCACAGGCGGAGATTTAAGGAGGAACGTAAGGCTGCCTGGCGGGGCGGGTGACGAGCCCATGCGGGACTGACGCGTCTTTCCGCCGTTTGTCTTCTAGGCACAAGGCGGCGAAGAAGCCAGCGTGCGAAAACATCACAGTGGCTTATTACTTCTGCGGCGAGCCCATCCCGTATAGGACGACGGTCAAGGGCCGGGTCGTCACCCTCGGCCAGTTCAAGGAGCTGCTCACTAAGAAGGGCCTGTACAGGTAGGATTAGGGAACCGTGGATTTTCATTGGGATTCAATGTATAGACACCGTTTGGTTGTAGTAAAATGAAAGGTTTGTATCCATTAAGGCGATATCGCTGTAATTGAGAGTTGTGGCGTTTCACAGATATTATTTTAAGAAAGTGAGCGACGAGTTTGACTGCGGAGTCGTATTCGAAGAGGTACGCGACGACGACGGCGTCCTGCCCATCTTCGAGGAGAAGATAATTGGGAAGGTGGAGAAGATCGACTGAGCTGCGGCGACGAGAGGCTTCAATCGCTCATGGGGGCGGGAACAGCTCAGAGGGACACGAAGAGGCGAGCGTGTGGAGGGACGTCGCTGATTCAAACTGCCGGCACGTCTCCCACATGTTACTGAGCAGCAAGAGGTGGTGCAACATCCGGAAGACATCATCTCCCCACCCCCTCCCTGGTGCCCCTCTTGGCCAATCAGTGCTTAGAACACAAGCGGTGCTTTGACACACAGAAGCTGCACGGTGGTGCAGGGTGGGAGAGTGGAAGTTAAAATAGAATGCCAGAAACTTCCACTGGCATTTGTCGGACTTTAACTGTAATGTAGCATTGTAAAGGTGTATTAGACGAAATGTACTATGAATCTGTACAAAAGCTGCATATTTTTGATATTGTGTCATAGAAGGGAAATAGCCTTTTTAATGTAATTATTATAATGTAATTTTGATATGCACAGGTACTAAATTTACCAGATATGTATAGTCAGTCTAAAACAAAAGTTATTCTGTATTTATAAAATTATTTTATAAGAAAAAAATTGCTTTAAACTCCAAGCATTTAACGGACGAGATACTGTTCCATTTCCTGATAACTGTTCTTGGCTGGGTCGCTTTTCTCGGGCATTCAGACCCCTCGTGATGTACCTGTTTGTTTTTTCCCATCGTCGTTGTGCTTAACACGAGGAATGGAGTCGGAGTCGCCGGCTGCTCACTGCGGATAACGGTGACACGCTTCTCCTGGACTGGACTTCAGTCGTAAAGATGGTTCCGCCTGTCAGATCGAGTGAAGCCAGACTATATGTCACCTCTCCGGAGGCGGCGGCTGATAGACCCGCTACCTCGGGATCGCGATTATATCTGTTTACACGGCAGTCTTCTCGGTGCGCGTCAAAAATCATGAAACCATGGACGACACAAACCTGTTCAACTGAAACCAGTCCAGTCAAAAGAAAACTAAACTGTCAAATATGTTGTTTACAGAAGTATGGAATGGAGAAAATTAATCCCATTTTAAAATACCCCATGGCAATTAAGGGTATCCTTAACGTGGCTTTTAAAGGGTAATCTACAGAAGTTTGGTGGGTTAACATGTCCTTTAGTATGATAGCAATTGAAGCAAAATCTAGCTTTTTCCCGCGTGTAATATAACAAGTTTCCATGGGGCCTACAATTCCCAATATGCATTTCACCATCGCCACTTGCTCCCGTCTCCCGGCAGCGCAGATCCCAGAGATTGGGGTGGATATCCTAATATGTTTGATTTGGGGAAAACCGAAGCACGATAAGGTGGCTGAAATTCACCTTCGGATGATTTTGTAGGATTATTGTATTTTGGGTGAAATTGCCATTTGCTACTGCTTAAAATGATAGGTATCTTTCTGTGGTGGAGCACTGAGAAAGACATTTCTGATTTTATCACGTACAAGATTCAGGTTTACATTGTACTTTGGCAGACTTAAGGAAGAACTTAACGTACATCATTCTCAACATATTGTGGCTGAATCCAGGTGCCTGGTAGTATTTTAGTCCTTAAAATTTGTACCTTTAATATAAATCTCTACTTTTTGCTGGATTGTGGAAATGCCAAAGAGCATGATATACAATAGAGATTAAATATTTGTATTCTTTTTTTATTTTAAAGGTATTTTACTACTTCAGTAGTGGCTTCACATTTGTGTGTGCGTGTGTGTGTTTGTCTCCCATTTTCAAGGTTATGAAGTTGTGCAAAATGTAATGTATATTTAATTCTGGAAAACATGAACACGTTTTCCTGAATTAGGAAGGGGAGAAATAGGCCTAATGGAAATGCTTAAATCTCAACTGCTGGATGTACCTACGTGCTATATTCTCACCAACAGCGTCCCGCCAAATGTTATTTTTGTATTTATTCTCACGCTCATATGCAGTACTTCGGGATCTTAAATAGTATTAGGATGTGAACGGAAGCCGGTGTGTCCGTCCTGAAATTGAATTTGCTGTGTTTACCAGGATTCAGTCGGAAATAAAATGGTAAAGCATTTACTGTGGAGCTCCCCTCTCCTCCCACAAAATTAAATCTCCTAGTTTTAATAAGTTAGTATATTATATAAATGTCTATCACAGAGTGCCTTTTCGATTTCGATGCATTCTCTTGTCTGTTTTCGATTTCCCAATGTCGAAGGTTTACTTCCATCCAGGGACTAGTGTCGTCGTTTGGCATTTCATTATGGTGACTCAGCGTTAGTATGACTGTAAATATGTATATTTTCATACGTGTCCTCGGCCAGCTGAACATCAGAATGTTTAATGCCCTGACCGTATTCCAACGTGCTGATTTGTACAGTTGTCTTTTAAAAGGTACTTGGACAATAAAGGCGATAAAACAAAAGACATTATGCATGTGATTTCTTGCTGGGATATCGTAATTAAGAGTTTATGTGGTTTATACTTTGTAAAAGCAGATTTATTACAATACATTGTACATACATTTTGTTATATATGACACCATCTACAGACCATCTGTAATGGCTGCGCTCCAATTAATTCAATTGGAGCGATTTAGTGCCGTCATAGGGCTTTTTTTTAAATTTAAATATTGTATTAAAAATCGAGTGAGAGACCAGAAATGCCTTGTGAAATGACACAACACCGGTCGTGGTGCACCGAGTAAGTATTACATCATCGGCTGGACTGGGCTGATCATTGGCATTGACTGTAAGCATGGGCTTTACATGCAGTGTTGCAAGAATTAAAAAAAGAAAAAGAAGCAGTAAAGATTATTTTACTGAGAAATTCAACATGAAACGGCTCTTCGTTTTATATTGTGCTTATCATCCTAAATTATACATAAACATAAATATGCAACAGTCGCTTTCAAAACACTGATATATTAGAAGCTTCTGTTTCACAACTAAGGTCGGGTCAGATTGTAGTCTTAACTGGGCTGGTATGAGGCCCTGCTACAGGTTTCCTTGGCGGTGCCATGAATTATCATCACACACTGCCACTGGGGGCAGTAATACACACAGGGTAACGGAAATATGGTAGAAAACAAAAAGAAAGAGATAAAGGAGGTGATGATAATGATGATACCAATTATTATAGTAATTGCGATATTTTATTTGCTATTGAACAAGCACAAGTATAGCTACGTTGGAAATCTTTAGTTTTTAAATATACCGTCTTGGTCTTCTCTAAGACATACACACATACACAGGTGACAGCGAAGTATTGGTAATTACCCTCCACAGCCGATGGGGGCAGCAACGTCCGCATGAGATCGTAAATATAGCCGGAAATTAATAACAAGCAGAAGAAGGAGGTCAAAGGTTCACCGGGAAGGAACGTCACGGATTACGGGCTAATATGCGCTGGTGTAATGTAGTCCTTTCATGGGATGTGCAGTGTACACATCGCGTCTTGGGGATGGATAAGTATTAAACAGTTAACCGGCTAAGGCCCTGATATAATATTTTATGCACTTAGACTGAGATAGCTCTGAGGCTAGTTAGCCATCAAATCATGGACGCCTTGGAGATGCTTATCGATGAAGTTGCTTTAGAAGGTCTGGATGGAATAACAATTTCTTCATTGTGGATCCGCTTAATGAACAGAATCCCGAAGTTTCCACTCACTCTAGATCCTGCCACTAAGGAGTTTGTTTGGAGAGCATTGGTTTGTGATGAGGACATTGAATTCTACGAGCTTCCTCAAAAAAGGCCACAGATCTTGTTATTTGACAGGTAATGCCTATCATGACGGTTAGCCACGGCTATTCGGATAAAACTGCATATTGCTTTTTTTCTTTATCCGGGCAATATTTCTCCAACGAATTGATAAACGCAGCGTTTATTGAGGTGGACATAACTAAAAGCCTGACTTCTTTGTAGATTTGCAGAAATTGACCCAGAAACAGGGATCCAGGAGATCCGGAGGTTCACAGGGACCGCGGACGCGCGGGAGGATGTGTACCCGGTCAACGTGATCCAAGAAGACAAGAAAGGCATCCAAGGGTCGTGTCTGTATTTTAATGAAAGAAAAAACATTACGGATCTCATCAGGACACAGGATTTTAAGCCATGTTGTACGCTTGAGGACGCATTTAAAAGGTAAAGATACTGATGCAGAGACAATTTTGTACGGTGTGTTTAATTAAGAAGTTTGTTAACTGTCCCCATCATTTTCCTTTTAAATTTGCCTAACGTATTGATTGAAAGATTGGACGGGGTAGAGTCGTGGCGGGATGGTGTCCTCCCGTGCTCCATCTTTCTTCTGATGCGTTGGATTAACTCGGGTCATTATGAAACACCAATACTACCGTGTTTCCCCGATGATAAGACACTGTCTTATATTTTTTGAAATGCCAAAATATGCCCAGGTCTTATTT
>JAODKE010000101.1:24173057-24185652 GCA_026779605.1 Mormyrus hasselquistii | reverse complement strand
CTTATTCTGACCAATTTTTTAAAAATGGGGGGTGCCCTAATTGTTGGGGATGTCCTATAATCGGGGAAACACGGTATGAACTTGCTGAGACAGACCGAACTGTATTCAGAGCTCTAGTATTCTGTTTCTGATCGTGTTTGTTGATGACACACTGGGACCTGAAAATGCAGTACAGGAGGAATTAAACTCATTCATTATAACAAAAGTGAGATATCATCAGTTCTTATTTAATTGCAGGTGTTTTATAAATAAAACGTGCAAAATTTCAGTTATAAGCGAACTGAATTTCAAGTATGTGAGAATCACTTTGTGTCCATGCTGCTGTCTACTGTCAGACTCGAAACTAAGGCTGCACATTATCAGATTGATGACTTTAGATGGCATTTGTCTGGACACTGGCTTTTTGGTACTAAATGGATGTGTGGTTACACTTACAGTTTGGTAGGTAGCTTAGTAGTGTGATTAAATATTAATGAGCACTGTACTGTGACGCCCCAAAAGTGAGTGATCTGTATAAATTTGGCATATCCTTGTGTTTATTGAGAATATTTCGCGGCGCAGCCCACATGCCACTGTTTTGGTAAATCATGGAAGCGATAAGCACTGAAGTGGCGGTGAAGAAAGCCTGGTGGTTCTTGCTCATGCGCCATATAATCACGACTTGGCGTCATGCAGCAGCTACTCAAAACTGCATTACATCTGTGTTACTTACTGCCTGCTACTATATCATGTCACGGCGCCCTGACTCCGTCACGTTTGGAAACTGCGGCAGGTGGGGAGAGAAGCTGGTTGTCGTCGCCGCTCAGAAGGTGCGCTTCCGGACGCTGATCGGCCCGGTAGGCGACCCGGAGGTGAAGCTGTCTGACCACTCGTACTGCATCCTGGAGCGCCTGGGCAGGGCCCGCTGGCAGGGCGAGCTGCAGAGGGACCTGCACAGCAGAGCCTTCAAGTACCACTCTCCCTCCCTCCCTCACTCCGCTCCCTGACCGTCTGCTTCCCGCACCCCCCTCAGCTCCCGATATAACAGGGTGCCTCGTTTTTGCCGCTTAGGACAGACGCTGGAAAGATGCACTACATGAGGAAGTCGCTGGACAAGAACGGTCTGATCACACTCCAGTCCCACGTGACCCGGCTGCCCAACGGGGGGCAGCAGCACTCCATTCTGCTGCTGCTGAAGAGGTTCCACGTGGACCGGTCAGTGTGTCCATGGCCAAGCACTGGCCTTAGAGCATGCACTGTTACGGAGGCCTTCATTCCTCAAATGCTGCTGGTCGTAAATTGTAGTGAAGGGTGACCCCTGTTGGCAGGAATGTTTCCAGCATGCTGGCTCAAATCCCTCCACCTCTCAGGAGGGTCTACATGCCCTCCCTGTGTCACCTGGGTTTCTTCCAGGTGCGCTGTTTTCAGCCTGCTGTCCAGAAGCATGCTGTTAGGATATTTGGAGTCTCAAAATTTCCCATAGTGCTTGTGTGAGCCCTGTGATGGACTGGCATCCCATTGAGGATGGTCTCTGCCTCGGGTTCTGTACTTCCTGGCCTTGACTCTGGGCTCACTGGAACATTATAGTGAACAAGCATTTGGAAGATGAATGGATATATTGTACTATATTCCAACAGTTAAAAATTGAACATTGGCCCAGGTTAGATTTAATGCTTTTGATTTTCTTTAATGCTTTTTGAGAAAAAAAAACTTTGCTTTGTAAGCTTTATTTTGGTAATAAAAGCTTGCAATAAATCATTGAATTCCAATGGATAATTTCAATGCAGTTTTTGAAAGGAAAAAACAAAGTAAAAAAAAGTGTAAGAAGTATTTTTTTGGACAGAGAAATGATATTTTGATTCTGGAGTGATTTGGGCCACTTTTTGCTCTTTCTTCCAGCCAGCAGGCTTTTCTGCTGGAACCTAGTTTTACTGCTCGTACTGGTCTGTTTTGTAAGTTAAAATGTCGCTTTACTTTTTCAAGGAGAAGCAAGTATGACATCCTGATGGAGAAAACCTCCAACCTCCTGTCAGCTTGTCCGAACAACATCGGCATCATGATCAACCTTAGGGAGCAACTGGTGGGACACCAGGCATTTTTTTTTGGGGTGGGGGGGGACTTTTACGGAAGTGCTGTCCAGGCACGAGCTGGAGATGGAGTGTGATGTTCTGTCTCTCTTCCCCCTCCCTTGGCAGTGTGTGAGCGAGCGCACCTTTAAGCGCGTGTACCAGTACATGATGGCCGCCAAGCTGGCCCAGAGCGTGTGCGTCCCACTGCAGACCCTGAACCCCGATGCCACACAGTGCAAGACCAAGAAAGGTAGAGCCCAGATCTGCTCTGCGCCTCACTGTGGTGGCTGCCGACTGCCTCCAGAGCTCGGCGTGGATAGAAATGCACTCTGCATTTAACCCGTAGGGACGGACATCATGGTGCGCTGCCTGAAACTGCTTAAGAGCTACGGGAAGAAGGATGAGGAAGACGAGGAGGAGAATGATGAAGAGGACGGTGGCAGGAAACTGCAGTCAGAGAGCCGCATTTTAGAGCGTGACACCCTGACACAGGCTTATGAAATAAGTATGTCGGAATTACACACTACACACACATTACTTGTGCTCAGCAGAAAGGAATGATTAATTATTAATAAATAAGGAGTGAATACTACCCATTAAAAAGGGGGATTTTCAAAACCAATCTAGGAATCAAACCATTTGGTTCATGGGAGGTTTACTCACGCAAAAATGTTCTGAGTGCAGAATGAAAAATGCTTGGTTCAGAGAGAGAACTAAACAGGGGTCCAAGCAATCAGACAATCAGATGTCTTGATCCTGCCTATTCTAGTTTCTTGGGACCTCCTCTTCAATCTGATTGGTTATTTTTCTGTACAAATCATTTTTCGTTCTGCCCTCAGAATATTTTTGTGTAAGTAAAACTCCCACTAGCAACCATTTGAATCATAAATTTTTTACTGGATGCTTGTGATTGGTTGCTTTTTAGTTGTATCCAGCGGGACGAAGGGAATCTCGCAGACCGCTCTCAGGGGACGCATGAATGTCGGGAAGCTAGAGGCACGTATGATGTGTCGCCTTCTGGAACGGAACGGCATGATCAAGGTATGGCATCGCTTTAACCCTCTTCTTCTTTAGCACCCTGGGCCTGATGTGGGGGTGGCTTCACGTGAGGCCTCGTCCCGCCTCCAAACGTGATGGCATTCACTTTGATCAGCACAGAAAAAGTTAGCCAGCACAGAAAAATTGTGAGAGGGGGAAAAAAAAATCATGAAATAGTTTTTCCTGTTAATTTTAAAAGATTGTGCCTCATAAACAAGGTAAATGTCTGTATGGCTTGACGATCTTTTCCGAAAGTATCAAGTTATTTGACTAATTTTTAGTGATGTATGGTGGGCTGGGTTGATATTTTGACTTGAAGGTTTTAATATTATTATTTGTATGGTCGTCACCCTCAGGGCTTTATGGAAGATGAGGGGCGGCAGAGGATCACCAAATACATCAGCAAGATATACGTGGAGCAAAGTGACCTGAACCAGCAATTCGCCAAGGAAAAGGCGCGCAGCGAGCAGCTGCGGACGGGCACGGAGGACGTGCTGTGTCAGCAGGGCGAGACCTCGCCTATCACCTGCCCCGACGCCCAGCCTCAGCCGACTGGCGGGGACCAATGGCGAACACCCAACTCCGCAAAAGACACGGTCTCCAAGAAGGACCCCCGCCGAAGTGACGCGCGGAAGCAGATCGAGCTGGTGGATTGCAGGGCCAAGCATTCAATGCTCATCAGGGGTGAGCGAGATGGGCTGGGGAGGGAGGTGGGCGGAGCCATGGAACCGGCTGGGATTTTGACGCCGAGCGTCACGTTGCTGCAGAAACTCCGTCAGTGAAAGCGATCCAGGAGGTGACAGGGGTGATGGACGTGACCGGGAGAGAAGACCGGAGTGGGATGAGGGAGGAGGTTGATATCATCTCTTACGAGCGGATAGAAAACACGGACAATGAGGCCTCCGTCACCATCGTGGAGGAAAAGATCGGTCCCAAGGTTTTAAAAAATCCTGTAATGCTTCACTTCTTGCTTTGTTGACCTTCGGCCTGTATCTGTGTTGTTTTCCGCCTGGGCTGTGAAATCTGTGTCATTTGTTCCTGCAGGAGCCGGGAGTGAAGAGAAAGACACGGCCGACGCGTATGGAAAAGCCCCACCAGACTTACAGGCTGCTTAAACGGAAGAACCTGATCATTGAGGCAGTTCGCAGCCTCAAGATCATAGAGAGTTTATTCACGTAAGGCATCATTTGTCCGCTTTATTGCTTGGATGCCTACATGAGTAAGAGGGTGATGGTTATTCAAGCTTGTCTGATTGGTTGTTCCAAATAGTACGATTCACATAATTTTTATGTAGCCCTGTTCTAGCTGTTTATCCTGGTCAGGATGAACTCCTTGACAGGAATCTGTTTCTGCCAGGCTGCAGAAGATGATCATGGACGAAGAGAAACAGGACGGGGTGTCCACCAGATGCTGCAAGAAGTCCATCATGAGGTTGTTGAGGAGCCTGTCCAGAGAGGGCATGCTGAAGCTCTTCCGCACGACCATCATTCAGGACGGCATCAACAGGAAGGTGCTAAACATGCCAGTTGCAGCTTGGGTGCATGTGCTCTTTTTTTGGGGGTGGGGGGGGGCAGTGTGCAGTTTAGAGGGTTTGGGATCTGTGTCCAGAAAGTTGTAGGTTTGATGCCCATGGCTGTTAGACCAGGGACGTTATGCAAACCAAATTTGCAAGTAGGCACTATATCAAAACCACACACGACATAAACAATAGATGTACACAGATATTAATGTTCTTGAAACTTTATGTAACTTACACATTTAAACATATCCAGTTAACCTTGTTCACTGTCACTGTGATGTCATTTGTGAATGTTACATTGTAACAACTCAGTGACAATATGTGTAGTTATCGGTAGAAGACGGGTTTGACGAAGTATGGGGGAGGGAATTATGAGATGCCATCTGACCAAGGCAGTTAATTCACTGACCAGATTACCCTGACCGCAAGTTTACTGCAAATTTAATGGTGTGTTATTCATAGTCAATGTAGGCATGTTACTGGTTGACTAAAACATGTATTTTTACATTACATTTTTACAAAATATTGGCTAGGCACGTGTCTACCTAAATTGACTGGTACATCACCACCAGTTAAGTAATGATTTCACCTTTTGGTTCCATAAACATGGACCTTAATACCAAACAGTGCTCCAGCCGTGCTAGATGCTGGCTGATCATGCTCTCTGACACATTGCTTTTGGGCAAAAGCATTTTCTGAATAAATGTCCGATGTTGTTATATTTTTAGGTGGAG
The DNA here is from genome assembly GCA_026779605.1 of Mormyrus hasselquistii. Taxonomy (NCBI): domain Eukaryota; kingdom Metazoa; phylum Chordata; class Actinopteri; order Osteoglossiformes; family Mormyridae; genus Mormyrus; species Mormyrus hasselquistii. Next base: position 24,180,313 of record JAODKE010000101.1, on the reverse strand, counting down.
TTTGTGGTCCATCCCTCTATCACGCCAGATGATCCTCTGGTCAAAAGCGCCATCGAGCAGATCCGCTTCCGCATCTCAAGCTCATACTCCTTAAACCGGTGAGTGGGTTGTAGGACACGTCCCAGGATCACTGTTGGCAGCGACCTCACCCTGACCCAAACCCCGATTCCACTGTCTGACTGCAGTAAAGCCGCTAACAGTGGCTCAGAAGCCGCAAAGGAGAACGAGACCCAAGAGAGAGAGAAAAGCGGAAAGGCTGAGAAGGAGCAGCCGAGGAACCAGAAGAGTAAAACAGATGAGAAGATGGGGGTCAGGGAGCAGAAGAAGTTCAAGCCTTTGATTGGTAGGTGTGATTGATTTTTCTCCTCTCTTCTGATCTGGGTGGGTAAAAAGCGCATGGTTGGGTCCTTTATATGAGGAAGGCGTAATAACGGGAGGAGCTTGCATTCTTCCAAGCCGCTGGTGAGATGGTGCCTCTATAGTCCCAGGTCTGGGCCGCTCCCTGGGCTTCCAGCCCAAGATGCCACGCCTTCGGCAGGTGCACCAGTTCCTGTGGTACCTCATCTACGGGCACCCATTGAGGAGGGGCCCCGACGAGAGCCACAGCATGGAGGAAGAAGGGGCGGAGCCTGGGGCCAGTGCAGATGCCAATGGGAAGGCGGTACTCGACAAGATGGCGAAGCAGGAGGTTTTGCTGGACACGCCCCCCGTGGGCAGCATGGGGGCAGACAAGGTCTCTGCAAGTGGCACGGAGACTGATGGGGCCCCTGTGGGTGGTGCAGAGGCCGATGGGGCCCCTGTGGGTGGTGCAGAAGCTGACGATGGGGCCCCTGTGGGTGGTGCAGAAGCTGACGATGGGGCCCCTGTGGGTGGTGCAGAGGCTGACGATGGGGCCCCTGTGGGTGGTGCAGAGGCTGACGATGGGGCCCCTGTGGGTGGTGCAGAGGCTGATGATGGGGTCCCTGTGGGTGGCACGGGGGGTGACGAGGCTCCTGCAGGCGACACGGGGGCAGAGGTCGATGAAGAGCAAGCGGGAACAGAGATGGGTAACTCTTCTTGCCGAGTTAGCCAGCAACCAGAGGTGGAGATTTCAGGTCCAGAGAGTACAAATCCAGACCAATTGAGTTCTCTGTAACTGTGACTCTATACTCAACTGGTTGGTTGAAACAAAATCCTGGTCTGGATTTGTACTCTCTGGACCTGAAATCTCCACCTCTGCTGGCAACCATTTGTTTGCTGCTTTTACGAACGTCATGGTTATGGACATAAGGCTTCTCTAATGTTTGTCTTAGTGGTTTACGTGGATGAGATGTCCTGGCGGAGGTTCATCCCCCCCATGCCACTGCACCGAGGCTACTGCTGCGGATGGGCGCTCACCAGCGATATTTTGCTCTCCCTACCCCTCTCCATCTTCATCCAGATCATCCAAGTGAGCTACAAGGTAACGCTGCCCATAGAACGGGGAGAGGATGATGGGGCGGGACCATGGAAAGGTATAGTAAACTGGAAAAGTGTTAGTGGTTTTCACAGGGAGCATTAGAGGGACTCTAGGAGGACACCCCCCCCTAGAGAAACGGTAAAGACTCCTCAGTCTTTAGTTCTTTGGTAGGTGTGATTGATTTTCAGACTTCAGCTGTGATAATGTCAGACTTTTGGAAATGAGATTCCAAACGTTTTACGAGTTTTACTTGCGCAAAAATGTTCTGAGGGCAGAACGAAAAATTATTTTTCAGAGAGAGAACCAATTAGACTATAGTGAACGTGGGTCCAAGCAACTAGAGGAAGCAAGACCAACCAATCAGGTGTCTTGGTCCCACCTCCTGTAGTTTGCTTGGACCCACCTCCTTTACAATCTGATTGGTTAGCTCTCTGAACTAATGTATTTTTTTTGTAAGTAATACTCCCGCAAGCATTCCAAGGGGCACATGCCCAGGTGGGGGAATCATGTAACTGCAAAAACCAGATCGTTCCACATTGGATGGGCTCAGTAGCCTTACTCTCTGTACCCAAACTCAGGTTGACGACCTTGAGTTGTACCTGAACGACCCTGTGAAGCAGCACTACCTCATCCGTGTCCTGCCTGGCAGGATGAAGAAGCAGCTTCTCTATAAGAGGTAGCCCCGCCCCCTTAAGGGAACAACCCCCTCCCCCACCCTGGGGAAGCCACCCTGACCTGCATCCCTCTGCCCACAGGAAGTACATCTTTAGCTTCTACGAGAGCTTGCAGCGTCTGTGCTACATGGGCTTGCTGCACTTTGGCCCTATCGAGAAATTCCAGGACAAGGATCAGGTGTGTGTGTGTGTGATAGGCCGAGTGTGTGCTTACTTTGGCAGTGTGTATTTGTATGTGCACATACCCTCCGCATTCCTGTTTTCTCCAACCAATCGTAGATGTAGATTTGAAAGTGTAGGATAAGTCTTGTACCACTGGGGGGCACTGTAAGCTGTGCCCGTGTCTCCTAGGTCTTCATCTTCCTGAAGAAGAACGCCACGGTCACAGACACCACCACCTGTGACCCGCATTACAACCTGGCCCTGTCGTCCTGGCCCTTCGAGGTCCGGCGGTACACCTTCAGCACCTTTCAGGACGTGGAGAACTACTGGTTCGACATGCAGTGCGTGTGTCTGAACACGCCCCTGGGTACGCGCACGTCTCATCGGCTCTCCGGGGGGTGGGGGGGTGCTCTGGGGTTTGTATACCTACATTCTCAGGCCGGGAAAGAAAATGGTGTTTATTTTGGTGTGAAACTACGATTATATGCCTGTCAAACGTTAGCAAATTCTAATGCTCTCCCGACGTCACTCGCAAAATGTACACTTACTGGCCAGTATAGCAGTGTTTATTCCTTATTAAGATCCATCCATCCATCATCCATCCATCCATCCTCTGCTCATCCGGATTTTGGTCACGGGGGCAGCAGTCTAAGCAGGGATACCCAGACCTCCCTCTCCTCGGCCACCTCTGCCTACCAAGGCATTCCCAGGCGACCCAGAGATATAATCCCTCCAGTGTGTCCTGGGTGAGCCTCAGGGTGTCCTCTCAGTTGGATATGCCTGAAGGCAGGACGCATCCTAGCCAGACTCCTCAACCACCTCAGTTGACTCCTTCCATATATCCAGCCCCCTTATCCCATCTCTGAGGCTGAGCCCAGACATCTACCCATAGCTTGTGACTGTAGATGAGGTTAGTGGTGTAGATTGACCTGTAAATAGAAAGCTTTGCCTTCTGACTTGGCTTCCTTCACCACAACAAAGTAAATCCACATTTCTGCTTGACACTGCGCCGATTTGCCTTGACCTCCCACTTCATTCTTTCCTCACTTGTAAACAAGACCCCGAGATGCTTGAACTCTTTTTGAATGATCAACCTTCCAATATCGTAGTGAGGGTAAAGAACTGGTAAAGAGTAAAGAACTGGTAAAGGTCTAGTATTCCACAACCAGGACAAAATCAGCATTGTTCTTCTTGGAACCAAGGGTCAACCAACAGACGGGTCATCCATTCCAGTACCATAGACCTTCCCAGGGAGGCTGAGGAGGGTAAACCCTCAAACACCCTCTGGTCCCCTTTCATACAGACTGGGAATACCTGTCTCTGTCAGTCCATTGGCACTGTCCCTGATCTCTATGCAGTGTTGATGAGGCCTGTCACTCAAGAGAGCCATACGATATCCAGAACCTTCCAGAACCTAGGGCAAACCTCATCCACACCCAAATCCTTACCACTGAGTGATCTCGGTGACCTCAGCCCTTGTGAAGCTCTAATACAGCCCCAGGACAGAACAGACAAAATACAGTCAGAAATGAGAATTCAGTGGAATGGGAGAGATCCATCTATTGTCACTTAACCTAATTGGTTACATTGCAAATTATTTGTCACAAAACATAATTTTCCTGCCCCGGTAAATGTCTTTAAATGTGATATTCTTTGGTGGCTTTTTGGCAGCTAGCCTTGTCTTCCACATTGTTTAATGCGCTATATGCTGCCCCCTACAGGTGTTGTAAAATGTCCCCGTATGAAACCGAGCCAGGAGGACGAGGAGGTGGATCCCCTGAGCTCCATGGAGCCGGAGCGGCCGGAGCAGAGATACGCCAGACTGGCATTCCTACTCAGGTAGGATCCACAGGCTCTGAATCCGCCGGGCTGAGGTCACCCGCTCACATTGCGGGGTTAACTGAGGGTCGGCGGGATCCGTCCAACAGGGGCAGCTGGGAGGTCATCGATGAGGGCGTGACGCCTGGCGACAGGCAGGGCGCCGCGGGCCTGGACTCCTGCTTCTTTGGCCACTTGAAACGCAACTGGATTTGGACCAGCTACCTTCTCAGCAAGTCCAAAAAGGTCTGTGTGTTGACCTTCACTGTTCTTTGAGATTCTTCTTTGGGGGATGATGCGTGGCTCCGCCGGTTGGGACACTGTGCTTGCTATCAAAAGGTGGGCAGTTCACATCCTGTAGTCAGCAGATACGTCTCACTGTTGCGCCCTTGAGCATGACCCCTAACCCCCAGTAGCTCCAGGTGGAGGCAGTAGATGCGGGTTATAAAATGTCCTCCCATTGTCTTGCAGGTGGGCAGCGTTGCGGAAGGCAGCCCTACTGTCAGACTTAAGAACCTTCTCACTAAACACCCTCTACCCTTGTTCATGAGTGGAAGTAAGTCCCTCTATCCTGCCTTACCCCGCATAGCCCTGGTGCCCCATGCGGGTATTCAGATGGGCCTCTTCCACCCCACTGTAGGCAGTAAAGGCAGTGGCGTGAAGGAGCCCCCGATGGTGCTAGATGAGAACGTGCAGATGGCCATGGAGGCCAGCGAGCGGAACAGCCGCGTTCTCGGCGGGAAGAAACAGAGGCGGAAGAGGCCCAGAACAGTCAAGGCACCCAGGAAAAAGAGGAGAGGTAGGTGTGGGGGAGGGGTTGCCAGGTCCTGTAGGCTGACCCTGTTTGACATGGGGGTGTGTGAGTGTGTCTGTGTCTCACGTCTTCAGGTTTGGGGGTTAGGATTGTTAATGAGGGTTCCTACTGCAGACCATAGATTGGTGTTCCTGAATTGCCCGTAGTCGTCCTCTTTCTGTCCTGTATTTCCTGGGACAGGCTACAGGCCTCCCTATGACCCTGTTATGCAGTGTTTCCTAGCCTGGTCCTTGGGGTCCCTTAGACACTGGGAACTGGGAGGGAGCCGAAATGTCGGCCGTCTGGCATGGAGCTCGTAGGGCGCAAAAACGTGGACCGGCTGTGGGTCTCTGAGGACCGGATTGGGAAACACTGTTATATGAATGTGTGCGTTGTGCCGTGGTAGCGAAACCGGAAAAGAAGCGGATCCGGCTCCCCTTTCACGACGAAGCTGACCGGAGCGCCCTCCTGAGGATGACCCGCCAGCGCGTGACCTGGTCCCCCCAGGAGGACAGCCTGCTCATGCTGTGCCGAGTGGCAAGCCACTTTCTCAACCGCAAGGCAAGGCTGGGGGGGGGGGGATCTGGGTGGGAAACCAGACTTGTTTAGACGGGCTGCAGTGGCGCCTCCACAGGAACTTAAGTGCCAGTGGAAAAAGGCTCCCGGCTGTCATTCATTTCTGGGGGAAAAGCCTGCATCTTGACTCATAGTATGATGTTCACAGCATACCTTCACGTCTGAGGTGTTTTTATTCCAAGAATGAATCTCTGCCCCTGTTGGAGTGATTTTTTCCAAAGCTTTGTTTGGCCACTAGCGCTCTAGTCACTAGTTGGTTGTGTATCCTCCATCGACTACACCCTTGTGCAAATTCACTGAAAGTTTCACATATCAATGTTTCAGTATATAAAATGACAACCTCGGTTTTTTAGTAGCATTTGAATACGATTTGGCATAGAATTTTGTTCAATTTTATTTAGCAACCACTTTTGTCCAAAGTAACGTACAATTGAGGCAAATTGAGTACATTGCAAGCATAATTGAGGAGTTGACTAGGCGTCTCTGGTCTTGGGGTCCTGGTACCATACTTGAATTAACACCTGAATAAGCTTATCTTTTGTGGTACGGTCCATCCCGCGAAGGTGCTGCTTGCAGATTGGACACAGATTCTCTGTAGGGTTTAAAGTCAGAGAGTTTCTCCCGGCCAGTCAAGTACCTGGAGATGAAATTCCTCCTCATTTTTGACAAACGGCTCAGGGCTAGATCATGCTGAAAGATGCTTGACCAGTCAGGAAATGTAATCATTAAATTTCTTGCGTATGATAATGTAACACCAACCCATTGAGAAAGGTGACTAATGAAGGTATATTGTTGGCTTTCTGGAATGAAACTGAAGATCAGATTGTAAAAATACCTCCTGTTTCAATTAATTTGCACAAGGGTGTAATTTCTGTGTGGTTTCTCTTAAAAATGAGTGTGTTTTTCTGCAGAAGTGGATGGGATGATACCCAGGCAATGTTAGTCAGTCATGACGTGGCCTTTCTGCTTCCGGGGCTCAGTATGGTGTGTTGGATCTAAAGAGAGCGCCCCCTAGCTGTGCACACCGCTGAACATCCTCTTGCTTTCCCGGTGAGCAGATCAGGAAGCCCTTTGTCCCCTGGCAAGTAGTGCGAGACCTGCTGCATGCGCAGTTTGAGGAATCGCTGGACAAGACCTCGCTGGCCGTGGGCCGGCGCTCGCGCTACATCATGAAGAACTCCCAGACCGACCTCAACTTCAAGTGCGTTTGTGCTCCCGTTCCCGTGCCCATGCGTCACTAGTGATCCATAACGGAGTGACATGCCGATCGCGTGGCCATTAATTCAACGACTTGCTTGATTTTTGCTCGCAGAATATGTCTGGCAGAGGTGTACCAGGATAAAGACCTTATTCACAAATTTCAGAGCCGGGAGAACAATTACAGCAACCCTGAGGTGGGAATTGCATCCATACCCCTATTGAGGAACACAGTGCCTTGGTTTAGTGATAAATAGCAGGTTGTTCGGTATATAATCCTACTGCGAAGGGACAGTATCATGACCTTTTAAGGCTGTTGGAAGCACCGCTGGTCGGCTTTGCCCTACAAACCCGTGTGATTTGTGGCCACTTTGTTGACCGTTGCAGGTCTGTGCGTCAGAGTTCAAAGAGTTTGTCGCCGTCCTCAGGCAGAAATTCAGTTCACCTTCGGCGTTCCACAACTTCACCATCCCCGACACCAAGGCCGAGCTATTTAGGAGGTAAAAACAAAGGATTAACATGCAGAGGCGGACATTTCAGGTCCAGAAAGTAAAAATCCAAACCAGGATTTTGTTTCAACCAACCAGTCGAGTTCTCT
>JAODKE010000101.1:24162467-24172957 GCA_026779605.1 Mormyrus hasselquistii | reverse complement strand
CAAACCAGGATTTTGTTTCAACCAACCAGTCGAGTTCTCTGTGACTGTGATTCTTTATGCTAAACTGCTTGGTTGAATCAAAATCCTGGTTTGGATTTTTACTTTCTGGACCTGAAATGTCCGCCTCTGTTGACATGTATATTGATGTGGTTTGTGTAGTGAACTGTGTAAGTACAACTAGTCGTTTTACAGGTTCAAGGTGTATGTGATTGGGGAGGACCTGAAGGAGCACAGGAAGGACTCCCTGTTGAGGTAGCGTAGCATGTGACTGTAACCATGTGCCTGTGAAGTAGAGCGCTGAGTTCACCTCCCCGGGTGCTGTGATTACAGCCTTGAGGACATCCACTCCCTGGTTCTCAACAACCTGATCCAGAGTACATTGGTGCTGTCCAACTCGCAGATGAAGACCAGCCTCTCCTTTCAGGTAAGAGGCAGAATTCCACCAAGGGAGACATTGGTCCTGAAGCGCTTTCTTCAGTCAGCCATCAGAAGGGTCTGTGACTGTGTCTGAGATATACAGCAGTAGCGAATCAGCAGTGATCCCCAGTTGTGTCACATGCTCTCACATGCATGAGGATTCACACCCTGTATTTTTGTCTGTCTCTCTCTCTGCCTGCCCCCAGACGTTCCGCATCTACAGGAGGTACAGGGACGACGTCCTCTACAAAGCCTTCCTGAAGTGTCAGAAGCGGGGGCTCGTCAATCGCCGTCGCATCAACCAGCTCACCGGGCCCAAAAAGAGTCGCGCCCTTCCGTTTCTGCCCATGTCCTACCAGCTCTCGCAGACCTACTACAGGTGACCGTTAGCCCATCACACTGGTGGCTGCTTCAGTAGCCCGTAGCGGTGTTGGATGTTCAGCTGTAGTGGTATAGACCCGGGAGCTTCCCACCTGTGTATGTTTTGGTTCCCTTTTCCCCTGATCGTGTGGCTGAGATCAGCCGGCACATAGCTGCCCTCGTTCTCTCACTGGTACTTTCCACCCCCTGACTTGCACGCCCAGGACGGTCACCCCCCCTCCTCTAAAACGGGCCTTCCTGGCACTGCTGTCCCTCCCAGGTGCTTCTCCTGGCGCTTCCCCAACACCATCTGCATGGAAGCCCGTCAGTTCCTGGAGACCCTCGAGAGCGTGGGCAGGGAGGACCAGCTCTCCACCATCCGTTTCCAGGACCAAGATGGGGGCGACCCACAGCCGGACCCCAGCATGGTGCTCTTCTCCCTGGACTCGCCTGGGGGCTCCTGTGTGGCCTGCCTGAGTCTGATGATGCTGGGCTGGTTGACTGTGGAGGTGTCTATCCCTGAGCACATCGTGGTGGTGGACAGCACCATGGTGGATAATGAGGTGGTGAAAAGGTAATATGAGCGTCCATCCATCCATTCATCCATCCATCAATTCCATTCCATTTATTTTTTTTCATGTTGCAGCATAATATGAATCTGGAAGCTGATTTATACTTACTTTCATTTAAATATTTAATTACTAGTTTAAACGTTTAGTGGAATCCATTTTATACTCCTTTGAATGTCAAGCATTCATGAGTGTCATGGCTCCTCCAGCATCGCGAAGGAGGTGGCTGAGGATGACCCCGACGATGACGAGGTCGAGGAAGGCGAGGGCAGGAGGAAGATTGAGGTGAAGGCGAGACAGGCCTCGCACACCAACTACCTGCTGATGCGCGGTTACTGCGTGCCAGGAATCGTCAGCCTGCGCAACCTCAACACCAACGACAACATCGTGGTGAACTCCTGCACCATGCGGGTGAAGCTGCGCCGCAGCCCCTCGCACCGGCTCTTCCCCAACCGCTGTGAGTCCCGCCCAGCCGACTTTGGTTTTGGCGCCCTCTACGGGCATCTGTCGGTCTCTCCTCTCATCCCACCTCCATCTCCCAGGTGGTGACTTGCTGGATGAAGAGACCCAGGCGGAGGTTCGCCTGCCCGGGAACTTTACCCGTCTCCTACGGGCCTGCCAGGACTCCAGCCGGCTGGAACGCTTCACTGATCGGTGCATCCACCAGTGCGGCTACAGCAACGAGGACCTACAGGCCATCCTGGACGTGAGCAGCACCATCGAGGCCGCCCAGGGCTTCGGCTGCGAGAGGGTGGAGCTCGCCCGCATGTTCCCCGACCTGGCTGAGGTGCAGGGAGACAGGACCCGGACCTTCTTGCAGTACCTGGAGGTAGGTGTCTGTCCGGGAGACCTATTAGCACACCTGAGGCTTCACCCTTGGAGGATACCACTGGTAAGGGACTGCTTTCAGCCCACGGCGTGTCTTTGCTCAGGACCTGATCGATCTGGAGGAGGTGGTCGAGGTCGGAGGGAACTCCGTGCGGCTCGTGGCTGTGAAATACGCTGACCCCTGGCTGGTCCACATCGCTGAGGGACTGGGACCCACAGGCAAGGAAGTCCCGTCATCGCAGGACTCCCGCAAGAGGCAGGCGCCGTACCCGCCGGAGGACGAGTCCAACGTGAAGAAGCCGGCTCTAGAAAGGGAAGCCAACGAAATGGCAGGAATGCTGGGTTTGGATGGAGCGCCTATAGATGGAGTCGGCCTTACTGGAGACGGGAGATGCGAGGAGCCCCTGCCCTCTGCCCCGGTGGACACCAGCGACTCCATGCAGACGGTGGAGGAGCACAAAGGAACAGGCCAAACTCAGGAGGAGAAGGGGGGAGCCACATCTGATGTCGATTCTCCACCGACGGGAGATCCACCTTCTGTAGACATCAGCTGCTTTATGGTGGATGGAGATGACAGGTAAGCATTACATTTGTGTGTGAACGTTTCCAGTGTGTGGAGTGTCATTTAAGTAAACTCTAGTGAAATTGATCTCCACCCTTCTCTGCGTACATTGTTGGTATATCCCCATTTCACTTATGAAATAAGTGAACAGATGCTGGATTCTGTTTGTTTATCCGGATGTGGTGACTCCTCTCTCTTCTTCCAGCGTGGCCGCTGATTTGGGCTCGAGCACGCAGGACAGGGTGAGCTTCATCAGCCGGCCGTGGCGCATTGTTGACGGGAGCCTCAACAAGTCCGTGTGCAAGGGCATGCTGGAGGCCCTGCTCTTCCACATCATGAGCAAGCCCGGCATCAGCGAGCCCAACCTGGTGGAGCACTACCAGGGAGTGCTGCAGCCTGTGGTGGTCCTGGAGCTGCTCCAGGTACAGCCGACGTCCGCTAACTCCCCCGGGACCGCGCACCTTTCGATGACCTTTAATACCTAGAACGTTTTGCCCGTTTTGAGGATGTTAATACATCAAGTGCAGGTTTCTCTCCTAAGATCAGACACATACGATCTCTACAACTTTCACTGTGTCCCTAGAAATAAAATTGCTAAATTTTAAAAATGTGAGCTAAATTATATCTTTAAAATAAAATTTATAGAACTAAACTGAAATCTAATTTAAACTGGATTTCAAACGAAAATTTAAATTTAAAAAATATATTAACACTGATGTTGTGTGACCTTCCTCAGCCGACTTTGACCGGGACGTTGTATCATCTGTCCCGTTGAGGTTTCCCTAAAATCTTGTCCCATTTCCCCATCAGGCTCTGGAGGACCTTGGCTGCGTGTGGAAGAGGTACATCGCCAGACAGGCCAAGGCGTCACTCTTCTCGCCGGCCCGGGTGCCGGAGGTGAAGGACTCCGTGAGGCTGCGGGAAAACGCCACCCCGTTCTATGAGCCCACCGTGGACTGTTGTCTCCGGCTAGGGAGCCTCTTCCCCGAAGAAGACAACTGGAACCGATGGGTCCAGTTCACGCACAGCTGAGACGTCCTGACCAGTGGGGACATTTCTGGGCTGAAGAGGGCACCCCGCATGTCCTTCACTTTTATTTATTTTTAAGTTCAGCTTTGCTCTTTGAAAGCTAATAAATGATATTTATAATTTCAGTCTCTGTTCTGGTCATTCACGTGGATGTTGTATCAACAGGTAGGTATACTTTAGTAAATGTTGCAAATGAAGACCCCAGAATTTATTTACCATAGTTTATTTTTGTAATAAACATTTTTGTACAGGTATTGTACAATTATAAATTCAATAAATATCACTGTCCCCATAAAACTGCCTCATCTCCATTTTAATGTTCAGTCTATCAAATGAAGCGCCCTAGAAGCATGTTCAGTTCTGCTCTTTATTATTTATTATTTAGTACTTCTTACTTTCAAAATTGTTTTAAATAATGAAATAAAAAATGGACATACAGCCACCCAAATGAGACAGTTGCCACCATCACAATTTTCCAAATGACCTTGAAACGACCACAAAATGACCATGATTGTTAAACTGAAGATATTAAAAGACTTTAAAAAAAAAAAAAAAGACAAAAAAATTCAAGACTTCAGTCTAATGTGCTTATTCTATTGTCACTTTTTACCCCGTTTCAACCTTCGTTTACACATGGTTCTCTCCGTTTAAGGCAGTAAATACAAACTCCTCACCTAGGAGAGAGGTCACAGATTTCCATTAGTGCTCTGACTGTGCTTTGTCAATATTGCTTGTACAAAAAGCCCTTTGTTGGTCGATTTAATTATTCAAATGCTCTCAATTACACTACATAACATTTCCCAGAACACCACTGCATAAATAACTATGGCTTTAAATTTCATAAACATTTAAGAGAACGTGCAATCGCCGTGCGCTGCCTGGCAACCGCGTCCACTACGACTCAATTCTGCGGATATTTCTAGAGGTAGTTTAATGAGCGTGTCAGAATGGTATGTGTCTGGGTCCCAAAGCGGTTTATACGGACCTGGGGTGGTCAGCCATGCCCCTGAGGTTCCTGCACATCCTCAGCATGCCCACGGGCTGATCCCCGACGGTAATCGCCTGCTTCTGTTAATTTACAGGTCAGGCTGCTTTACAGAGTGGGCCTTATGTTCGCCTGCTAAGTCCTGGTGACCTCTCTGTGTACTGGTCAGGCCTGATATGGAGGCCGACCTTCAGGATAATGGGTCTGCAAAGAAGGCCTCAGGACTACATTGCCATACATGGACTGATGAGTGGTGGGGGGTGTTAAGGGGCTGGTTCATGTAAACACCTGAAAGCACTTCTGGGGCAATGAGCTAGTGAGTGTATCATATATTCAGAAAATCAATGCTGTTATTAGCCGCGTGATGTATAATATCTTCATATTTTTGAAGAACTGTAAATGACAACTGAAGAGTTAACATCTGGCTTTTCTTGTGTTGGCCCTGTCAAACAGCTTTAAGTGTTCAGCAAACCCGTGAGATCTATAAACTGTTTTAGAAGCATTGTTCCATAAGATTTTTTTCGCAGTATTCTCAGCTGAACATGCAAAAAGGAACAAAACATCATTACAACACAATGGAACACGTCAAACCTGTTTTAAGTATAGACTCCCGAGAATCACAAAAGTGGATTATCGGCCATTGTTGCAGAAGATGGCTTGGGAACTGGTCATCTGTGCAAATCCCAGGTAAGGAAACACATTCTTATATAATTATCTCAGTCAGTAATCGAATGATAGCCCTCTATCATATAAGACAGCTAAGCTGCTGTAATTCATTACTACAGGGTAAAATCAGATTATATTCAGGACAACAGTGTCTCCTGTTTCTTGGTTGGACAGAAAGTGGAATAGATCACTCATGAGTCTTCAGTTACAAAATAATAGTATCTCAAATACAAGCTTCGCGTAACTGGACTTTTTCCGTAAAGTTTCCCAATGCTTGTTGTTGGGATTTTATAGCCCTTGGAGTGTCTGTTTGATGTGTGTGTAGATACCAGTGTTGGGATGCTGTGTAAATGTGTGTGTGATGGTATGTCTACGGCTCACAGCGAGCCTGACCCAGGCGTCCCGAGGACTATCTGGAGACGAGGGAGCTGCTTTGAGACTGGCTGGAAGAGGTCGTGCCCGCGCTGAGCTGCGAGAAGCCACTGTGACACGACTCCAGACTGGTCATGGACCCCCTGCACAGAAGGGAAACCCTCAGTCAGTGACACACAAGGCCTCCACCTAGGGACGGAAATCCCGACATACCGTAATCTCTCGAAAACATACTCACTGTTTCTGTGACATGGACAGGGGCAGATTAACTTCTCCAGGGGCTGTAGGCTGACATGGAGTATTGCAACGGTAGATCACTCAGCTAGGTTTAATAAGCTTAGCCGTTCGATTTTTTCCTCGTTTTGTAGAGAGGGGCCCCTAATTTTTCCAGGGCCTTAGGCTGTAGCCACTAGACCAGGGCTATTCAAATCACGGTGCTCAAGGGCCCAGCACTGCTGTTTTTCCAGCTTTCCTTTACCCGAGAGCCAGTTGTGAAGCCTCTGGCCAATTAGAGCCAGAAATTATTACGCTAACTACCTGGGAGACTTGAAAACAAGGCCTGGATTTGGAATCGAGGGCCAGATTTAAATAGGGGGGACCTATAGGATACCCTATGCATTAATCTGTATCACTTTATTTGACGTGACAATTTGGATTTCAGCTTGACCAATCAGGGCTCAGACAATAGGAATAACATTGTCGCATCAGTCATCTTTTACACCAATGCTGTTTTTAATATTCATAGTGTTTAAGATCCACAATGTTACCACTATGCAAAATGTCACGGTACGCAAATGAAAATGAATAGTTTTCTATATGCCCGCATGACTTGATCCATGAAAAATGTGAAGCCAGAGCTAGATGGAAATACACTGTCAGTGCCCTATAGAACGAGCTGACTCTGTGATTCGTGTATGACAGATGAGAGCACACTTCTGGTAAGCCAGCACCCCAATGCTGCGTGGCATTGCCTTACGGCGGGGGGGCTGTAGCTTCACACGACACCACGCGCTGCGGTCATGAGAACGAGAAGCCGGAGTTCCCACCTGAAGTCTTCAGAGGCCAGCACCTCGGTGTAGTACATGACCTTGCACTTGTGGGACGACACTTGCAGAGAAGCCAGCATGTCGTCCACACGGGGCAGGGCGTTGCTGGAGCAGGAAGCGGGGCCTGTCAGCTTCCACTGGAGGATGTAGAGGCCGGGCCAGCGGGTGACGTGGGAGCCCTGCAGCGAGTAAGACATACACACGTACAAGTGAGGGGCCCCCTTCTGCGGGTTGGGGGCTTGATCAGGACACAATTAATCATGTTAAAACAAGCTCAAAGTTGAAATATATACAGACGCTCCTCTACTAACAAACTTTCAACTTACGAACTTTCAGACATACGAATGAAGAGACTGTAAGTCCAAATTGTGTTCCTTGGGCTCCCGTTTCCTGTCCGCAACATAATTTTTTTTTCTGCGGACCAGTTCCACCTAGTACGACTTCTGGCCGCTACTCCTGCCGCACAGCAGCGTAGTGTGCGTACTCCCAGCATCCTAGTTCTTTGTACTTGCGTATACCCTTAAAATGATGTTGAATAATGACTTAAGAACATTTCAAGTTAATCTCATTCGCAAGTAGAGGGGCGTCTGTACTCAGTAGCCACTTTAGTAGGTACCTCTACAGTACATAGTAGCAAGTAGGACTAACTTTTGCCTTCAGACAAACATAAAGGGCTGAGAACCTGTATTCAGAGAAACCTATCTGTACACTGCTGGGCACTCGTAGCCTTCCTGTTAGCTTTAACGAGTCTGACCATTGTCCTCTGACCTCTCTCGTTAACCATTAAAGCCATTTTCACACGTCAGGAGTCGCCCTTTCACACATGTGGCACATAACCAGAGACTATCTGTGTCAGACACGTTCACACCTGCTACAAATACTCTGGTTTGTTTAGACAAGGGGCGGTGTTTGGGTAGAGCATGCGTGACGCAAAAAGCACGCTGCAGAAATCACAGTGTTTTGTTTACAGCATATTGAAGTTGGTTGCTGTTCACCTGCACTTCAGATGGGATTGCACTGTGGTCACGTAGCCAGATTGTAAGATGATCATGCACCCTTGCAGTCCCTTGAATCTGTCGGATGACTTCAGCATCAGCTTACTGATAGAATTCTCCGATTGTTTGTATTCTTGTTTTCTCACCAGTCCCATGACAGAAACATCATCATCTGCCCACTCGCTTGGCGGTGAATTCTCCAGAGGTCGGGCGATTGGATATTACCCGGACTTTGTACTAGGAAGCCAGCAGTTTAAAGTCCGTGTGACGCCCGGTATGACTGATTCTGATGTTTGCGTTCACACCTAGAGACCCTCCTGGTAACGTCTAGAAAATATCAGGGTGGCAGTGCATGGGGCTTAAGTCTCTCATCGGCCTCCAAAAAGCCCATGACTGGATGTTTTTTGTCTACCAAGGTATTCCCTATAAACTTTAAACACTGAAGGTCAGAATCCCAGAGGCGTCTGTTTCTAAGGTGCTGGAACCACCATGCCTGCCACAATCAAATCATGTTCAAAATCACTTACATCATCCATCTTAGCCAGTCTAATGCCCAGCCAAGCATTAAATGAACCTACTGAGCCTGTCCTTGTGCTCAGTTACAGCCACGTGATTCCTTGTTTGTACTGGAACTACATGTATAGACCTCTCAACTGCAATAAGACGGCTTATATATTCAGGTGTGACTCACTCATCATGAAATACAATGATTAAAAACAAACCAAAGCAAAGGATTAATTGAATACTTTCAGAACGTGACGGAAACTACCCAGCCAGACTCTGATCTGGTGCTAGACATAGCAGAAAGAATAGACCTGCTCCTAACTTTCAAGATAAGATTTTAATCAGAATTTCTGGGTTACTCTACATTTCTTGGTCTTCCTACATGTGTGCGAAGAAAGAGATTAAAGGCAAACCTGTATGCTCTCGCCCTCTCGACACACGAGCGGAGACTCCACCATGCTATAATCCACGCCCAGGACCCAGGTCTTCTCAATCAGCTGGACGTTGTCCACACCAGGGGTGGAGGTCAATGGGTCCTTCTTGATAGTCTGTGGAGACCTTTTGGAGTGGAAGATGTTGAAGACCAGGTCCCCCTTCAGGATATCAAAGTCCCAGGTGATGACTGAAGAGCTTTCTAGGATCTCAATGACAATCTTCAAAAAACAAATTAAAAAGTCATGTAACTGATGTTCTGATATCCAAGCAATGAGTCATAGTAAATATCTCTTTCTGTGAATATAAGAGTCTCCCTCCCCCATGACCCTTGCACAGAATAAGCAGCTGGAAGATGGTCAGATGCATCGATTCATTTCATCAGGACGCCTGCGATGAAATCATACATCCAGTTCCCACTCTGTAAGCCATCCCATGATGCCACCCACAGTCACACACTAATCAACACCTTTGGATTGTGGGAGGAAGCCAGACAGCCTGCTGGAAAACAGCACAGAAACTGGGCGACCGCACAAACTGCCCAAACGCGGATAAGCTGTCCAGAAACCACACCCAGACATGCAGCCATAAAATTACACGATTACAGACACGATGCCAAGACGTGTCGACACTAACAAGACCTATGATTAGCAATTCTATACAGTGTATAGAGTTCATATGTATATGAACATGATTACCTCGTGAGGTGCTCCTTTGAAGACATGAGCTGACTGATATATAGTTTCTGTCCACAGTTTAATGTGGTCTGAGTTTTCAAGGTCCTCTTCTGTCTGGTACAGAGATTTTGGTACGAGGCCTCCTTCTGGGACAGTGCACTGGAAAAATGCAACGTTCAGAAACGGGACTGAGACAGATTTCAAGGCAAAAACAATCTAAAGGGTTAAAATTAAAATTGAAAAGGTCAGAATTAGGGTTATGAGTGTTCTAATTCTTGTTATTAGGATGCCATTCAGAACATAAAAATCCATCCTATTAAAAAACAATGGCAAAAAGAAACTTACCATGCAATCTCCCCCGAGGAAGTCGGGAATGATCTCTTTATCGATGTAATCGACCAGGCCTCCCACTCCCTGGTAATTGTTCCCACTGTAGACGAGGAATTTCTGCCGAGTGTTGTCGTTAATGAACGGACTGACCTGGAAGTCAAACGGACATTTCTAGTAATCAGTTCCCATTTTCTGTATGCTGTTTCATTTTGCTAATCGTGTGATTAAAACATTTCTGAAAGTTTCAACACTCTGTACCATACTGCAGCTCAAGAGGTAAATATCACTTTGACAAGCTGAAGGAAAATGTTTCAAACTTCATCAGATCTTCACATTAAAAGATGCCAGTCTGATCGCTACTACAGTAAAATCCCATTATAGAGGACTCGCTTATAATGGAATATCGGTCCCGGCCGTGCGCCTTTAAGAACATGCAGAAAAAGCATCGGATATAGCGGACTTGCATATAACGGAATTTCGCTTATAACGGACAATTTGGTCCCCAGGGCTGGGTTTAGCTGTAGTTTTGTTTGGCTGTAACGGACATGCAGGCTCCGCCTACAAGGCGCGTGGCGTGCCGGTGATATCCAGCACATATAAGTAGTTGGGATTATTAATAGTCATCTGCTCAGGTAAAATTTGATTACTACATGTACAGTATAATAATCTATACCACAAGTGTGTCTGCTGGGGTGTGGCATGAGTAAATGGTGTCCTG
>JAODKE010000101.1:24143006-24162367 GCA_026779605.1 Mormyrus hasselquistii | reverse complement strand
GGGGTGTGGCATGAGTAAATGGTGTCCTGTAGTTGTGTTCTGGGCATACAGCAACTCTGGATATAACGGACTTTGGACATAACTGTTTTGCCAGGTCCCTTGAAGTCCGTTATAATGGTATTTTACTGTATTTTGCAAACTGACCAGGGTCCAGAGCACGGGGAAGACCCGAGGGGCCCGCACGATGAGCAGCCGGCCCAGCGTCTCGGGGTAGTTGGCCTCCACCACCTCGATGATGCGGAGGAGAGCTTTCACGCCAGGCCTCCAGAGGTGCCGCATATTCAGACCCTCCAGGTCCACCAGGCAAGTCCACGACCTGAGCAGAAGAGGCACGTGCTCTCATGCTTATGATCACACCTACAGTTACAGTCTGACCACAGTAATTTAGCAGGAATGTATTTGACCCAGCCACCTATCCAGTGAGCCTGAAGATTATCTCAGACAACATAGGAAAGCAGAACATCTAGGTGTGACAGCAGGCCATCGCAGAGCACATGTACACCAGGGTGTGATGCCAATTAGCCTAAGCTAAGGAGTACCTGAAGGAAACACGTAACCTGAAGGAAACACGTAGCAACACAGGGAGAGCATGGAAATCGCACCCAGGGGCTTAAACCTAACTCCGGAAGTATACCAGATGAATCATCACACTCCCAGAATGGATTGAACGCGTGATCAAATTTTCTACATTTAAAACTCAAAATGTGTTTATGTATTAAATAATTATTTAGGCAAGCTTACGGTTTACGCTTTTTTCATCTGAAGGTAGTGAACCCCCCAAATAAAGGTCTGGAAACATAAAACATTTATTTAATTAACACGGCATACTAACGTGATAGGTCTTCCAAATATCTTGGTGTTTTCTTCACATCTTTTCTGTCCTTCCTCATTGATCGACAAAACCTAAAGTGAAAACATTTTGAGACACGCAAATAAAACACTTTCTTTTGCTTGCAGTTTGTGTTACCACCCAGAATCATCCCCCTAAAAGCTGATTGGCTGCCTCCCCTATCACTCACACATTCAAAACATTCAATTGGCTAATGATAAGGTTGGCCCATTACGGCCCCTCCTTCTACAACCGTCCCGGTGGATGAGTAAGATGTGGAAATGCAATCAGACGAATCAACCAGCAGTGCAGGAGGACAGCTAGGAGGCACCCACGTGTCTGAGCAGGGCCTCCTCTCCCAGGGCCTTCACCAATCCCTTGGTGTCCATCTGGCCAAGACGCAGGATGTAAAGTGGCCGGCCGTCACTGTCGTGGAAGTGCCAGCCGCCGGCGTAGCACTCCTGCAGGAAGCCTGGCGGCCTCCACGTCTCCAGGATGTAGTCCACCTGGTACTGCTTCCTCCAGGCCAGAGACTGGCACAGCATCTCGCGCGCCTTGTCCAGGTTGAAGTCACGGGCACGCAGGAAGCGGAGGATGTGCTCATCTTTGGGGATCTGTGGACAGGGACGGGGGGGGTGGGTGTGGGGGGGGCAGAGTGTGGCCCTGACCACGTCAGTGTCTGGGAATCTGCCAGCAGCTAACACCCATTAACAGATACTGATGAATATGAATTATGTTCCATTCATGTTGCAAACAGCGTTTTGTTTTCAACATGTCGCTCGGATTGGTGATGAATGGTCATGCAGGTCGATCGGAATATGAGTTTCAAGGAAATAAAATACAGTGGCCGGTTTGGAAAACGGAGCCTCCGTTCTGTTTTTCCATGCATCTGTTCATTGAAAGGCATTCTTGGTAAAAACCAGGCGGCCAAACTCGACAGCATGTCCGTCGGCCAGACGCGATCGCCTACTGCCATTTGTACTCCTGTCGTTTAAGCAGGCTGCAGTGTGTTATTTTGTTCACAAGTCAAACAAAAGCTGAAAAATTATTTGTAAAGAAAGTGTGACAGAAGTAACTTCCCAAGCTGAAAAAGGGATCATGGATGAATTTAAATGTAAGGCAATTCTAGAAATTACCATGTTTTAGCAATAGCCAGAAACCACAGTAAGTGAGACAATGAATATCAGGATTTTCTTTATAAATGACTGATCCCAGTACATTTTGCTCAGACTTTATTCATTACATTATTACTGTAAAGATTCCTGGATTAGACTTTTTAGATTTAGATTCATTCCTAAGGAAAAATGATTGCACTGGCCATTACTAAAACATAAACATATAAATATCCCGGGAAGTTTCTGTGAACATAGAATCTGCAAGGAGGTACTTTCTTTTCAGAAGCAAAATCAGTCATCTACATTTGCACCTGGATCACTGCACCAGTCAGTAATTAATCGCCACATGTCAACACTCACAGAAAACTGCGCCTCCACAATAAAAATCCAAAATCCCCTGAACACCTTCCACCTCTGATCCAATAGCTTTGAGAATCTACATGTGGCATTAGTTTGACACGATGCTGTCATACATCAAACCGCTCCTGGGAAAATGATCAACTATTGCTTTCTTGGTTGAGGTCAAACCAAAGACAGATCAAGCTCTAGGTGCTGATTTCCATTCTGCGATGGGATTTCTAACAGGTCTCTCCTGTCACTGGGGGTTCCTCCTCAGATCTATAGAAGATCTCCACACGTGTCACACAGCATGCATCAATGTTTACCTTGTCTGCCTTCCATTCACCAGCTTCTGACTACAGAGAAAAGAAATCATTAAGCCCGTCGTAGCAGCACAGTTCCTGCAGGCCACAGACGTCACCTGATCCGCTCACCCGTAACCTCAAGAGGTTAAAGGTCTACCTAAGGTACCCGCCCAGGTTTACGCTTAAGCTAACTCACTGCAGGGCATTACACAGCTAGATTATACATTATCCAGCATGGAGTCATTCATTAAACAGAAAAAAGGAATGGGGCGCTTTAATTCTGCTCAAATGTTTAAAATAAAAAAATAAATGTAACGTCTAAATGGGCGATGTAAAGTAATGAGGAAGGCAAACACATTCTTCGTCTATATATCATGCACATAGAGTCCTTGTTCATTCTTGTCACGACAGTGAGATCAAGATGGACAGACACCGTTTAGCGATATAACTGAAGGTAGAGTGCAATGCGTATATCAGCACAGGGCTGATATTTTAGGCTGGCTCACCTTTCCTTTGTGCGTCTCCTGCAGCCACTGCCGCAGGCGAATCAGACAGCTTTCCTGCATGGGTGTTAACTGTCCCAGGTACCGCTCGATGTATTCGGCATCCAGCTTGTCGGCTGAAGGAGACAAAACACAGTTTCCTCAGAAAAAAAAGC
The DNA here is from genome assembly GCA_026779605.1 of Mormyrus hasselquistii. Lineage (NCBI taxonomy): Eukaryota > Metazoa > Chordata > Actinopteri > Osteoglossiformes > Mormyridae > Mormyrus > Mormyrus hasselquistii. Next base: position 24,159,121 of record JAODKE010000101.1, on the reverse strand, counting down.
CCACTGAGTCTTAGAAGGAACGCATAGTTTAATCATTACTAAAGCTCACCCATTGGATTTCATATGTGTGTGGGACCCTCGGCCGTCCAGGAAAGTGCCCGCTGTGTGTGTGTGCTGTTTTGATTTCACTATCTGCTCTTATCGGCTTGTAATGGCCTTTAAACGCCTGACTCAGTGTGACACTTCTATGTGTGCACTGTTGGGTTTGGGGGAGTAGAGGGCGCTGCGTGACATGATTCTCATACAGCTACATCATTTAAAAACTCATATACATAAATAATTGACACATAATTTTACCCAAAGTTCCACTTTCCACTTTCCAAAAACTGCATGAAATTTAACAGAAGGATATGAAAAAGGGCACTGTGGGCTATTATAAAATGTCAGTAAAAGATAAATCGTAATCATAAATCATTTCCATCTCTGTTCACTTTTAATGATATATAACATCCTAGTTGGTAGCCTTACACTATAACGTTAGATAAAATCCCTTGAGCAAATTACATTATGCATTTTACATTGAACTTTTTAGCTGTGGAAAACAAGTAATGGCCCTCGTAAAGGTGTATAATATTTAATAACAGACTGGCTTTTTAACTGTACCTGATGGGGAATTTAGAGAGAAAATATTACTGATATTACACCTTAATATTTCATCATGTATTCTGCATAAATGAAAATTCCCCACTACCCTGGCCACAGACAGCCCTAAGCAGATTCTACTCCTTCAGAGACATTTACTATACACGCAGAGGGCTCAGTCACTAACCCTTTTCATTTCCAGGGCTTCTATTGTTACTTTGCATATTGTTGCCTTTTTGTTTAAATCTCAGCAAACTTAAAATAAACGCCCCAGAAAAAGTGCAGACTCCTGTTGCGGCTGATAAACGGCAGCAGAGAGGAAGGCCGAGAGTGTGACAGGAGCGTGATCAACAACAGCCCAGCTCCTCTTTGTCAACCTCTATGGCTGTGGGTTCGGTTCCTGTTCCCGGCTCTGTATCTATGTGTAGATGCACGTCTCCTCGTGTTCATGTGGGTTTTTCTCTGATTGTCCAAAAACAAGGTGGACTGGCATCTGTAAATGGCACATAGTCAGTTTGTGCATCCTGCAACCAATCAGCATCCTGCCCAGGGTGTCCCCCTGTCCTATGTTTCCTGGTACAGACCTCATACTCAGCATGTCCCTATACTAGATAACCAGTTATGGTCTGGCGTGCTACTTTCGTCCCTCGCCTTTGCAAAATCCCTCTTTTCCCATAACCACCTCCTTCTTGTGTTCTGATTCGTCGATGAAGGCTCCGCCTCTCGCTCCGCCGCGGATGCGTGTTTGACCCCGGATCAGGCTCTGGTGACCGTGGGGTGCACGGTCTGCCCTGGATCCTTCGACTTCACTGTCATGCAGCTTAGGTGGACTTTTGTGTCTCTGGATTGTCGGAAAGGTGTAATTGTGTGTGTGCGCGTGCCCTGCGATGCACGAGCATCCCGCTGAGGATGATTCCCGCGCTTCCTGGCACCGGCTCCAAGGTTGCCATGGTCCCACGCCGGATTTGGGACTTTGGAAAAACACTCAGCATTCATCAAAATGTGTATAAATGCTTCTGGCCATTAAATGAGGGCGGGGCAGGTAAGGTCAGGTGACATACTGTGAATCCTGACTCCACTCCCACTCACTGGTATTATTAAATACATCTCATCTCGTCTCATATAATCCCTCTTCCTTCCTCCTGTCCTGTGTCAGAAGGTTCTGTTCCCTCTCCCACCCCAAGCATGTCTTACATGCTATAAAAGTGACACGCTCATCCATTCAGTCTATTAATGTCGGCTCTACTCACCATCTGGATTGGAGGGGTCCGCGGCATTACTGGCCTCCTTCCCGTTGCTGTGTGCCAGCGAGTTGAGGGCCAGTCTGGAGACAGGTGCGGGGTGAAGGGGGAGATCGCGGGGGGGGGCGGCCGGCCTGACCGGGACCTTCTGCTCGGGTGGGACCCAGCGAGGTATCTCAGTGATGCCCTCTGCTATGAGCTCATTCAGATAGTACTCAATCACCTCCTTGCCCTAGTGGTGAAAAGCAGAGGGCCCCTGGTGATTAGACAGCCCTTACGGAGGAGTCCAAACCAAATCAAACAGCTTTTTTGTAAGTTGTCACGTCACTCGACACTCAGCAGAGTGCAGGGGAACGAAACGCTTATGTGCGGCCAACAGAAAATATGCCACACAGGAAATTGCAAAAGTCTCAGGGAGTCAAAGAAAACGTTTAAAGCTATTTATCTGGGTAGTCAGTGTTCACTGCTGGCCAAAATTGTGGAAACACTTCAAATTTTTAGAGAATGCAAAACATTATTCCAGGTACTCCAATTGCTTATTTAATCATCAAATGTATGATAGTTGTAAATATTCTTTGTTTTTAAACGCCTCCAATATTCGGGTAGTGATTTTTAAAGCACAATACCAAAAACACTAGGTGTTTCCACAATTTTGGCCACTAGTGCATATTTCCACAGAAAAACAACACATAATTTAACATAAATATTTAGGCTAAAAACAAGAATATCCCATGTTCTCCAAGACTTTGCTAATGTCTTGTTAGACGGCCAGAAGAACAGAGCTTCCGGTGGTGGTTTTCGAGGGGATCCGCATTAGGGAATGATTTAATGCGCGCGCATCCTGGCGTGCTGCCACTGTCTCGCCGCCCGATTACCGCTGTCACCTGCGTACCGCAGAGGTCTGTGAATCGGTTCACCTGGGACGACCCGCCCTACTGAACTGAGGTCCTCCAGGAGCGCGAACCCTTCAAAGCCCTCATTAATCCTCTCATTAATCAAGACTGGAGCATAAGACCCTCCATTCCTTACCTGACTGGCATCATAACATATTTTCATGCCATTCTCTCTCTCCAGGGCCGCATAACGGCAGGTTAACGATGTCATTACTTGGCTTCATTATCGCCGTGTGCGAAAACGCCTTTCTCCAAGTACACGGCTTCCGTACTGCTGCAGTGGGTGCATTGGACACGCCACTGGGATTTTTACATTTATATTTATTTGTTTTACTTTGCCAAAAAATGCGATGTGGAGGCAAATAATACATCGTAATCATACAGCTTCCATTATGTGACCAGTGACTAGTGCAAGAGCAGAAACAAACATTACACAAGCAGTGTTACCAACTTTGATCAGCTGGCTGGCGTGAGATCCTCCATCTGTGACAGTCTGCACACTCATTTACATGTACATAACAGTTGTATTACCTTGTAAATAATCTGTAGGGTTCGCAAGCTGCCCCAGTGCTATTGATGCAGCTAATTTTACGTTTATTATGGAATAAAAAAGATTTCTCGCATGAGCGAAAGCATGAGTGTCACCCCAGATGTGTGAGTCTGTTTTTTTGTACAGTTTTTGCGACAAAACACAAATAAAACACCTACGATCAACCAAATTAGCCACGTGGAGGCCTGAGCAGAATGAACCCAGCTGCTAAATGTGCCGTATTGTGAATAAACAGTTGTGCATAACTGCATGGAAATTTAGATAATTAGATAATTTAGATAATAGTGGATGTGTAGAATCTAAGCCTGCGATATAAAATAGAAGTAAAAAGGAAATAAAATAAAAACAGTAGGTATAAAAATACCAGTAGGAGATACATCCCAGAACAGTGTCCGACTACAGTTGTTATGACACACAGTCCTCTGCGCTGACTGTGCCTCTGACAGGCGGCCCAGATATCCGGCACAATCATCAGTGCTGCAGACGGACCCGGCTCTGTCAGAGCCCGGCTTCACGGCTGAAAATGCAGACTGTGCTTGTTCTGTAGCCAGTAGCGGCCTGATCAAAGACATAAAAGCTGCCCCCCCCCCCCCACTGCCTAAAAGCAGCCATGGTTTTGCTTTTGTCAGATGACTTGAAAAATCTATAATTTTCCAGATCTTTTTCGACTAGGTAAGCTTGGCCAAACTTATTTGTTTGCTGTCATGACCTGTTTGATTTGGGTTGAATGTACTTCGTTTGACGGAAGCCGGATGACGATTACATACCGACGCACCCTTCAAAGCACTGGCAGCCTTTATCATGACTGAAACTGCTATTTAGTGGATCCGTCACAGTGCCATTTAGCCGTTTAATGAGAGCTTTTCATGCCGGTGCTGAGCTGAGGGTTTTCGCCTCCGCGGTGCGTCACACCGTAATTACCCGCTTGATGTTGGCTGTGTACTGCTTCATCGCGATCTTCTCCACTGTGTTCTCGAAGCCGAAAAAGGACTTGATATCCAGGGAGGCTGATTGCTCAAAGCACGTCCACTCTTCATTCTCAGGATGAACCTGTGAGCAAAATGGAATAATGAACGGATGCAGGTGCACGCACTGAGAAAGGCACTTGTGTCATGGACTCAAACGAGGGCCTCATCCTAAACTCACTCTTCCCTTCACTGTTACCTAACACACCCACGCACAGGAGCCTCGCACATTAATATCGCCACGGTGACAGAACTTCCGAAAAGTCCAACCCGATGATGACCCCTGATGCCTGTGGATTGACACAGCTGCCTGCTCTGCGAATACGCACCATCAGGGGTTACGTAAGCTGAAACCCAGGGGCCTCTGCTAAATAGGGGCCTCAAGTAACCTTGCTTAATAAAATTAAACCACCCCTTCCATTCAGCAACTTTTCCCGGATTGTCCAGAATGCAAGCAGCAAAGCGTCACTTTGAGAGACACTGGGGGGGAGGAGGGGAGGGGTTCAAGCGGTCCCTGTCGCTCTCAGAACCGACGGACACTGTTGCAAACACGTTGCCAAGCACACACAGCCCGAATCTATTTGGAGCTCTGCTCTCTTTCAAACAGGCAGTAACTTCAAGCTGTAACATTTTTAACAAGCCTAGAGCATCGGGGAACACAGAACAGGGGCAGCAGGCAGTGACTCGTTATTGAGAGGCGAGCCGTTTGCGTCCAGGAGGCTCCACATGGAAAACTACAGCTTAAATTCAGCAGTCATAACCGAAATCTGAACGTCGCACCTACTCCCCGGGCATGAGGTCACACCCTCTCAGATTCATGCAAATGTCAAGGCCTTACGATACCAAAATGAGGGCTTAGACACTCTGAGCTACACTCCAAACACAGCTACTGACATAGAGGGATGAGCCTTTCCTTCTGTGAAGAGAGGGAGGGCTAGTTAGCTGGAAAGATGTCACAAGGGGACTCACGCTGTAGCTACATTTCTCGAGAACCGTCACCCTGCTGGCGAAGGTTTCATTATGGGCCTCAATGAGCAGCGTCCTGTCCTTCCAGTTGAGGGTGTTCTTCTGGATGAAGTACACATACTCCACGCCAGCGATCTGCCAAAGGAAGGGGGGCAGGCGATTCACAACGCGGACAGTCAGATTCGCCAGTCGCCATGCGGCAGCGTGAGAGGCTGCATCAATCTTCCGGATAAAGATTTTAATAATAATCTACATGCATAGAAGAAAAACCAATGATTCTTGGGGATCTGTGCACATCGTTCAGGTACTTTCAAAGAAAGCTCTCTTCTTACGCGTTCCAGTATCAGTGTCAGAACTGTCAATACTACTGATGCCTGATAAATTAAAGGCCCATTATAATTCTGCCAAAACACAGCGATTCTTAAAGGGGATGGACATAGTCCAGCCATGTGGGGGAAAATAGGTTCACTAGAAGAGTGGAGCAACCCAGTACTGTCTGTGCCCTGGGCTACGCATCACAAGTAATTAAGCTAAACAGAGGGAGGAGCAGGATTTATTATTAACACACACAATGCATATCTGACATGTCTGAACTGAGCCCCGAGCTTAATACACCTGAGAAAGTGCACCCCCCCCCCCCAAAAGGTATATGGTGCTTTTGTGAATGTGCATTATAAACTGCTAGAGGAATGAATATATTTGCGATGGCTGATCTGTTTCATATTCAGCGACAGTCTGCAGACTCATCTTTCTGTTCCCTCTCGCCTAGCAAACGGAGAGAGCAGGATCAGTGTGCCTAAATCACGAGTCCAGCCCCAACGAGCGCTGGGCGCATGACAGATGGGGATGGGTTCGTACCTGCAACTGCCTGTCGAAACGGTTTAATCTACGGGATCATTTACACGGAAATTACCGGAATCGTCGAGTTAGTGATGACAGACGCCTCCTTCATGTTACTCTGCCTGCCTGAAGCAGAGGCTTATGTCATTATGCTGTGAAAAACATGGGTGCAGTAATGGGGTTTTAACATAACTGTAAGTTAAATAACTCATTTTAGTTACATGGTGCAGACCGGCACTGATATACGGCCAATATTCCGATTTGGGGGAGGGCTTTAATTACTAAATAATACACCATAAAGGTTTGGGAGCCCCGACTTTAGACAGCCACATGGGGAGGGGAGTGTGTGTGGTTCTGTGTCTGTGGTCAGAAGGTTGTTGGTTCCAATCCCGCCCTTGGCAAAATAAGGCCTTTAATGCCAATTGCCGCAGAGACTGGCTGACCCTGCTGTCTCGGTTGTATATTACTTTGAATAAACCCATTTGCTAAATAACGGTAGAATGTAGAAATGTGCAGCGTGAAATGAGACCACTGAAGTGGCGTGCCTAGGAGCAGGAGCCCCCCCCCCCCCCATACCTTTTTCAGCAGGCGCGGGGCGTCTACGTTGAGCTTGCAGCTGCGTTCGATGACGTGCAGGGAGCTGTCGTCGCTGATGGCCTCGCTGAGGACCTCGCTGCTCACGAACACGGGGATTTGGGGGCAGGTGGGGAAGCGCTTCTCATACGCCTGCGAGGGGGACAGACACCGGCGGTCAGCTCCCCTGAGGCAAAGCACCCCCCGCAGGCTTGTGAGGGAACCGCGGCTGTTTTCCGGAGAAGCACAGCTGCTTCGCCGAAACTCGCCGGCACACGGGAAAAAGTTAGGGTTTGCAGAGAGTGCATTTTCAGCGTGACCCACATAAGGATGACAAACGGCGCCCTCCCCCAGCCCTTACCCCCCAGCCCCCCGCTCGGGCAGCTCTGCTCATCATATGACAATAGCCAATTTCACAAGCAAGTGATATTGTACCTTACAGTACAGATTCCCAGACAGAATAAAAGAACAGGAAATAAATTTTCTGCCTGCACCTTCATGAAGAGGGCACACTTTTGGATGACATCTGTACACAATTAAATTTCATTTAATTCATTCAAGTCTCAATCTATCCATTTATCCATTTATCCTGGTCAGAAGGCTGGACCGAATCTCCGGATACACAAACCTGACCTGCTCAGATTACTCGCTGCAGAATCTATTCAAATCCTATTTCACTGGGTATAGAGTTGCAGGTTTCATTGACTTCCAATAAACAATATACCCAACACACATACACACGCGTGTCATTACCACGTTACCAGTTGCTTTTTTCAATTACGTTACATTTCCATTTAATTTTTTTTTAGTTTTATGTTCCACTGTTCCAGGTATTTCCCCTTTGCAATATTTTAAACTGCATGATTAAATTTAGCCAGTTTTTGGGTTGCAAGTCGAGTTACTGGGTCGTTTGACCCCAACGACTGTTCCTCTGGACGCTGAGATCCTCCAAGGTACACGGCCTCCCGTTAAGGCCTGGGTCACAGGTTAACCCGTGGCTTCCGTTCTCACACACCCACAGCATGCCTTCCGGTAAACAAATCGCTCTTCTCATCAGGACCAGAGGGACGGCCCCCTGAGCCGCAGAATCCCCGAGCTGGGACTCGAGGTGCTGACAAGCTCATTAAACGCACCGGATGTCGACCTTGGTGCCGGGACTGATGCAACGGCCTCAGAGGCAGGGAGCGCAGAGCATGGAGACCTGCGGCAGAGAGTGAGCTGTCCTCAACCCGATTTACTCCCCAGCACAGCAGTAAATGCTAGGCAAGCCTGCCAGCGCCTAGGGCCGGCCACAGACGGATGGGGACGACGCCGCACTGGTACGTCTCTGGTGATTTACACACTGCTGGCTAAAGCCTCGCTCTCTGCTGACGTTGGACAGATTAACATGACAGGTCCCTCACCGGGCTGGGAACTTCACTGCCGTGCTGAGTCTTGCAGATAAAGTCTGGTAGCAGGGATTTTACAGAACTGACGCACACTGTGCTTGACGGGGGAATTATGCGTCCTTACATAATGTGGCACAGCAAATTTAAATCCTCCTGTGGTCCCCAATTTGACGAATAGAAGGATCCTGTCATAAAGCAGCCGCTGTCCGGCCCAGGGGCTGCCTGCCTCCGTACCACACGTTAGCAAAACTTGGGGCTACACTGATAATTATCGGTGAGGCTACACAGCCCATTTCTGTATGGATAAAAACCAGGGGAGAGCCTAAGACTTTTTTTAATAGTGTTTTTTATTGGTGATACCATTAGCCAATAACATGTTTTGATGTTTTGAATTGGTGATTGACAGACACGGGGGGGGGGGCTTCAGGGGCCAATCAGCTTTCAGCTGAACCAGTGGCCCTGTAGCCCGGTCCCTATATTCTGTCTTTCCCTGTAGAGAGCACCAGGTCCCCTATTAAAGTTTAAAAGTGTACACCCCCCCCCCCCCCACCAATGCACGCCATCTCCAGGCGGTCAAAGCTGGCAGCCACAGCCCTATTAATAGTGTAAGATAAACGGCTCAGCGTTTCCGGCACCCCACAATGTGCCAGCCAACCCCCCAGGGGAATGACACGAAGGTCCAGGACCCCGCGCTAAACCAGAGAGAGGACACACAGAACCAGAACGGCCAGTGGTACGGCCCATGTGCATTTTTAATGAGGGAAATCGATACGCGTGACACTACGGCACACAAAAGACCTGCTTCATGCTGCTGGGGTCTTCAGACATCCAATTAAAAACGTTCATCCCTCTCTCTGTGAGGCACCGCAAGAAGGGGCCCAATGTGACCTGCAGGGGGCGCTATCTGTGATGCAGTGTGTCACTTGAAATGATGGAACATCTTAACCGCGGGGGATAGGCTGCCGATTCGGGGCAGTGGGACGGTGGGCCAGAATCAGCACTGCTGTGGGTAAGTCTGCTTCACGGACACGCCCATCCAGAACTAAGCATTGTTAACAAACCCCTCCTGATACTAAACATTTGGACACTGTGCCAGTGATCAGAAGGTTGTTGGTTTGAATCCTGAGTTCAGCAGAGTGATTTCACCATTAGGTCCCTGACTGTCTCACTGTTCTCAAAAAGAAAAATCATTGCTTTGGATAAAAGCATTTGCTAAATATGTTAATGTAAAATTACACAAGCAGGAAATGATATTTAAAAAGCAAGGCTAATGCAAAATGAATATCAATCTGACATTCTACCACATCACTCCCCGCATGTAACAAACAGTACAGGCAGCCATTAAACGGGGCGACCGGTTCAGTTTCGGTGCAGCGTGCAGGTTAGTCTAAAACACAGCTATTCAGAGACACATGAGCAAGGCGTTGCTGTTATATGAGACCAGGCCCCGGCACGCTTGCTAAAACCTTCGGGGAATATTAATAGCAACTCTTCTCTTGTTGTAAAAGAGCGGCTGGGTGGCCGACTGCGAGGGAAAGCGGTGTGCGGAGGACAGAGCCAGCCAAACACGCGAAAACATACCAGGAAACCATGCGCGACATTCCTGTTTAATTCCTCTATTCTGGATCAGGCCAAGAGCTCTTCAACATGCTAGATCCTTTATTGTTCACATCGCCATGTAAAGTCTAATGGTTTAATGGTTAGGGAACTGTGCTTGTGATCAAATGGTTGCTGTTCCAAATCCTCAGCCAGCAAAGTACGCCTGAGGTAGCCTGAGAAAGATACCGCCCCCACGCACTGTTCCTCGGGTGCTGACCAATAGCTGACCATTGCCCTGTCACATATGGGTAAAATGCAGAGGACATTTTTGGGGTCGCCATGCATCTTGTGATGAGGTAAAAATAAGTTAAAATGTAAAGCTTATAAAATTTAAAGCTTTAAAATATGAAGCTTTGAAAGCACCTGTTGTACATTAACACACCTGACAAGCAATTGTACATCTAATATACATATAAATACAAAGAACAAATAATGAGTTATATATAATTTTGAAATTCAGTGGAGAATTAAGAACTGATGATTTCTGATTAGAGGTGAGATTTACAGGCCAGTTAAACAGCATTATTGAGAGTCTTACGCTAATAGGGACAGACAGCTTGAGAAGCCCAGAACCACGGGCACCAGATAACTGCCTGGCGGGAAACCGGATACATGCGGGAGGGTTGTGACTATTAGGGACCACCCGTCCTGACCGAAGGGCTTCCCGCGACCCGAAACCGTGAGACGCGACCACGCTGTACCGCCAGCGGGGGGGAAGCACGGCGTGCGTCACTGCGCGGAGTCTTCCGGAAACCCTACGGATTCAGGTCGCGGCATCACGGCCGCTCGGCAAGGTCGTCAAGGACAACCATGGATGGATGGGGGGGGGGGGGGAGAGAACGGAGAAAATGGGTCAGGCAAGCTCAGCCCCTCGATGCACAGCTTTACCAGGAGGATAATTATAGAGCTTGTGCATTACAAGCACCGCTGTTCCTCGTATTACTGCGCTGAAGCCCTTACAGGCAGCCATATGGATTACACAACCTCGCGGCCTCAGAAGAGTGCTGTAGCTTTCAGACAGGAGACATGTTTACGAGTATAAACAAATAGCCGATGCAGACCCTGGCTAACATACATGCACACAGCTAACAGCAAAAAATAAAAATAAAATCACACTTTAAGCTCTCCTTTCACACAGAAATAACGCCGTCTCAAAAATACTAAGCCAGACATCCTATCCAACACAATGTTTCCACCACGTTTGTGGCGGCGGCGAAGCCAAAGAACAAGAACAGGAAAAACGAAATACAATAATCTGGCTTGATAAAAGGATATCAGTGAACAAATTGAAAGCCTTGTCATTTGCTAGCATAAAAGGCTGAATTAAATTACCATGTAGTGCGGAATCAATTTAAGTGGATCTCTTCCTGACATACAATCTGCTCTTGGATGTAAGACAATTAAACCCTACTTTTGTCAAACGGTCTTCGATGGTGCCTTTGCCCATCTCAGGTTTCCTGCAGTCATTTAGTGGATGGACACCAGCAGGTACTCCAGTCCTGCTACATGAGTACATGCTGCCCAGCTGTATCTCTGCACGAGGAATCGAAAAAAACACCGAACCTCCGTCACACTCAGTTGGTACAACAGGGGTCAGGAACAATACCGGGATATTTTTAGACTAAATCATCACTAATTATCTTTTACAAACACAGCGATGCCTGGAATTAAAGATGAGGTTAAAAATTCACACCCTGGAGGTGCGCTTTTGTCCTCCCATTGCCCTCTGCTTGTGTACCGTGAGGTCTGACCTCAAACAATCGCGGCTCACCGCTATACAGAGAACAATCGGCTTCACTCAGACTCGACGCCCTTGAGTCTCAGCGCACAGTGAGCTCACTGTAGAGCCCCGAGCGCAGTGCGTGGGGGGCGGCCAGCAAGGAAATGCTGAAAAATGGCATTTCTCAGAGCACGGTGGAGTAAGATTCCATGCATATCCTCCATATGCCCCTGGCCCACCAGGAGTCAGCGGTAAGCAATGCCAATCACCAGGCTTGTACTTCCTGCTATTCACACTGTAGCGACCTGCTAGGAGCTGTGAGTAGCATGGGAGGCTGCCGGAATTTTCCGCAACATATCACACAGATACTGCAGAGTGACATGATAGAAGTGCAGCAAAGTAGCTATATGACTGTGATTTAAACAGCCTAAGAGTGCTTGTCTAAATATGAAAATGACAGGCCTGCCCATTTTCAGTACAAAGCATCAAACACATTTTTCCCGACATTCCTTAAATGCTGCGATTCGCCTACTCATAAATATTCGATGTAACTTGCTAAAGGTGTTTTAACAGATAAAATGATTCCACCTTTAATAAACGCTTTGCATATTTAATGATTAAATTTACGCTTCGGGCTATCCGTGTGTAAAAGAAACACATTATTGTTATAGCTATTTACATTTAGCATTATCCATAAACTGTTGAGCGATGCCAATAAGCACAGTAACAGATATTTATAACTATGCCGATACATATTTGTTACCGTATGTAGGCCTACCTTTAAACATTTCCTACATCTCAGAATTCAGAAATCTCATCTTTGACAGAACAAACCCACATAAATCCATCCCTGGTTAGACTTGTTATAGTGAGTCATTTATGTAATACCTAATAGTTATTACTGGTCATATTTCAATTAGGTGTAATTGACTTGGTTATTTAGTGCAGATGATTTTTCTCTGAAAGTAGATTAAAGTTGTTGCCAAAAAGAGTAACGTCACAATCAATTAACTGTCCGTAAACGCGATGATGTTGAGATCATACTGACATTGTGGAATCATTAGAAAGTACTTAGTAAATGGTGAGCGTTTTCTTACAACTTTTTAAAATATGTATTTCAATTCAATAACAGTATGATGTCTGGAATGAGCTATTCATGCAGGAGCAATATGACGAGCCGTTCGCTAGAATCCTCTGAAAGCGCGCAGGAAAGCTCGCACCCGGCACTGCCTATATTACGCTGCATGCAAATGCAAATGCGGCGCAGTGAATGGCAAGCGTGCAGTGAAGGGGCGCGGGAGCCATTTGCGGGGCAGCTGGGAGGCCTCTGGGCACTGGGGCGGAAGCGGCACTGCGCTGGCACAAAGTGCCTTTTGTGCGCTAAATGGTCCTCATAGACCGGTACGGTATATCCGACACTCCATTAGACGGGAGGCTATAAGACATAAAGACCAACTGCCAGTCAGATTATTAATGTTATGATTGTTATAGCACACATCAGTCCGCATCTGCTCATCTAATCCTCCATGGTCTTAGGTTCTAGCAATTTCCATATTATCAAAAAATAAATACATAAATAAATAATAATAATTAAAATAATTAAATACATAAATAAATAATAATAATTAAAATAATTAAATAAATAAATAAATAAATAATAATACATGTCAAACGGCGGAAGGACACATGACACTTACCGCCATGACCATTTCAAAGGAGTGCTTGTACACTCTGACGGGAGACTGATACTTCTGCACCATTTTCACGTTGGAGGAGCTAAGACAAAATAAAGAAAGCCGTCAGACGGAGATGCTCTGCGTTTCCTCTCGGCGCGCTGATATTGTCCTGCAGCCATGCCAACTGTAGGCTTCTCTCCAAAAACCACTGTGCCTGACGCTGCCAAGGTCTGCAGTTTAACCACAGTGTTTAGCTAAACAACTGGAGCAATACTAGCACTGGAGCACTGACATACAGGATACATTAATTGAATAAGTGATGCCAACTTAATACTGAGTGTGTCTTAACTACGCTATTAGAAATCATGCTCAAATTGCCCTTTGTTTTAACCTAAAGCGGATGGCCAACAGCACTATACCTGTGGCTTCGTGTTCCTGGTAGCAAGCTGTCCGGGCTGAGCTTGTCTACGGTATTGAAATCACACAAAAATCACCTGCACTTGCTGAAACCGATTGTGTTTCTAACCCCTCCTTGCATGGAAAACCCTGTAGAACTCCGTAAGAGCTCAAATCCCACTGCTGTCTCACAAAACTGATACAAAGATCAGATTGCGTTTTAGCAAACGGCGGGTACATACGAATAAACTCAACAGGGCAAAATGCTATAGTTACGTTTCTATGCTCTAAATCATAGTAATACATTATAACTCCCACTCGTTCTGTGCTGCAATTAACTAAGACAATGGATGTTGGAGCGGTGAATTTGTGAAACTGCTGAACAAGTCAAGCTTATCTATGTTTTCAATGAGCTAATGTGTGGAGAAGAGGACAGTACACCATATTCTGCATACAGTTACATCCGGCACGAGTGTTCTAGACCACAGGTCACATGTTGTCAGTGTAGGCTTGAGAAGGACATGGGCAAGGTTAAGCATGTTCTACCCCCCTTCCCCAGTTAGCTGGCCACAGTAAGCGCGACCCCTTAATCCTGCAAGGGGATGATAGCCAGGGTTCATTCCAGGTTCCCCAGTTCTCTTAAAACAACTTTATACTTGAAAAATGCTCAATTTCTTAAATTAATGTTACCGCGTGAAACTTTATGTTTCTCGAGCATGTTTGTATACGTAATCAGATTAGATTATATACACTGTATACATATTTAAAAACTGGTTGCAAAGCATGAATACTCATATTGAAAGGAATGAACAATTCTAAAATCCATCACCTTTCAACTCCAAGACCTGGAGATGCAACATACTCGGAGTTTATGATCCTAGTCTATATAACATATGGTACATTCACATTGGATTTGTGATCGCATGTATGATTTTACAAAATACAATAATTCTCAATGTAACTCATCAAAGACGAAATGTATTGCTTCTTCCTATAAAAAATAGCTAGGAAAGGGATCGGTTAATTCCCAAAGTTGCTACGATTGCTAAAACTCAGCGCAAAGGCTATAGGTGCGTGACATGTTTTCATAATCCTCAGCCTTCACTTTATTTTAGGAGCGCAAAATAATATATACGCATAGACGTCCTTTTTTAGACAGTGAAGAAAATGGATCAGTAAATACGGCGAATTGCAGTTATTGTCATTCTATTTATAAATGCGACAAAAACGGCGCGACTTACCAACAGGGTGAGGTTACAAAACATTTTTCTTTGGTTTAAAACAATATAAAACGTCATAAGAAAGATACATTTATCATCTGCATTTACCACCAGCGTTTTTGCGTCTGTGCACTTCGAATCATGCATTTTAAAACCATAGGAGATATCTGTGCAGCCTGTATAGGAGCAGAACCGGTAGAATAGATGCAGTTAAGATCAAAAGCATAGAATAACATTGTAACGCATTAATGCAAAAATACTACTTAAACAATTAAAGGTCTTACCTGGCTTTGAAGGGTAGCTTTCAGGCACCATAAAATTCCTCCCTTAAATTAGGACGTTGCGATTCACAGATGAATCATACTCATTGCAAGGTTATTTAGTATTCGTATTACTTTCGGTTTGCAGACTGTAGATGGTCAGTAAATTACTGCATTTATTTTTTTAGGAGTTAGCTAATCTTTAGAAGCGTCTTCATTCATGACATGCTTTTCATTCATGTTAAATCCTGTTATAAATCGTTAACACACGCAAAGATGAAGCCGATTCACAGTAAAGTAATACGTACTATGCAAACATAAGATTAGGTATAAATAAACGAAAAAAAATGCATGTAGTTACCTAGCTTTCGCCAAAAAATTTCACGAAAGGCTCACGAAATATGACGCATTGGACAACTAGTCAGCCATAAGAGCAGGGATTTGTTTCAGATCTTGTAACCTGCTATTGCAGCGCCTTGAAGATGTTTGCTATCTATATCCTCGTTCCTTCCTGCAATATAGTGAATGCTGAGATCCTCCACCGGCCACCACGCTTTGGCCGCCTGTCACCGCTCAGTTTTACCGTGATGTCAGCGACAGAATTAGTCTTATTAATACTCACGACTACCTGCGCCCCCAGGCGGCAACTCCCGCGCTCAGCACTGTGGGCAGCGTCTTAAGACGAGTCCGAGCTTTATTTATATTTAATTACGTTTTATACGTTGATTTGTAAAATAAAGCACACGCACACATATGTAATACTTCTGAACCGATCAAATGGAATAAAAGTTCTTCCTCACAGCGCCGGTCGTAGCCCATGTGGCGCCCTAGGCGAGCATCACAGTCAGCGCCCCGCTCACCCCTCATCCCCAACCTTCGACAGCTACAGCAAAATTAACGTGCAGACGGTAAGAGTAAGAAAATGGATATT
Organism: Mormyrus hasselquistii; assembly: GCA_026779605.1. Lineage (NCBI taxonomy): Eukaryota > Metazoa > Chordata > Actinopteri > Osteoglossiformes > Mormyridae > Mormyrus > Mormyrus hasselquistii. The sequence goes on along the minus strand of JAODKE010000101.1, from coordinate 24,143,321 downwards.
GCTATATTTATTTATTTAATATTATTTATTATTTAATTAAAATAAATATTATTTAATAATTAGTACTATGAGTAAAACCATTATTATACTATTATTAGTATTAACACTGCAATTACTAATAATAATTCATCCACTTCATTATTTTCTGTACTTGCTTTATCCTATTCATGGTCGCCAGGACCAGAAGCTATGGGTGCAAGGAAGAAAGCAGGAGGAGGCACCAACCCAGGGGCGGACTAAGGTGTACAGAGGCCCCTAGGCTACAGTAGTCTGTGGGCCCCCCAAGCCCGCCCCCCTCCGCGCCCCCTCCTCCCA
>JAODKE010000101.1:24091209-24137449 GCA_026779605.1 Mormyrus hasselquistii | reverse complement strand
ACACACACACACACACACACACACACACACACACACACACACACACACACACACACACACACACACACACACGTTGGCGTACCTATCTAAATGGGGACTCTTCATTCACCTCTATGGGCAAAACCATAATCGCAATTACAACACCCTTAACCATCACCCAGCCCTAACCTTAACCCTAAATTACTAAACAAAATAGGAGACTTTTCACATATTTTTTTGATTGCATTAACAGATCTTTGTGAAAAATGGTCCCCACAATATAAAAATAACAGGTTTGTATTACATTGTGGGTAACATTTGGTCCCCACAATGTAATATAAACCCAATACACTCTCAGACACACACACATACACACACACACGCACACACACACAGGCACACACACACGCTTACGCATCGCTCTCCATGGCTATGGATTTGAGAGCTTAATCTCTTCCTGTCAATTAGTCTTTGTTATGAAAGCTTTGAAAAGACCAGCATGCGAGCCTCTCTCCTTACATTCCAGTTAAAAATGGCTCCCAGTTAAGACATCCGTCTTGTTGACGATGATATCGGCGTAGCTAGTGGGCAGAACACTCGTGACTTAAGATACTGCCTCGAGATTCCCAAGGAGACAAACACGACAGCCTGCCTTTAACTGGCATTCTGCACAAAGTCACGACAGCTTCTCACAGCCAGTAGATGGCTGAACTGTCAGCCTTAAAGCAACAGCTAGAGATCAAACAGTAGGTACAATAAGTGCATGCTTACCAGCCATCTTGCTATGCGCATGGCAGTAATGACCAAGCCTATCTGAGCTCCTACAGCGAGTGTTAATTTTGACCTACAAAGCTTTGCAGGAACGGTTTTTATTACATTAAACCTAGCTTCAGTTTTGATATCGGGGGGTTATTCTGCAGGTTTATAGACTTTAGAGTAGGTGTCTTAGAGCATTAGACAGCTTCTAGATGGGGCAGAATATTGCTGCTCACCAACTCCAGGAGACTGAGGTTAACATAGCAACCTATGTTTATGTCAGTGGTATTTTCAAACACTCTGCAGGGAAGCATCATAAAAAAGCAAAGATGTCCAGTGATGAGATACTGAAACATTAACCCTTAGAAAACAGTGAAAACCAGTACTGTACATAAACAGCAGGAACATAAGAAGTTTACAAAGGAGAGGAGGACATGGAACCACCAACATACATACTGAGGTCTTTCGCATAATCAGCTACCTTTATTTCAGTGGAACCTATAAAATATTTGTACTTTATATTTCTGCTCCCCACATGGATTACCTTGTACATGTATCACTGTTAAATTTCATCTGTCAGGTATCAGACCAGTCACTTATTAAATCAAGATCCCGTTGTAGCCTCTGTGCTGCTAGTTCAGTATCTGCTACACCACTCACCTTGGTGGCAAATTTAACCAGTTTACTGTATGTATTGGTGTCAATATCATTAATTTAAATTAGGAACAATAGTGGTCCTAAAATTGAACCCTGCGGTTCCCCACTATGAACACAGGCCCACTGTGACATTGTGCCTCTAATAACTACCTGCTACTTTCTGTCTGTTACCCAGTTTTTGATTGAAACTCTTAAAATCCCTGCAGCTTTGAGCTTAAGCAGGAAAATCACTCCCACCTGCCTGTCGTTAGCTCCTCATTAGTCTTTGCACATAAGGACCTGTTTGTCTTGTCATTCCCAGTCCAGTCATTAATGTCTGTCCTAATGCTGTCTGTGTCTTTCCCTGTTTCAGTCTGCCAGTGGACTGGTTATATTCCCCAAAGGGGAAGACAATGAACTTTTTTTGTTGTGGCGCATAACACAAGAAAATGCTGACAATACAGTTTGTTGCTTTTCTCTGACTGCGCAGCTGCTCATTCCAGGGGGTGGGTTTGACATTGCTGGTATTTGTGACAGTAGGCATTTGCATACAGCATGTTCTGCTGCGTTGCTGTAGGGGCAGCTTAAACAGCCAAATAACAGCCGCACCACTGATGACTTCTCGACTTGTTTAGCCACAACACCTCCTTTCTAAAATGTTGTGGCTGAAGTTTCCTCTGGGGAAGCACTCATCTCTTAAACGACCCGTGCGTATTATAGTATGTAGTGTGCTGAGCTAACTCAACCAACACGCTGTGCATTTGCTGGACGTCGGTTATCCATTCCCGGTAACACTACCATATGATTGGTTGGAACTGAGTTTGTTTCTGTGATGTGATAGGCTGATGTGTCTAGCAAGCAATGTTCCTGACAGTTTATCAAAGTTTCTCATTTTCTTGTTTTATTTTCTATGATCGTACGTGTACGTATTCATATTCATATCATCTAGCTCTGAATCATACCATAATAAGTGAGAAGATAAGGTTCTATACCACAAATCTCTAGCTGTAATTGTATTTCTGACCTCTGGAATCATGCAGATCTGCACTGGTGATCCATAGAGGCTGTCATACAGGTAGAATTGTGTTGATAAGTACTATTGTATTATTATTATTGATGACTTATTTTGTTATTTTGCACTCCTAATCCCTGACATTCTACTAGGCGCCTCTGTGTTAAATATTAGGTTTCCTTTTTTTAATGCTTTATAAAATAATCAAATATATAATGCTAGGTTAGGAGTCATGTAATTTTATCATATAATTAGAGTGAAAGAACACTGAATAATCTCTATGATCAACCTGATCAACATAACAGAGTCACTAATCTTCTGAAAGATTCTCAGAGGACCACCTATGAAATTCTAGATATATAATTTTCTGTGGTGATACGATTGATAATCAAAGGGATTTCTCTCGTTATCCAGCTGCCACGGGTGTAGCCCATCAGGCAGTATTGAGCTTTACAGATACGGAGCCCTAGGCAAGTGTTATGGCACCCACCCAAGGCAAAGAGAAACTGGCAGGAATGCTGGTGCCCTCTCCAAAGTTGGCACCCTAGGTGACCGCTCATGCCACCCTTGGGCTTGACCGGCTGCCACCCGGCCATGCGCTGGGGACAGAACCTGCTGCTCTCGAGACCCTTGAGGGTGTCCCTGATCTCTTAGAGAGCTGAGAGAGGAGAATCTGTTGAGTTCAGATGTTCCTCACAGTTTCCTAACATACCCTCTTCCTCAAGAGCTCTGGTGTTGCCAGTCTTACTCACGTCTTAGCCGAGCCCATTAGCTAAAGTCATTTTGCCACTTTGCATATCAAGACTGTGCAAGACTAATATCTTTTGGAAGCTGCTGTATTTTTTTGGCGTTCCTGGGCACTCCCTTCAAGGTAGGCCAACTGCAGACTCTTCCTTCCCTGCCCCGGCTCCTCCGAGGGGTGTTGGCAGTCCCGTTTGCTCCTCAGCCAAGCCCTTCGGCTGGACTCATTTCCTCTCTTTGCATCCAGAGACTGTCTGTTGAGAATAGCTGTTATTTCTGCAGCTGGTTGGTGAAGCGGTGGGGTCCTCCTCCCCTGCCCCAGCTCCTCCTCACGTGCCCGGCTCCTCTCCAGAGTGTGCCCAGACCCTCCAGCTCCCGCAATGTAGGAGGAGAATTAGCCTTTTCTCCCACCAGCTGTACTGCCTCTTCCAGCACTTGTTTCTTCTCTTCTGGTGCTTCATCTTTTGATAGTATTATTTCAATTTTCTTAACTGTTGATTTTGATTTTAAATTCGATTTTCTCAATGCTGCTGTCCTCCATTGTTTGAAATGAAGAAAATGAAGAGAAGAGAACTTCATAGGATACCAAAGAAGCTGGAATCTCAGGGGTTTTCCTCACTGTATCGTTGTGGCTGAGTAGAGACACATGCTGTTGATCAAACCATCAATCATGACTAGGGTTGCTGCTTTCATTTTAGCAATAGTAATTACAACTTTATTGATCCCCGTGGGGAAATTCTTTTTTATGCCTCCCTCATCTTGCTCTTTCATAGAGCAAGCTGTCCGTGAAGGGCTGCCACCTGTTGGGGCACCCAGGGAGCTGGGGGTTAAGGGCCTTGCTCAAGGACCAGCAGACATGTTGAGGCTGGGTTTGAACCTGTGACCTTGTGATTACAGGTACACAGGCTTAGTCCACTGAGCCACATGCTGCCCCAAAAGGTAAGGAAAGCCACTCCCCCACCTCCCAAGGTCCCCCATGATAAATTTTACTGGGATTAAGGGGGGGTTCAATTGTGAGTTTGGAAAATACAAGACAGGACGCAACATTTTATTTTTTCAATACAGGGCAATTGTGCCATATATGGGATGGTTGCAAACTCTAATCCTCATGTTTAAGAAAACATGTAATTGCAAGACTACATTGACATGTTCCTTTTGCACAAGAAAACAGAACAAAAATTAACCATCTTATTTACAGTGTATACACAGGATAGCTACAATCAACAAGAACAGTATTCACAAATCAAAAAATGTGACCTTTTAAATTTTACTTCTTGGCTCTTTCACTGGCCGATTCTCCCATGCACTTTTTTTTAACTTAATCCTTCCATGTCCCAGCACCTCCTGCAGGACTACTTCAACCATTTCAAGATGTGATTCACCTGCGGGGACTTCACAACCAGCTGGCAGAGGCTGGAGAAAGGCATTGTTACAGGGTGCACAATTTCGGTCATCCTATTTGCAGCTGCAATGAAGCTCCAGGTCAAGACACAGAGAGGTGCGGTTCTGGCAAATGGTGTCCAGCAGTTCCTGTTAACGCATTCATGGATGATCTGACAATAACTGCAAAATCAGTTCCAGAAGGTCGTGGATTCTGACAACAGGTGCCAGGATGGAGTTTAAGCTATCAAAGTCAAGGAGCACTTGTTCTCAGTAAAGGACGCATTCGCTTCAAAATTGGAGAGAAGATCATCTCCACTGTCAGTGAGACCCATTAAGAGCTTGGGGAAATGGTCCAGAGCAGAGCTGAATGACCAAGAGAGTGTGAAAGAGATGCTTGGCCATGTTGAAGCTTGGCTGCGAGCTCTGGACAGGAGTGGGCTACCTGGTTGGTTTAAACTCTGGGGCTACCAGCATGGAGTACTCCCAAGACTTCTGTGGCCATTACTGATGTATGAGGTGCCACTAACAACAGTTGAAGCCTTAGAAATGGCGATTAACACCTTCCTGCGGAGATGGCTGGCAGTTCCCAAAAACTTTTCTTCAGTTAGCCTGTAAAGCTCTGGAAGTAAGCTTCAGCTACCATTAACATTTGTGCTGGAAGAGTTCAAAGTGGCTAAAGCCCGCCAGGTGTAATGCTACGGGACAGCAGCGATCAGTTTGTGAGCCAAGCAGATATCTTCCATCCGTACAGGGTGGGAGTGGTCAGCCAGCAGGGCCGTGGCAGATGCAGAGGCAAGGCTACGCCACAGAGACATCGAGGGAACTGTCTACCAAGGCAGGCTGGGCCTAGGGGTCATAACCAGGGCAAGGTGGAAGGAGGCAAATGCTAAAGGTCGCCGTAGCCTCCTCCAGGAAGAGCTTCGTATGGTGGAGGAGGAGAACAGACAGTTCGCCTCCATTGTTGGGGGCTGATTGTGAGCCCAGGTTGTGAACTGTGTGGGAGACCGGCAAGCCTTGAACATGTGTCATTATGTCAAGTTAGTCTGGCAGATGGCAAGTTCAGATGGAGGCACGACCAGATATCGGCTGAGCTGGCCGCAGGTCTGGAGGAGGAGAGAAGGAAGGTCGACAGCATGCAGCCTCATTAGGTTTGTTAAGACAGGGGAGAGCACTAATGCGACATCAATGGCCACAGGAATTTTGACATCTGCTGTTGACTGGGACATGAGGGTTGACCTCGGGAAACAACTTAAGTTCCCAGAGGAGATTACAACCGCAACTCTCAGACCAGGCATAGTTCTGTGGTCTAGAGCAACCAAACAAGTAATTCTTCTTGAGCTGACTGTACCATGGGAGGAGAAGATGGAGGAGACCCATGAGGGAAAGCTTGGGAAGTACCAGGTCCTTATTCACGATTGTCAACAGAAGGGATGGCGTGCTTGGAATTTGCCAGTAGAGGTAGGCTGCCGAGGATTCCCTGGGCAGTCTCTCTGGACTGCCCTGTCCAGGCTCGGCATCAGAGGTGGCAACAGAAGACGTCTAGTGTCAAACATCACTAAACGAGCTGAGACCGCATCTAGGTGGCTGTGGCTAAAGCGCTGTGAGCCCTGGAACAACCCACCAAGTAGAGAGGAGTCACCTTGAGCAGTGGCTGTGGAGCCTGAGGGGCCGAGGGGGCTGCCCTAGGATGCTGGGGCTAGCTGTCAAGCCCTCTGGAGGTGTTGTGGGTTAATTGACGAAACACTGGTGAAGGGGGGTACCCACCTAATGACCTGAAGAAAGCACCAAGGGCCCAGACCATAAGCTCTGTCAGGCGAGTGCTGGCCATCATCGTCAAGGAAGTGGCTGGATTTCCATCCAGCCATTGGATATAGCGATGAAACTATATAACAGACTATTTCACCATCAACTTAAGGCTGGAGTATATGCAAATTTAAGTCTGATTTATACTTCTGTGTAGAATCTATGCCGTACCAACCTACCCTACACCATAGCCTATGTAGCCTGACGCACACCTCCCCAGAAATGTAACTACAGTACACATTGCGGCGATGCAGAAGACAGTAACTATGACTGGTCCACTCGATAGCATTGTTTTTCCTCCTATGCAGATGTTTTTTGTTGTCATATTTACGAATTACGAATTGGGAGGATTTTATTGTGGGATTTTATTGTCTTTAGCTCATTGCTAGCCTATTGTTTTTGCTTTGGTGGCAGCCATTCGCACTAGGGGTGCACAATACTGGGAAATGTCAGATATTCCTGTATTATTTTTCAGTTCAAAATAAATTTCTCACAGGCCCAATTGTGTAATTTTAACAGTAAGGATAGAAATTGTAGTGATTGGCTCAGAGAGCTCATGCAAAAGCAGTGGCGATAAACTTTAAATCAGGACTGGAAATTTATGGCGGTAATGTTTTGTGTAAATTTTAAAGTCATAGCGCATTATTATTTCTTCAGTCGGATTAATGCATGCCACGTTTTGATACTCAAATGGGAGAATACTGTAGTATGAACAAATATTTTTAACTGAGACCTATAACATTCCTTCCTCATTGCAGACAACATGAGAATTTAGGTCCTGGCATTTCACAGAATCCCAGAATTCAAAGAACAATTTTTAAGCGTAATGTGCCTCATGGGAGAATAGACCCCCTAGAGTACACCATTGCCTTACCCACAAAAAAACAAGGAATACAGGTGAGCAAGTCATCTTAAATTTCCTGATGGCTGAACTCATATTTTGATGGTTAATTGTGTTTAATTACTCTCCTTTCCAGACAAACTCAGAAACATACACAGATGTGAAGAGACATTTTTTTCCTTTTTACACTAAAATTTAAGCACGGAATACTCCAGAAAAATTCAAAATAATTAATTTATTGACAAACAAAAAAACAAACAAAAGTGCAAACACACACACACAGCCCAGGTATTCATATCTTTGTGGGGACTCTAATCTCTAATCTAATCTCAACAGCCCTAACCTTAACCACAAGTAACCAAACAAAATACAGAACTTTTTGTCATTTTTAGCTTTTTTGATTACATTCACATTCTTACATTCTTGAGGAGCCTGAAAAAATGTCCCCACATTGTAATAATTACAAAACCGCAAAGACACACTATTGGATTGCGCCCTACATTTCAAATCTCCAACACAGTCGGGTGAAAATGTAGGTCACATCCTTGCATCAAATATCAAATGAAAATTAATGAAAATTTTAAATTGCTATGAAAATGTTACTTAGCTTTGAAAGCAATAAATACGACGCCAAACTTACTCAGCAAAGTCTCCCTGGGCCATACGGCTGTCCTCCTCATCACCTGCTGCTTCTAAATGAAAAAGTATATCGGTGATTAATGTTTCAATCGTTTACGGCCTGCAACTAGTGATTCAAAAAATAACATGACAATATAGCTAATAGGTTAGTTATTCTTGACATCAAAACAGTGTCGGAGGTGGATTAAATGAGTGAAGAAGGAGACTGACAATGCCGCGGTGGAACCTCTCACCGTCCTCAGTGCCCGGGGAACAGACTCGCTCCACCAGGGCTTTAGCCTCAGCAGCCAGCCGTCCAACAGGCTCATGAATGGATGGGGAGATGCTGGAGAGCACAGAGACACGCAGGCCGCTTAGCGTACTCCTGGGGAAGCGCCCTCCCCGTGCCCACTCTCTGGGGAGGGACTGAACTGCATACCAGCAGTAGAATTTCATACAATACGCAATTGTGCATTACCCGCCATTCTCCGTCCCAAATAAGCTGGACGAGGAGAGCACTCGGAAAACGTTCTGGAACGGTAAGAGAAGAACGCAATCCACAAATCTTCGCAGGAGACAATCAATATTTTCATTGGTTATGACAGTTCGCTCTTTGTTTCTGTCCAAGATGTGACGATTAAGATTTCTGTGATGTTCATGCGGTGAAGAATATGATCCCAGCAATGCGTTCTTACATGGACATAACCCAGAGTGGAAATTGTGGTGATGGCGGGTTGACAGAAAATCCATGAGAATGTAGGGCAGTGATTCACTATACACAGCAAGACTATGCCTTTCTCTACGCGGATATCCCGACGGACATTACAGCATGCTTACCCGTACAAATCCCAAGAGCTCTCTGTTGGAGACCTCCAGATGTTTTCTGCTGAGTTCAGATTTCTTTAGCTGGCTTCCCATGATTGAAAGCCTTCTCTTCAGTACAAGAACATCCTCCTGAAAAAAATCCTACGTTTTATTAAGTGTTCACAGGCTTGTTTTTCCAAATTTACACCATTCAATACAACTAAATTTCCAAAATTATGTTAGGATACTTATCATTTTGTCCAATCAATCACATTATTTATCTGAACACCACAAAAAATAGTAACCTTTAAAGGTTTAACATCAAACACCCTTCCAGGGACTAGATCCCCTATCCATGTGGTCACAGTTCTCTAAAGACTATCCTACCAGCTCTATCGGGATATGATGTCATGTCCAGTGAAACTTCCCGCCTAAATGGCCATCAAATATGGCACCTCTCGAGGTCTCCGCCTACCTTGGGAGCGTCCCTTCCCGCTTGGTGCTGCTCCCCCACCAGCTGCTGTTTCAGGTCCTTGATCTCCGCCTCCAGAAGCTGAATGGCCTCCTCGTAGTCCTGATTGGCGCTGTTAGACTGCTTCTGCACCACCTCCACTGCTGGTGTCTTGCTCTTCGAAGCCTTGCTCTCCCCAGGCAAGGTTTTGGCTTTCTACAGCACAAACCAGCAGGAGGCGTCAAACCCACCTGCGACTGTGAATCATTTCCATTGAGTGCAATGGATCTGCTCTGGACATCGACACAAATAATGATTCCATGTAATCAACACCTTTTGCACCTCTACCAAGTCAGAATTCTTCCTTCCCTCAAACTTGCTCGTTGCCAGAATACCACTAGATGGCAGCACGTAATCATTAGCCCTCCTTCGGTGACTCGGTAAAATACTTCAATTGAAGACAGCACCCCTTTGAAGTCTGTTCTTGCGGTGCTTTTTGGTCTTTAGTAACTCCTGTGAAATATTTTATATTAGACAAAGGTTTGAAATTTGGTAAGATTACTGTCCCCCAGAGCCTGATTTTATGGATTTAGTCATTCCTCGCTTTAAATCATTATGTTGCTCACAGGTAGGATATTTGCATATGAAATCTATCTTAAAATGACCATTACCTTTTTAAAATGACCTGTTTGACTGTTTGAAAAACTTCAAATATACTATATTCTAGTCAGACGAATCTGTAGTCCCAATGGAATGGCGATTTAACGTGTTGGTCATCAACACAGACCTTTCTTTAGCTAGACATTGAGAGAAGAAAAACTTAATTCCCTAGATATAATTTGTGCTCCATTTCAAAATGTTCTTGCAATGCATTGTGCCCTCCATTTAACTGCTAGGGGGGGGTTCAACTGAATGGAACGGCCTCTGTGGCCGATCGGAAGGTCGCTGGATCGAGTCCAGCTTTGGCAGACCAGTCACATGTCTGTCAGCCCTTCAGCGAGGCCCTTGACCCTCCATGTGCGTCATGCAGAACAAGATGGCACAAGCACAATTTTCCCACGGGGATCAAAAAAAGTGTCAAGATAATAATAATATCATTGATCTATTGTTCATTGTCTATTGTTGATGTCATGACGACAGTGGCCTATTGCTTTACCTGTTTCACTTGCTGCTGATGGGATGCCAACTCGGTTTTAAGTTGATTGAAACCCTCGGGGACACGGCTGATTGCAGGGTCAGGGATCTGCGTTGAATAGCATGAACCATCGAGCAAAGGAAACCGCTTGTTAAAGGACACACCTACAACCGGCTGCCAAGACGGGGAAGGGAGGTGCTTATTGCTGATTATTACTGCATGCACACTCGATTTAAGCAAAACAGGATTCCTGGGAAGGCTTGAGATATGCCCACAATGAATAAGGAATGTTTGCTTAAAGACAAAATTTAGAAGCGATTTTGATTATTTGTTCTCAGCATGTACATAAATGTAAATGCGAAAATGACGCTTCATGAACCATGTGTTTTTTGACCCAACTAGATGGCACTCTTGGTCTGCTTTGGGGATACCGTGAGCCCCTTTTTAAAGAGCGCACCATCTAGTGCGGTCAGATAATACAGCACGTGGCCACCACTACTTGAATGACTGGGAAATGTCTTCAATAAGTCAGCTTTGGAGGTGTTAATCAGAGGCATCCGGAATACTGTACTGTTACGAAAACAAACAGCTTGGGATGTTTTACCGGAGAGCAGAAGGCGGATGTATCCATCAGGCTGGCTGCTTCAGAGTAGGTGAACATGAATGGTCCTTGGGTTAAACCCGCCGCTTGCAGTTTGTCCAGTAAAATGTCCTGGGTGGCTTCCACAAAGTCTGCCTCAAAAAGATACATCTGTTAATGCGCCATATTGTTAAAAAGGCTCCCATATCACAAAAACAGCAAATCTATTGTAGTCTAGGGTGTCTGATATATATTTTCTTTCTACTTAAAGTTCACTGAATGCTCAATGACTGCATGACATATTTGATTGTGTGTCAGCATTTAATAAACCAACCTCATTAATGAAAGAGTTCCAAAAATCGCATCAAGCCAAATGTTAGGAGTCATTAAATACCCACGTGTAATATTTTGAAATGTTTTGTTCCACTACATTAACTAATTTTCATTATTAACTAATGAACTAATTTTCAGCCCATCAGCATTTACCACATAATTACCGAATGAGCTCAATCTAAAAATAAATCTGAGAGGTTTCTGTGGGCAGAGCTGTTACTTCATGCCTGCAGTCTGCGCAGCTCTGTGTAGAAGCTGTTCGCTCTTCAGTGTGCTGTGTAGGTTATTACTGATAATGCTATCCCCAAGTCATCAGCGGCGTGTGCGTGCCCCAGGATCGGCCGCCCCCTGTGCAGTGTACCCCCTGCATTTTGGCCTATGCTGCAATGACCAGCGCTGGGAAAGCAGCTCCGTGCCGTGAGATTAAAAAAGCGTCTGTGAGTGTTTGTTTCCTTAGGGGGAGCAGAGGAATGTTTCAGAGGGTCCGCCTGCACACGAGATGTGGGTGATAAAAACAGGCCCCTGCACTGACAGTGAAGTAGCTTCATTTGCAAGCAAAAGGCTGAATTCTAAGTGATAAACTCCCTTGGCTAAAGAAGAACTCTCTGGCTGTGTAAATACACTGGTTTTACAGCTGTGAGCTCACAGTGCGAGTCTTCTTTCTCAAACTCACCTCCATAAGCCACGGTTCCTTGGGGGTCTGTTACCAAGCTCTGTCTTAATTTCTTCTTCTTTTCTTCTGTGACCTCTAAACCCAAATACCTTAGGGCCTGTAACACATAATGCCGTAAAATTCACTGTAGACATCATTATCCTGACCGATTTACGTGTAATATTTCTTTGCTTTCTTTTACTCTCCACAAGAGGGCAATGCGACACCAGCATCAGATCAGGAAGTAAATCCCTCTTACCTGTAATGTTAAAGCTAATATCAAACCTTTAATAGAGTCTTTAAAAACATATTTACTAATGAAGAAAATAAATGACTATATTTAGAAACTTCTTTGAATGCCTGTTAAACTAATCGTCTAATATTGCCTTTCTTGTGCTTTCTATTACGTTGTTCCACAAATGACCAAAGTTTTACTGTTTTTGTAAATACAAAGTGCATTGAATTTTCATCCAACATTAAATTACTCTCTACTGAAACATAATCCTATCAATGGTCAGTTAGATTAGGGTCAGGCCCAGGATTAGGAGGATCAGATTAAAGCACGAGCTCACAATCGAATGAATACATAAAATAAATAATGCTGAGAGTTGTAGCTTCTACAGTATCCTTTGTGTCTTTGTAAGCAGACAACCTGAAAAGTGCTTGGAAGACTGATCAATGCAAGGACTGACTGTACAGATTGTTATACCTACCAGGTGTAGTTTGTCTGATCTGAGGCGAATGTGCGGGTCGAGGGAGATCTTGGTCTTAGTCGAAATGCCCGTTTCCGGTGCTGTGACAGATCCTGGACAGGTAAAATGCAAACAGCAAATGTATATAAACCCATGTGGCATCCGATTGGTCCAGGATATGAACCTTTACTGCCTTTAACTCATCTTTGTTGCTATAAACAACCAAACATTATTCAACTGATGCAGGAATTCCCATTTTAAGGAATAGTTAACAGCCATGTAAATGATCAACTGCGGAACTTAAATTATACAGACAATCAGCTTGTGAAAGATGGCCTGTTTTATTCTTAGCGATGAAATCTGGCCTAAATCAATGAATTGTACAGAATGAAGGAAGAGACCTTCCGCCACATAAATAAGACCCTTCCTAGGTGTTAGAAAAAGCATCCGTGTCATAGAGAAACAGAGTAATGTTCACATTTTCTCTCTAAAGTACAAATTCTCATTAACCAAAACTTGATAAAAACAAGTCAGAAACCCTTACAGCTACTATCCCATTCTCAGTTATTGATACACCAGTAGCACAAGAAATGATGCAGGAATTTTCTATCCGAAGGGAGTGAATGACTGAGCAGAGTACAGATCTGCTTCTCTGCATTTTCCACGGTGGGGAAGGTCACAGACAGCAGGTGAATGTAACAGATGGTCCAACGACAATCTGCTAAACTCCAAAACAAAAGGCTGCAAAGCGAGATCTTCAACCTTAACACTTTTTCAGAGGTAGAGATTATGTGTATCGAGTCTTGGAAAAAAAAAGTCACAGGTAACGAAGGACCTCAGCAATCTCACCATGTATGAGCTACAGACACAAGTCAGGAGGGCCTGCAGCGTGGAATCCGCTGTGCGCGGCAGGAAAACGAGATTATGATGAGCAGCAGGAGTCTGTTTCGGGTTTTAAAGTGGTTAAGGAGAATGACAAATGGCGTAGCAATTTAAGTTGTATCACAGAACTTGGAAAAGGCAGGCATTTGTCAACCGCCAGGATAAGAGTGTGTGGATTAGCAGACTTATGAATGGATACCACACTGATTCATGCTACAGATAAATTCGGCTTTACTGCGTTTAATTCCTAATCCATTATCTTGAGGTGCTTGCCATAGGCAGATTATATATAAATCAATTTACATAAAAAAAAATAAAATTCCAGTTTATATTTGGAGGAAAAAACAACATAGAAAAGACAGCATCTGGCCCTGGGGAGTTACCCTGCCTTGTGTCCCAGTCTGCTTGGGACAGACTTCACCCCCCATGACCCTGTACTGGGTGGGCAGGTGGAAGTTAAATGCATGGAAGGATGGATACAATTTTTTATCTGAAAAACTGATATCAAATTTTAAAGACCCCTGACTGCGTATGCATTACACTGATTACTTATGTCAGCAGCTGAACACCATAATGGTTGTCAGCATGTGAATATGTAGTAAAGGCTTATGGATTAGTTGCTAAAACACTCACACTATCTGCTACTTCCCCATCAAATCAAATCAAACCAAAGTTTATTTATCAAATGCACAACTGTTATGGAAAACAGTTGTAGATGCAGAGTTCCCTGTAATAAGTGACTGTTATACATAAAGGAAAAAAATGATTGTGTCCCATGAGACGAAGCCAGCCAATTTACCCCAATCAGTACCTACACCTACGCCGCCAAGCATATATACCCACCTGCCCTAACACACGCAATGTGAGGTATCGTCGCCCTGATGAGCCTTACTGGTCTCTGTTACCTTGTCCTGTGTCCCTCTCCTTTTCCTGTGCCTTACCTGTTTCAGTTCCTTCCGATCCCCGTGTCCCTCGGACCTGCCTGTTGCCTCCAGCCCCTGTCTTCCGTATCTCCGTAGGACTGACTTCCCTGGATTATGACCTTCCGCTGACCTTGACCTGCCTGCCAGTTTAAGTTCTGTCTGTCTGGCTATTCCAATAAACTCTGCTGCTCCGCATACTGGTTCTTTGAGAATCTACCCCCCCCCCCCCCCGGGTCTGACATAAGTGAAAAAGTAAAATAGTGCTATGAAAATAGTAACGTAGCAATAAAATTAAAATATGCAAATTGTCCATTCAAACGGCCTGATCAGCTATTGAGTAGAGTCACTGCTTGCAGGTAAAAGCAGAGGTAGGGACTGATTGTCTGTGATGCTCTGATGTTCCAGTTGTGAAGGTAATTTGTGTCTGGCACAGCTGGGGACCTTGAGCACAGACCTGACCTTCATGAGGCAGATGTCCTGTATGTCAGGCAAGTTATAATCAGCGATACTCTGCTTTCCAGTCATGGGCTGTACTGGATGTGGGGTCACATGTGGAACTATGTGAGGTAAGAACAGGCGTTGCCGTGCTGTTTTTAGCTTTGCAAAGGTATGTGGTGACCAGGACGGGTCCCTGGAAATGTCGACCCCCCGGAACCTGAATCCACTCACTCTCTCCTCTGCTGCCTCATTGGAAGAGTGCATACACACTGGTCCATTTCAAGTGGAATTCCACAATCACCTCCGTACTGTTGCTAATGTTGAGTGAGAGGATGTCCGCCTGACATCATGATATTAGGGAGTTAACCTCATCCCTGTAGGCCAGCGTCTCTCAAACCAATCCTCAGGGACTTTCCATGGATTTGCTCCTTCCCAGCTGTCAGGGAACTGGGAGAGAGCAAAAAATGTGAACTGTCTAGGGGTCCCCATGCAGGCAGTCTCATCACTATTGCGGTGATAAGGCCAGTGACTGTTGTGTCATCGACAAACTCAACAATGAAATTCATATTTGGCAACACAGTCATGCTTGAATAAGGAGTGGATGTGACCCAGTGTTTACAGTTAGGGCAGAGGAGACGTCATTGTCCACTCTCACCACCCGTGGGTGTCCTGTCAGGAAGTCAAGGATCCGATTACAGAGGTACCAGGCTCCCCAGCTGGCATTGTTCAGATATGCTAACTGCAGTGGGTCCCGGGTGTTGGCCAGCGAAGAGGAGCCTGCCAGGGTCTTAGGTACCAAATTCAGTTTTTCATGCAAGACCAGCCACCCAGAAACAAAAGGCACAAGGGCGGGAAAACCTTGGATTGGATGCCGGCCCATCCTAGTGCACACAAACACCCACACAGTCATACACTATCGGTAACTTAGAGATGCTAATTATCTGCATGTTCTTTCATGGGAGGAAATCAAAAGATTCATTTGCTTGAGCTCTTATTATGTGTTTTTACAGAATGTTTAGGCAGACAGCTTGTGAAAACACTAACAATGCAAAAATCACAGACAGTCACTGATTATGCTGACAGCGGGATGCAGTAAATATTTCCATAGAAACAAATGTAGTGTAATTGGATGAATAATCACTGTGTTACCTGAAACAAAGGTGCCGGAGGGGCATATGTCAGGAGCAGAAGGAGGCATGGGTTCGACATCTTCCGGCTGCCTCTGTGAAACAAGATGTGTGCTGTTATATACCCAGCAAATGTACAGATGGACAGTGGAAGGTGGGACGTTTACCTCTGGGGACCTGGCACGTGTCTTTACCCGGACCGGACCACATCCATTCTCCACAGGCCTCTCACCCTCTCTGGCCAGACAGTGGCTGCTAGCAGGAGGCCCTCTGGCAGGGATGAAGGCAACCTCCACAGAACCCTCCTGCCTGTCAACGTCAGACAAAACATTCCAGAAGAAAAGCAGGGAGGGTTACGCATTGCATTTACATGTTCTTTATTTAGTAGATGCCTTTATCTAAGGGGACATTAATATATATGTATAAATAACATTTTTGAGATAAGAAAGCAAATTGAATTTTGGAAATTTAACAGAAGCTACTTGTTGGATGACATGTGCTGGAAATGTGCTCTTCGGTTGGGGGTGACGGGCCTTGTTGAAGGGCTCAACCATAAAATCCCTCTGCTGGAACAGGAGGGCTTTCCACTGAGGTGCAGGTGGCGTACCGGCACCTGACTTTGCTGAGGGTGTTCCTGGCCTCTTCATGAGTCACGCCGATCAGAGACTCTTTGTTGATGGCGATCAGCTGGTCTCCTGCTCTCAGCCGGCCGTCCTGCCGAGGATGCTTCAGTTACACTTTCTCAGTTTACCTGCCACAGTTATCCAGCCATAACTCCACACGTACAGGTGATTTTGCCAAAAGATCTCAGATATCTTTTCCCCCTAAACTTAGGTCCCTGACTGTGATGACGCCAGATGTTTTTACACCTGGCACAAATTAATTGGAAATGTGTGCTCTGCTCCCGCAGAAAATACATTCCTTTGCTGAAATTTTAACGTTTTTTGTCAACCTGTCCTTACATGGACAAGACTCGTCTGTGTGCTTGGTAGAACTATGAAGGCTAAATTTTTAAATAACATGGTAAATAAATACAGTGATAAAAATTGCATTTTTGATCAAAGTGTCCATCTGAATTCACTGAATTCAGCAATGAGATCATTCCTTTGTGCGCCCTGGTGTGATTCTGGACTATGCGATTTGTAACCAAAACTGCCTGTGGATTAAACCATTAAACTTAACGAGATCTAGCTAAGGAAGGTCAGCGGTGAGCGCCAGGGGTGAGGGGTGTGCTGGTTAATGTGTTGAAAAATGCCAGAATAAGGCCAGACTTAGAGTAAACCTTCATATTAAGAGAAAGACGTCACGTGCCAGCAGAAGGCATCTGCAGAGCACTCGTGCGAGGACAGGGAAATCAAAAAGCTGCACCCAGTCAGCAAACATGTGCTTCGTATAACAAGCCGTAAAGAGGTTGCAAATTTAAGGCAATACCTTAAACATTAACGCATTCGACAGACAATAAACCTTCCAATCAGAATTATAATAGGAATTTCAGAGATTTAATAAATGTTAAAAAATTGAGTAATGTATAGTTAACATTATTATCTATGTGTTACTTTTATCACTGTTCTTCTAAATATATATCTCATGAAAAGCCCATCTGTTGTCTGGAGCGTATCCAGATCAGGGAAGCAACAAAGAGGTACACTGCCTGTCCAAAAAGAAAGTCGCCATTTGAATTTATATCAGCAAATACTTAAGACTGGATCATTACTACAGCTCAGCAACATTATGCAGTAATAAAGTGAAGTCAGCTGAGAACCTGAATCTACAGATTGGCCAGGTTACACCTCCATCCATCATCAGTGGGTTTTTTTTCCCTGTTGGCATGGGCATATTCCAGGACAAGAATGCCAAGATTCATTGGGTTTGAAATGTCAAAGAGTGGTTCAGGGGGCATGAGGAATCATTTTCACGCATGACTTGGTCACCTCAGAGTTATGACCTTAACCTTATTGAAGGTCTTTGGGAAGTGCTGAAGGAGGCTTTATGGAGTGGTTCAACTCACTTGTCAATACAGAATTTTGAGAAATGAATGCAGATCTGGATGAAAATAAAGGGTGAGGTGTTGTATAAGCCTGTGGAAACAATGGCATGACAAATAATCGAAGCTAAAGGCGGTTCAACGAAAAATTCAAATGGCGACTTCTTTTTTGGACGAGCAGTGTATCAGCAGGTGCGGCGCTGCACAGCTGAGGTGGCCTGTTTGTCATGTTGGCACATGTTGTTGATTAAATCGCACCGCTCCCATTATCTACACACCCCCCCCCCCAGAGCTGCGAGTTTGTCTGGCTAATATGTCTTACAGGGATGTGAGCGGTCCAGCCCCTGGCCTAATCAATGCACATCATTCTGCCTTTACGCTTCCCCAGTGACCATCCAGAATGTGTAATGAGATGCTAGTCACATTCTCTTCCTTCACAGTGTGCTATGATGACCTGCGTTTAAGATGAGGCGCACACAGGGACCAGCTTAGGAGACAAACCACCTTCTCAGCACTGCCATTGGTGGATTATGTGGATAAAAAGCTCCGGCGAACCAGGCCGGTAAGAAGACGATGCTATAATGCTATGCTAAGAGTACAGTAGGCATAACGAAGTCACGTGTGCCTAATGGCCAGGGGGCAGCGTGCTACAGAATCTCTCTCACCCTGGAGCAGTCACCTCCGGACAGCACCTCCTGGACGAAAACTGCTGGCCCATCAAGTCTGTTGGAGCCCCCACCGATGGTGATTCCCAGGCCAGAAGAGCAGGCCACTGAGGTCAGCTGAATGACAGTCTCCCCTGGGTGACTGACACGCGAGAGAGACACGCATGGTCAGCACACTGCACGCCGATCGATGAGCATGGTCAACATCGCTCTAAAAGGCTGCCTCTGCTCTCACCCAGTGCAGCCGGATAGCAAGCAGAAGCAACAGCAATGTCACTCCACTACAGTGCGGAGTCTTTTAAAAAAAACTGAAAAAATGTCATCCTTTAAGAAAAGACCCTTTGGGAAAATGTAAGCAAACACAAAAAATTCTCCCAATCAACATCATTACTTTTAATGTCTTCTAGATTTTAAGCCATTAGTATTTAGTTTTATTGTATTCCTAAACAAGAAATATATTCTTACTCGCAATCTTTTTATTATGTTGAGCCCTTCATTCAGGAAGAGGCTATGAATGTTTGTTAAGTTTTACTAAAAACTGTGTTTACGGTCCAACGAAAAATTCAAATGCATACAAACTACAGATATGGTACTAGACACATTGTAGTAGAAAGTGTCACGTGACTGTTTCGTCCTATACCTCATAGGCCGTGGCAGGGGCCCTGTGCTGTTGTAGGTGTTCTGCGAGCCAGATGGGCTAACCAACAGTGGGCTTTGCGATCGAGACGAGGACCCAGATGACGTGCTGTCTAAGTATCTGCCTGTTTTAGATAAAGACACAGGTTATAGGCAAAACTGGAATTGTATACTTGGGTATTTCTCAAAATGTGTACTTGACAATACGTCTGTGCTTGTGTACCCGTTTTACATCATCTTCCATTACCAAAGACCAGTTAGAATACTCAAGAACAGAAGTACAGAGGATGGTAAAAATCCTAGGATGTTGGTCTTGCTCTGCCCCCAAAATATCAAGGATATATCAGTTGCATCCTCGCCGAACTAGACCAATACCATGATTCACTGCAGCCAAAATTTGTTCTTGGAAGATGAGCCATCCAGTCTTGCCAAGACCACAAGTATGATCTTCACGTTCTTTTTGAGAAACAACCCCGTGTTTATGAATAAGAATGGTGTATAGAAAAAATCGTAATGCTATACTGTTATTAAAGAAGTGGTCATTTAAAAAAAAAAAAGAAAAAGCTCTTCAAACTTTTTCAATGCATATACTGTTTGGGTAAGAGCACAGGTTACCATGCTGGACTGGAGAACTCCTTGATGAGCCCATGTTGCTGGATCCATACTTCTCCAAAAGCTCAGAAAATTCTTTCCTTAATAAGACATAATTACAGAGAAACAGAACACACGCATTATGCTTCTGGGGACGCCTGGGACACACAGGAGGGGACACCTTGTTCTGAATATAAGCCCTTCACAGGGTACAAACAATAGGGGCGATTTAGGAGCATGAATATATCTTATTGTGAGTTTGCGGACTGCAGGAGGAAGAGTCGGTGCAGTATGGAGACAACAAGCAAACCCCAAGACAGAGATAACATTTCAGCCCTCAGCACTGGACCTTAAATTTGGTGTCGATTTCTAAATAAAGCAGACTTGTGTGTGTGCAGAGAGCCTAAGTATCAGGCCTGATCCATCATGCACAGGACACAGATCTAATCCAAGGCAAGGTTTTCACAAAATGTAGTACTGAAACCAAGTATAAGTTTCTAACTCTAGCCCAGCAAGGACACATGATCACCTGAGACACCATCGCACCCAGATCATTTTAAGATCGATATAGACTAATAAATTGAGAAATGGGAAATGGTAGCAAAACCTGTGCCCTTATTATTTATTAGGGAATCAATGTATTTATTCACAACCATATATATGAATATATATGAGTATCATAGCCCTCCACCCCCATGGAAAATCATTTGAATATGCCGTTTTTGTTACTGTGTCATCTGCTAGCATCATACTGCACTCATTTTATAAATGAATGCATCCCTGTATGAAGGACATTAAAACTGAAATATTAACACTGGGCTGTTTCATATGTGATAACAGATGTGATCTTCATTCACTGATTGACAGACGCTTGTTTTGGACTTTGTAACAAGGTCCTCCACTGTCAAAGTCAGATGCTGTTCAACCTCTTTTGTTTATTTAGGCCATAGGTCACCAGGAACCTTCCCACGGATACAGGGAGAAACCTTTGAGTGCGACATAAAGGACAGCAGGATCCTCCTCTAAGGACAGCGGCACTCAGTCGTCCTCGAGAGCAGACAGGTATTCCCGGAGGCTGGGCGCTGTCTCCCAGAACATGGAGTCAGCCAGGTCACCTCTAAATTATTAAGCCTCTGACATCTCAGACTGAAAATGCACTGTCTGGAACATTCTGCCGGCCTGTGCTTTGTTTCGCAGATATGAGGTGAAGATCTGCACAGCAAGGAGACTCTACAGAGAATCATTTTTCTCTCGTGCATTTCTGGATCTCAGAATTAGATCTCTGAAGGCCAAACCAAGACCACGGGGCTGAGAGGTGTAAGGGGCTGCTACTCAGCTTTGAAATCATGGCAGGTTGGGATGCTTTGACCTAGCAAAGCTCAGGTAGGTCATTAGGGAGTGGAGAGAGCAGTAATGAGCCTGGAGAGTAATAATTGCTGCCGCCTGGTCTTTTCTAGATTTTCTTAATAATGCACTTGAGTCAATTGCACTCCTACACTTCAGTGTTAAATGCATTGTTTAAACGCAGCAGAACATTAGCAGGCCACAGTTTGAATATTCAATGACAGTCATATGGATTATAATAAACAAATCAGTTATGTCACTGCAGTTATTCAGTGAAGGAAGCATTTCCAAAACATGCAGTACATGTGTTTGTGCATACTTCAGATTGCTTGTTAATTGCACGTTACAGCTGTCTATTCATGCTTATCCACATGTCAGGTGTGGGGGAGGGGGGTAAGACACCACATGGTATGTGGTGAGGACAGGATAGGATGCCAGTTCATTGTTGAACACATACACACACACACACACACACACACACACACACACAAATGGTTCATATATTACAGTTGAACTGTGAAACATATGGCACAGGGAAACATAGTAAATAAATAAAATATAGGCTATAGGCTACTGCCTGCTGCGCAGCATTACTGTAATACTGGATCCTGTGACTGTGTCCATGCAGTCAGTCTGCATGTTACATTGTAGGACATTCACGTCAAACAGAAAACATGCAAAAGTCCTGACAGAGAAATATACGGCACTGCAGCTCCTTTCCGACTGGCGGAGGCCCTGCGGGCTTCTCTACCACTGCATTCACAGAGGTTTACCTGGCCTCCTCATCCCTGGCTATAACAAGCATCATGTGATTGGTTGCAGAAGCTGCTCTCAGGATGTCCACTGCCCTGCATCAGAAAATGACCATCAGTGGAGGAGCAAAAAGGCCACAAACACTGAATTTCACTCAAGATATTCCGACATATTATAACAGAATAACAGATATTTTGTAACAGAATCAGACATCTAACTTTAAAAAAAAGATTGGAGAGGCTAATTCAGCAGTCTACCTTTCACTTGTAACTCCAATTAAACTTTCCCCATTTACTTCCAAAATCTGGTCACCAGGCTGTAGCTGTCCTGTGAAAGATATAATAATAATAATAATAATAATAATAATAATAATAATAATAATAATAACAAACATATACTGGTTAATATAAAGCATAAAGAAAAACAATAAAACACGCAACATACTACTTCACCGGACAGGTACAGGTGTAGAATTTCCATTAAGCACTCAAAGGTAAAATATAAAGAAATTAGAGAACAGCTGCTACGTACTTAACCATGACAAACCTCAAACTGTAGCATAGCAAAATTAAAATTACATTTAACATCTCTACATCAAACATAATTAGCAATGCCCCACTGAAATGACAATATTACTGTTATTTACATTTAAGCCTTTCCTTTTACCAGGAATAACGGTGATGGGTTAACCCCCCTTAGCGTCACACTGACTGGCATATTATAATCCCTGCCATTTCCCACTACAGCGAATGGCGGTACCCTGGAAATTCAGCAGAAAAAAAGATTAATTCTCCCGAGCTTTAAATTATGATTTCAGAGTGTCAGTATGTCTGCTAGTTCTGTGTCTGATGTCTTGAAAGGAAACTATTCTTGAGTGACTGTTAGACACAAGTCTACAGGAAACTAGGTCATGTTTGTTAGTGTTTTATTAATGAGTCCTATTTTGACAAAGGGAGTGATTTAGGTACTGATTCCCAATACCATTAATCGTCGAGATAAAATTTGAAAATTTGCTTAACGTCCCTTGTTATGATATCCTCTCTTTTTTATTTACTGTTATATTACTGTTCATTACGCTATTTTGAAAGCACGTATTTACTTGCAAGGAGTATTTTTGTTGGGAATTAATAATTTGTACATGACAAGTTTTAGTTGGAAGCAATTTTAGCCAGAAGCAGATGGGTTACTACAAGGCAAAGTAAGCAAGTAAAAATAAGTTATGTATAAAAAGACCCAAAATGAACACTGCAAGCTGACTACTTCAATACTGTAAGCGAATTATTTAAACAGTATTTGTAAAGGAATGATTCTGTCCCAAGCTTTTTGAACCATATAAGCTCCTGGTGTGCAGGTTGGCACTTTGCATGGCAGCCTCCACCACTGGTGTCTAAATGTGTGGGATGCATAGGTGAATGAGAGGTATGAATTGTAAAGTGCTTTGAGTACTAAGAGTAGAAAAGTGCTATATAAATGTAGTCCATTTAAATTGCCAGATTTAAGGTAGTCTGTGGCCTTTAAGGTAGAACAAATATGAAGTCTATTTAAACTGTGGTACCTTAAATCCGACAAGTTACCCCGATAAGCCAGTAACCCCGCTTCGTAGTACAGGCCACAGAAGTTAAATGACAAAATAATGTGATATTATGACAACAAGATGTAGTTTCCTATTTTACGAACAAGGTGCTGAGTGTGGTACAACATCAGGCAACTTCACACACCCATTATATTTGCACAGTGAGTTCTTCCATCTTTGGATGGTAAGTCTCCAAGTACTCTGTGCTAACAGCCGCAAAGGTGCACCAAGGGTGGTAAGGAATACCTAGTTACAATGGCTATCGCTAATAAAGGGCTCATGGTACTACACAAGGATAGGCAGTCAACAAACAGGAACCAAGACAAATAGAAAACATAGAAAATCAAAGAACACACTAAAGATTAGACTCAGAATCAATCAAATCTAAATCACTGAACTAAAGAAAACAAGAGGGTCCAGCGTCTGCAGAGTGGAGCTCCACCGGAAATACGTCACCTCCGCAGGAAACACGTGATATTTAAGGTCGTACGATTAAGGTTAGGGTTAGGGTTAAGGTTAAGGTTAGTGTTTATTCTCTGTAACACAGAGTTGAGATCACGTGTATCCTTCTGCAGCTAGACCCTTCTCAAAGAAAACCAGAGAACTGAGAGATCAGGTAGATTCACACCAAGAGAGCAGATCTCCAAACAGGAAATATCAAACATGAAGACTGAGCAAGGGGAACTTGACTAGAATGAGCAGTGTGGTTGATTATATATCAATATCATCTGGGGGGTGGGGGTGGCCTCACTCCATTTGATATCAGTGCTTCTTTAGTTCAATGGACGATTGCATTTTACCCAATGATGGACTCAAATTTCTTACCGTCACACGAGGCAAGACCACCACATAAAATCCTCTTCACATAAACACCAAATTCTTCCCCACATTCCTTTACACCTCCAATGACTTTAATTCCTAAAGATAAATACAAATAAGGAGTGCATTATGGTATTAAATTACGTTTACTTTCAGAACATCCTTTCTTCCGATTTCATATCTGTATTGTGATAATCAAGAGAATATCCATGGAAGCTTGGCTACATTTTCATCATGAACATTCAGAAAATCCGAAAATTATACTGTATTGTTACACAACACTTAGTTAACATTAATAATTTTCAGTAATTAAAGAATCCCTATATCTAGTCTGCATTTGTCCTTAAAGTCACAGAATTCATTCTAAGTAGTCATAACTTCAAAGAAGTCAAGAGTCTATTTGTCATAATTGGATATCTACCTTTCAGCCATATCAGAAAAACCACCTGCGTAATATCATGTAGGTCTCCCTCATGCCTCCCAAACAGCTCTGACGCTTCAAGGCATGGGCTCCACAAGACCCCTGAAGGTGTCCTGTGGTATCTGGCACCAAGATATTAGCTGTCAGGGTTGGTGCCAATCTGACCCTGTCCTATGTGTCTTGTCCCCTTTTGGCCAGCAGGTGTCACTGGGCATCCTGCTTCCTCCTCGCTATCTTGTAGCCCCTCTGTCCCAGGTGTGTTTCCCTGCTCCCTGGGCCACTGGGTTGAGTGCGCAGCTTGGCTGGCCCTCCAGTCGTGGGTTTGAGGTTGGCCAGCCTTACTTTCGTTTAATGTATATTGATTTTATTTTAACCATAGTGTTTGTTATTGTGTTCTATGTCTGCTTTGTGTCCATGATTCTACGTCTGCTTTGCGACCCTTTACCCTTCTCATGCTTGGTTTAATTCTGTTCTGCTTGTGTTTATGTTCCTACTCTTTCCTAGTGTTAGCCCTCAGTGTTTGTCAGCATTCCTTAGTTCTTCTTCCATCGCTCCCTGGTTCAGTTCTGATGCTCACAAGCCCATTGTAGGTGCTTTTAGAGTTGGACAGGAGTCAACATTAGCTCTCTGGCCAGTCTGTGGCTACGCAGCCCCATACACAGCAAGCTGCAACTGTATGTCCTGACATCTTTCTATCAGAGCCAGCATTAACCTTTTCAGCAATTTGTGCTACAGCAGCTTTCCTGTAGGATTGGACCAGATGGACTAGCCTTTGCTCCCCACAGTAATCAATGAGCCTTGGACGCCTATGACCCTATTGGCCTCCCTCAAACCGCTTTTCGTAGGTACTGACCACTGAATACCGGGAGCACCCCACAAGACCCGCCATTTTAGAGATGGTCATCTAGTCGTCACAGTTTGGTCCTTGTCAAAGTCAATCAGATCCTTATATTTACTCATTTTTCATGCTTCCAACTCATTAAGAAGTAACTGTTCATTTGCCTAACGTACAATGACACCCCTGACACGTGCCATTGTAGCGAAATAACCAATGTTATTCACTTCGCATCAGTTGCTTGAATGTTACTGGTTTTAATGTTATGGCTGATTGGTGTACACTAATAAGATTACAGGCTGATCCTACCCTAAGCATGCTTCACTGATGAGGTTAAAGCTCTTATGTTACTCCCTGCTAACAGACTCTTTGCTTATTAGGTAAGTTGAATGACCTCTGGATGTTTAGAGCACATAAACACATCTCTGGTGTAGGCAGCAGGACTTTCACCTTGAAAATATGCCCTGAATCATTAGTGAATTCTTGAAGCTGTGCTCTCTCTCTAAAATATGCAAACAGCTGAATGTGACCGTAGTCTGTGTCCCCAGAAAGGACACAAACACTGTTTCTGGGTTTCAGTGACTGTTTCTAATTCAGGTAGGTAGGCGTGGTCATCCTGTTTTGGCTCCGCCCACCATTTGCTAAATTTTCAGACCAGCACTAAAAGATTACAGATATATTACTCATCGTTAGAATCGTTCAGCCCCAGAATTCAACATATCTTGCAAATCCCGAATCAGTTGATTAGACTGCACAGTTTAAGCTGGTGATTTGTTAAGTAATGAGGACTGGTCTGTTGTCGAGCGTCTGATAGGAATGTTCTATGGTCACATGGTACACTTAGATGTCCAGATAGTAGGAATTCTCACCTCAAACATTATGCGTGTAAATTAGATTAACAAAGGAGGACATCCCAAGGGATATTCTTTGATAATTAACAGCATTATTACAGATAAAAATGGAAAATAAAATGCACAGATGGGTGACACAGTATCTGGAATATCAAATATTGTACTTGATAGAAGGTGAGATACCAACTCAGATGGCTGTCAAAAGCGGTCACTAGTATTTGCTGACGGTTTTTTAACATTGATTAAAAATTCTGTCTGTGGTAAGGTGACAAAACAGCACACCTGCACGTCACCCAGTAGAACACAGAGTACTGCATAGTAAGTGTTTACTGGAATTGAGTACCTGCATTGTGACAGTACATTACAGAGATCAAACAAACTTGTGCCACTTGACTTTTATGACCTCTGCTTGCATTGATGAAAGAGCTGAGATGTACTATGTTCAATATTAATATTTTTAGTATCTTTAAAAACCTCATACTGACAGTCATTCGGAATCATCAATATAGCTGCAAAGTATGAGAATATCACCCCTCCCCCCCCAAACAGGAGCTTCTTTTCATATCAGAAAACAGAGGTTGCCGCTATTGCAATACAGCATCCACTAACCAAAAGATTAAGGTCAGCATGGCGATTGCCTTATTACATGATTACATTCTGGTTTTTCATCACTGAAATGCAATGTTAATTACTCATTGAGAGCATATTTTGTCAACGGCCCACACTGCCAATACACATTAAACACACATATGCTGTGTGAAATGACAGCAGTTTGAGGGGAAAATGAAAGCTTACCCAGTCCATTCTCACAGTCCGTAAATTCCATGGAGTAGACGGTCCGATCTGATCCATACGGACCCATCAGCGTCCTGAATTTCACACAAATGGTCAAATAAAAAATTATGCCACATTTTAAATACCGCATATGAAAGAAAATGAAAACCGAAATGTAGCTTCTCTCATTTCATTCTATAAAGCAAAAATGTTTGAGGTGATTATCACATGGTCAGCACAGTCTGCATGCATCAGTAATTAAAAGTGACAAGTAAGTGAATATACTACGTGCAAGTTAGGCATCAAATCAAACATCAATATTTGCTGGAAAGAGATGAAAAAGACAATATAGGGAAAAATTCACAGTGGCAAACCTTATTCTTTTTGTAGTTATTATTATGTTTAATACTCCTTCACTTCACTTCCTTCTGGACGGACAGACAGACGGACGGCCAGACAGACAGACAGACGGACAGACAGACAGACGGATGGACAGACAGACAGACAAACAGACAGACGGACAAACAGACAGACAGACAGACGGACGGACGAACAGACGGACAGACAGACAGACGGACGGACAGACAGACGGATGGACAGACAGACAGACAAACAGACAGACGGACAAACAGACAGACAGACAGACGGACGGACGAACAGACGGACGGACGGACGGACGGACAGACAGACAGACGGACGGACAGACAGTCAGACGGACGGACAGACAGACAGACAGACAGACAGACAGACAGACAGATGTAGTATGGATCCCCAAAAGGGGAAACCATCACAGAATTCTGTCCCTCGGGTTCAGCACTCTGTTTTGGAAGCCCACTGGAACAGACAGAACTGAACGGGGAGTGAAGAGTGAGTGATATCAGAGCTGGGATGGACCTTTGTAAGGCGTGGTGCCAGACGTGATGAACAGCGGTACATCCCGGGGACTCCTGCTGAGGAACCGCCAGCGGAAGGGAGACGAGAGTGATGACATGGCTGTAACCACATGTCGCCTCATCATGGTGACATTACGCGCTGCAGCAGACCCGGCATGATAATCGCCAGCTTCCACAGAACGTTCTTACAAAATCACAACTTGGTCATTGTTTCGGATATTAATGTGTACAAGGAGACGTTTATGATTTGTCACATCTCAGCATGATCCCTTGACGCTTCACCGAATTTCAATTTCAGTCTATAACCCCAAGCATGATCAAAGGAGTAGCTTCTGCAAGCCATCCAAATGGGGTCTATCTTTTTGTTTCTGGTTTTATTCTAGCTAAAATAAATAAATAAATAAATAAATAAAAGGAAAAAAACACAACAAGGAAATGCAGCGCAGACTTATGCTCTAAGCCCAAGAGAGAAAACATGTCAATCCACTGAGGAGGGGCATCTACATGATCAGATGTATATTGCTGGATTTGTGCATGAACACAGTACATCCCCACCTGTATAAAAAGGACTTACCTTATAGCCACCTAAAAAATATCAAAATTGTGTATCAGTTAGAGGAGAAGTGTGTGTATTCGTGACTATATGCCATTACATTATATCTACCTATCCAAGAGCGTGACTAATTTTGGTCCCCACCCATTCATCATGTCAATATGATTATTTGGCGAAGGGGGGTGCATATTTACACCAATGCACTGACCAAGACACCACTATAGCACTGAGTTTGAAGGCCCTCTTATCTCTTTGCCTGTTCAGTTTAACTCCACTCAGCAATGCAGTTCACAAGCTTTTTGACCATTATAATTAAAAACTACAATCATTTGAGCCAATTCTTCTCTTGATATTTTTTTGATTTAAGCACACATCTGTTACCTAGTTTCTGATAGAAGTGAAGCTGCAGCGGATTTCATCCACACTGTCTTTTAAGAAGATCATGGCATCAGTGATGTAAATCCTAAGCTCCAACTTCTCCTCAGTAGTGGTGGATCTTCTATGCAGTTTCACTTAAATTAGCTGTAGTTGCACCTTTAAAAAAACGCCTAACCTCAGATAAACCGTACTTTCTATTTACAGTTCCACTTGCCCTAGATGAAGGCATCTGCTAAAAATGGTTGTTTTTAAAGGGTCTGTTAAGAAATGTCACTTACAACAAGCTTACCTCATCCAAAATGTTGTTTTTTTTTTATTGAGAAAATATTACTAACAACTGAGAATGACACGGCTTACATCAAGTGACCTGTAGTTGTGAGGCTATACATCGTGCACGCTTTGTAAATTGCAAGAAAACGATCATGGGATGTAGATTAACAGACGACAAAAGACGCCAACGATCACATATTATAACCACAGGCTAAACAGCATCTATTTATAGACGACCCTGTGTTAATGTTTAAGGATCCACGGAAAAGTGACATATGATACACACATGTATACAAAAAAGTACACAAGTATTATTTGGAGCGGGGAATACAGTTGGATGACATGCGAAAAATGACCCCCCCACTAGCGAGATGATCGCATGAGTAAACTGCATGCATAAACCAGTTACCCTGGTCAGGATCCCTTATCTATGCCCGCCGATTCCCAGTACACGTTTGCATTACCTGCTGAGAAGAACAGCTCCTTTGTACATGACCGAAAACGTGGGCATTGTGAACTGACTCCTTCGCATCCAGCCGCCGAAACGATCTGCCCATTCGGCGCTGTGTGCGGCACATTGTCCTATCCTGTGGCATTCAGCTGTGAACCGGCGATCCACCACAACTTTGCTGACAGACTAAAACAGATACAAGGCAATACAGATACGCAAGCTCTACTGTATTTATATAAAAATTAATTGTGCTGCGAAATTAATTAAAAAATTAACTTAAAAAAATGACAAAGCTGTAAGAATGAACATGGAAATGTAAATTTTACTAGTGTGTGACAATATTTCGTTTAATTTTAATTCAAAGCAGATTATGCACATTACCATAAATGTTTTAAATTACTGGGCCCTGACTTGAAGTCTTTAATTTTTCTGCTATTGAATAATAAAATTGCCATGTCTTTAATTGCAGCAGTGCAGTCTTATCAGAACCACTGAAGTAATGTTTCATAATAATAGGCTTGAATTGTGACTAGAATACCCCAGGATTCATTGCTGTGAAATTCTGCTCAATGAATATGTAACAGAACGTTTGATATTATGCTAAAGATTACCATCGCAAACTAAATTAATACAAAACACAAGAAAGAACAGTGTCAATGACAAAAAGGAGACAGGTCTCAAACAGTCATAATCACCTGCTTTGGATAAATGTAAGTAACTGGCTGAAATCTGATTAAAAAGTATGGTTTCTTTAAATAATACACCCCACACCCAGGTTTTACAATAATTTCTCCCCGAGGCTCAAAATCTAAAATTTGCCAACCAGTTCGCTGACCAATCGAAACCTTCCTCCTAATCATACAATGATAGCACCAGGATGTTAAAAGGGGAGTCTATCAGCATTTCAAAATCTTATTAGGATTCCTCCTAGCCACTAGAGGGCAGGGCACACTTGGGCTCAGACCTCTAGTTGTGATAGTTACTTGGGATTGTTTGCTACTTGAGGGTAGGCATTCATTTAGACAAACAGTCAGGTTGACAGGTATCCCTCGATGCTTAGTGTTAAAAATATTTTTGCACACTCCCTCCTTTCAGTTGTCTTCAAATTTCAGATGCCTGACTTTTGGCCTGCGGTTTGGTTGCTGCCTAATTTTCTTATGACTAAAATAATAAAAAAACAATACGAAATCACACATTTACATGAGGTATGACTGACCTGAGGGCAGAAATGTATACTGCAGACATCCCAAGTCTCCCGGAAGTTCCGGGAGTCTCCCGCATATTGATAAATTGATGACCCGATGACCGCAAATTAAATAAAATAATATAATTAAATAAAATAGTGTTCCGACTAGAGATAATTAACAAATAATTATATATGTAGCCAATGTAGAAATGCTTCCTGAAATGAGTTTTTGTAGGTTGGGATGTCTGATACTGCCTAAAACCTAAGGCACACTCAACTCTCTGTGTGTGCTTTCGATCTGCTTAAGATTAAGAACTTTTGAGGTTTGTATACATTTCTTATTTGTAGGAGAAAGAAACAATGCAGAAACTTGTACTCCTATTACAGTCAGTCCTGCTACGACACTATAGGTGTGTTGCTAAAAAACCTCGCATTCACTGAAATTGTGTACCAAAATACACATATCCAATGGGAGAATTGGGTTAAAAACTAAGTAACTGACACCACATAAAATGGATTAAACAATAAAGACAGTGATACCGGTGATCATTAACACCTGCTTAAATTTTACAATTTTCTGTTAGGTGATTTAACAAAAACAAGTGCATGTTGTACAGTTTTTCATGTAGATTCAGAATATGGCTTCCAATTTGCCGCAACACGTCTGGTTTTGTCACAATTTACAATTAAAGTTCAACATAAATTATAGCAAATGTTACAATAAAGAAACAGTTCATCATGTATTTGCTGGTCACTTAGCACTGCGAACTGTTATGATTTTCTTTTGTATGAAGCATCAGGATTTTGTCTGTACATACTCCAACAATAATCAGCCATCATATTTACATTGTAACGTCCTTGGTATCTTTGCTCTATTTCACTAATATCTTGGTGAAATCTCTCACCTTGCTCCTCACTATACTCACCCAAATTTCAGGAAAGTAATCAAGTCGAGGAAATGCTTCTTGACACTCATTCTACATCCAAGATCTTGAAAATGACATATCATATCCTTGACGTGAACCTCATAGTCAGATGACTATACACTGTCCGTCAGCAACCATCTTATCTGTGGTCTGCGGACCACAGTTCTGCATACAAAGTTCGGTGTCAGTGGATCTGCAGCAGCAAACCTGTAAATTTACATAACTGCAAGCTGCCTGTAAACTCTGCTGACTAGTTTGTACAAAAATGAGTGTATGACAGGTTGCTGTCAGGTTGGTCATTTTATATGACTGGTATCAACATTGACATTATTAGGTATACAATGCATTGTATATGAAAAATCATAGAAAAACCAGACGTGCTGGAGCAAAACTAAATATGCTAAAAATGTTTGTTTATGAAGGATGTTTGAAAAATGTCATTTGATATTATTCACCAAATTTGATGTCGGCTAGTGTATTTTAGTGCATTTTAAATAACAAATATTAACAGTATATTGCATAATTATGTCATAAACATCTCTTATGGGCCTTATGAGTCTAACGAAAATTGTCAAGTAACCACTTCAACCGAACGTGCAGAACTGGCTGACTTGTGGATTGCTGATAGTGAGGAACAGTGATGGCCAAAAAGCCGCTTCATGAACCATTTGCTGTATTTTGTGACCCCACTAGATGGTGCTCTTGGATTACTTTAGGGCATGTCTGGAGTCCTTTTTTTGTACAGAAAACATTATCAAGTGGCCATCATTAGTTGAGAGCAATGAGCTACAGCCACCACGCGTCTGGGCATGCATGCAGCACAAGTACAGTGGATAATGTAATGCGAAAGGGCACTGAAGGCAACGTAGCTACGGTCTAGGAAAGGCAGATGTAAGTGATTAAAAAAAGGTTGTGTGTTTTCGTACGATAATTTGTGAAATATTTTGTACCTGTGCTATGCGTGGATGTATAAAAAATGAATTTTCTTACATTTGAAAACTGGTTTGACTGATTCACTGAAAAGAACAATATGTTATCAACTGGACATCGCTGTTGCTCAACTGAATAGCTGTATTTGCGTGCAGGTAGTATTCCTCGCTAAGACCATATAGTTGTGTTTCGCATAGTACTTTTTATTCCAATTGAAAATCGCAGAAATACTAACATGATTCTGCATAAATTGGACTTATTAATATTACTGGAGCTATGTTACATCAGGTAGCAGGACTGAGTGTACATCCAATTACATTCGGCCATGGATGCAGACAGTCTCGTTTGGTGCATGCATACAGCAGAGATCTTCCAGCAGACCAAGACAGAGCAGATATCTCACAACAAATACAAGCAGTGTAGTGAAACGGGCAAACATTTTATGAACAGTTAAAAAGTTATTACTATAGGCTTGGACAGTATTAAGCTAATACAGCATAGTGCGACACTGATATCCATATGACAAAATTAGCTGGGACCCCAAAAAAATTAGCTAACCCTAACCCCCCCCCCCCCCCCCCGATGATCTTACGGGCAAGATTTCAAAACGCCGGAATAGTGTTGACTGGGAAAATACCATATACAATGCTATAATTTTTGGACAGTATGAAAAACTACATATACAGGCATCGTTGCACCTCCTAATGCAACTGCTCACCCCAACTACTACAACAACAACTGTTCTATTTACTGTACGTTGCTCACCCTGTGCTCGGACGGTAACCACAAATGGAAAAGTGAGGTAGGAATTAGCATTAACAATTTCACTGACAGGATTGGACAGA
Source organism: Mormyrus hasselquistii (assembly GCA_026779605.1). Taxonomy (NCBI): domain Eukaryota; kingdom Metazoa; phylum Chordata; class Actinopteri; order Osteoglossiformes; family Mormyridae; genus Mormyrus; species Mormyrus hasselquistii. The sequence continues at coordinate 24,103,985 of JAODKE010000101.1, read as the reverse complement.
TTTCGGCCCATAAACCAGCAAAGCTGCATGCCTCTGCATTGACTTTTGCCATTCAGGTGTCGCATAAAGCGCCGCATATGAATTCGTAGACAATGCTGAATGCAAAAGAAGGGGTGACACTGAGACCATGAATTCCTGTAGCCCCTGACACATAAATGACTCAGGAGGGAAGTCAATTTCATTGATACATCATCCCGATTCCTACTGAACGAGTGACCACTGGAGTCATCACTGAGGAGGTGCTGGTTTGGGCCTCACCCCTGAACAACCTGTTGACCGGTAACCAGTTTAATTAGTTAGAAGATGGATAAAGATGTCTAATTTTTTAACTGCTACATACCTGAAGGAATCAAAGACTTTGTCTCCACTAAAACAATACAAAAAACGTATTTTAAACTATCACTACCACCGGTATAAAAATAAAATAGCTTTTTTTGATGCTAACCGCCCCCCCGCCCCCATTGATAAATAGAATAGTGATTAGTGCTCAAGTTGACCTTGATCATTCTCCCAAGTTATTGTCTACCGCTACTCTCAGCGGCCTTTGCTCCAGGCTGAAGAGATACTCTGCTTCTACTTATCAAGTCTGATACCCACTTGCTGAACTCATAGTAAAAGAGTGATGCCCCTTTGAAAGAACGCAAACATCACCCTTTCTGATTAATTTTATAACTTCTGCATAGTGCATTACATGACCCACACACATACAGATTGCAGACCTCTACAATGCACGCCTGTTACAGTACATAGCCATTTTCAGCCTATACACTTCTCCTTTTAACATTTTACTGCTTACTTTATCCATTTATTCAGTCTAAATAAATCATCTTATCATGGTTTTAGTGATTTTTACTACATACTGAACGAAATGTAAATTAATTAAGGTTTAATTTATTATAATAGGAAATGTGACAGCAGATTTAATAGATAGTGAATCTCTGGCAATTATCACTTGAAATATTACTGTATGATAAGTAGCCAATTATTTTATATTTTATATATTTATAGCCACTGTAACTTTATTAGTCAGTTACTAATATACGATATATCATGGTTTCTATCCCTGTTTTTATGGATTGATATTTTTTTACATTATTTGCTCATTTTCTTTTTTGCTGTTCTATTTGTAATTGAATAAAATTATTATGTTTTATCAGTATAAATCTGAAGATAAATCTCAATCTTATCTGGAAACCTCTATTAAGCTCTGTGAGTTTGTTTTAATTGTCACATCAAAGGCAAGGATGGAGGCAAAGGCAGGCGTGTGGAAAGACAAAAGGGGCTTTAATAAATAAAATCACACACAGGGCAAAATTAAACGAAGCACAAGGGATCAAAACGGGGTAGAGAGGATCAGGGGAGAGCACTGGACACAGGGCAAACGGGGAAGCGCACACAGGCAGCAACATCAATGACTGAACTGGGGAGATCGAGAGGCAAGACTAAACATGTAACGAGCCACACAATGGAGAGAATGAGGGGGAAGTAATGCAGGGTGTGATATAAAGAATAACTTTCAGTATGAACATCTAATCTTAGTTTCACTGAGTAACTTTTAATGACATTTAATGGGGTTCCACGTAATGAAATTTTGTCATGTTATGAAGTTTTGTAAATGATGCTTTGACATTCAAAAAAAAAGTGGTGGGGATTTATTTTGTTTGTTTATTTAAGGGGTTATCTGACATGGACAGTGGTCATTAATAAACATAAAATGTAAATGTGCCAGAATTAGCCAAAATTGCTATTTTACATCTGTTGTCCATGGACCGATGGTAACAGGTCAAATACATATTAAAAGTAACAATATACATAAAGTAAACATAGATCATAATAAAAGAAGTAAATATAAAACATACGAAAGAAAAAGGGTCAGTAAATATAGGGAGAAAAGAATAATAATAATAATAATAATAATAATAATAATAAATATATAAAAAAGAAAAAGACAGAACATGGCTGATGGCAGTAGTGGTATAAATAAAGCAGTGCCCAGATTCAACTAATAGAGGTGCCTGGCAGTGTGATTTTAATTAGTGTTGACATGTTTGGAGGCTAATTAACCATTTTTTTAAATTGTGTTTGAATGTGTGATATGTTCTTATGTCTCTGATGTGGGATGGTATCATGTTCCACTCAGGTGCAGCTGAATGGATGGTATCATGTTCCACTCAGGTGCAGCTCTAATTGGCCAAAACTGCTATTTCTCATCTGAATTATACAGTCACCTCTAATTGTACTTCTTGTAGATCTATGTCATATAGTGTGAGCGACGAGCAGGCAAAGGAGGTGAGAGCAGCCAGGTTGAAGGAGGAATGGGGTTTATCACGGGTCGAACATGGGACGGGCACTCACACAAGGCATTGACGACAATGACAGATCCGGGGAAACTGACAGACACGGACTAAATACACAAGACAAGCTGAACTCAACGAGCAACAGGTGGGAACAATCAGGCATTAACACGAGGTAACGAGGTGGGCGTGGCACACAGGAGGATCGGATGGAGCTGGGCATGACAATCTATTTGTAGATGAACCTGTTTTTATGAATTGCCTCAGTCTCCTTTGTGGACTTCAATAGGAAAGGAACAACAACAGAACACACACACACACAGGTTTGTAATTATACCTCCATTCACTTCTATGGGGGGAAAACTTTAATCCCAACATGATGACCTTAAACCCAAACCTAACCTAACCCTGCCCTTAACCAGGGGTGATTGTGTGTGTGGGGGGGGGGGGGACCATAAATAAACAAACAAAATACAAGTCTCTTGGCATTTTTAGTTTTTTGATTTCAGTCACAAAATTTTATGAACTTAAATTTTCCCTTGCAGGAAACGAAACAACATGAAAATAACCGTTTTTTTTTTTTATCACAGTAATGTATATCTGACCCCCCACCACACACTATACTTTTCTTGAGTCTGGTTGCTATGGTAACCCCCATTTGCATTAGAACTTTAATCACCGAGCCGACACAGCGCGTTGTTATCAGATCAAGGGATAATCCTGACCACACGGAGACCTTTCCCAACAGCTCTGGGGTACTAGGCTCCCTGGAACTGCTCCCCTTTGTCTCTCCATCTCCACTGAGAAACAAGGAGTCTGAAGCCTCTGCGGTTCAAGAGGTGACTGCAAAACAGAAGCTGGTTCATCGGAATTCACAGGGGATCTGCTTTGGGTGAACTTATGTGTGTCATAGATGTTTGGCTGCCCTCTAGCGGAAGAACAAAGCGGGAGCGATGTCATGCTTGGTTTGGAGAAAATCCGACAGGGGTGAAACTTTCAAACGCTGTGGCAAATTAATTTTGATTCTAATACAGGTGAATAATATCACATCTAGTGTATGCTCTAAAATAAAGAAATTGACAGCTAGGAAAAACATCCCTTGAGTGAATCTTTCACATTTTGCATATACTTTACACCATAAAATAAATTGTTTATTTGCTTGAAAATATAATTGATGTACCCCAGGACACCAATTAGTGATCATGGTCAACCACTGGAAAAAAATACATAAAGAAAATAAAACTGTAATTTTCAAATTGATAAGAATAATAGAGACTGAGTCAAAGCTTGTTATTTCAAAACAAGATATTAACAAAGAAATAGTAACAAAACCTGCTATAAACCTATATACAGTACTGAAATACTTAAAGCACAGGGGTAAACAGAGGCTAATGTGCTGTGAGATGCATGATAAATGCACACAGGGGATCCCATGTGTTCTGCGCTTAATAAAACCATTCCTGCCCACGCGGAAGACTGAGGTCATCCAGCGGGGAGCGCGAGACTTGCTGCAAAGGATGAACAATTAAAAATCACCAGCTGTTCTCATCACCATCTGTACCTGCCAGAACCTAGTCTACTTGTTTAATTAAAATCAAATCCCGAACCACTTAACCATTTCAGCACCCCCGCACGTACCCCTGCCTGCACACAAACGAGCACGAGACCGTGTGCTGTATCTGACGTAATTCTCCGACAGTGTGAAAAACTGACTGCCACTGCACTAAATTCATTGCAATGTTGAATTAGACAGTATCGAGTCAGTGAGAAAATATTATGCTTTAACGTCACTGAAAGCAAGACTGTTCCGTATATTGAAATGTGCTTTCATGGGGAATTAGAAAACATTGTGTCATTTTGTCAAACAACCATTAGCAACGCACAGTACTGTTTTATGTGACACATTTTGATATATTTCAGATACTGACTAAACGCTCATAAGTCACCGTGGAAGTATTAGGTACCCTCACCGCAACTAAGTCATACATGAGCTTATATTGTGCCATACATAGTCGTTGAAGGAATTTACAAACTTTATGCTTTATATGTGCCTACGGGCTATTCGTCATTAAAATATAGTGTACTGTAGCAGTACAGCGATTCAAATGCAAATGCAAAAGTAAAGGTAGGCCTACATAAATTTTTCCTAAACTATACACAAGTAATCTAATGCCGTGCAAGCGATCTAATGCCGCACAATGCAGTTAATACAATGAAACATTACACGTTTATCAATTAAGAAGAATAACACGACTTTTTGCTGGTCGGTTATAAAAACATGCAATTTTATAGAGTTTTGCAGAAATAATGGATAAACCAATATCGTAACCCTCCAAACGCAATCATTAACATATAGAAGTTTCCAGCTTCTTCAGATGTGGATGATATCGTTTCGAAAATAGTAGGCCTAACCCTGATATTTCACGAGTAGGCCTACAGTAATTAGACTTGTAGATGTTGCTCGCGACCCTGACCAGCATAACCGATTAAAAGATGGAAGGTTGGATGGATGAAATAATATACAATGTATATATATTGTAATATATAATGAAACAATCCCGGATTTTTTATAGATCTATAAAATAGCTTTTAAAAATCCCTTACCAGTAAATTAGTGAGAGGCCATCAAAGTGCTCCAGCTGGCGTGCTCGAGGTTTCTGATATGACATTGCATCCAGACTTAAATGTTCTGGACCGCGATTCAGCTTCAAAGTAATTTTAGGAAAATGTAATATTTATTACGTCACGGCATGCCATTCACATTATCCTTCGCTACGCACGTGACGCCCAAGATTCACCCGCCATCAAATTATCTAAAGGAATTGAACAAAAAGTAAGTAAAGCAAAATAATGCGATAAACATAGAATTTATTTAATCAAACTATTCAGTTTTGGGCTGACAAATCTGACGACTTTCCGGGTGTAACGTATCAAACAGGGTATTTGAAATTGCGCGGATGAGACCCAGCAAACATGAGACGTCTCTCAGACGTGCAGATCATGGCTATATGGCGTATATGGGATCTGTACGACGTGCAAATCAGGTTCATATCTGGACGTCTGACTACGACCTCTCTTCGACGTTGATATGTAGTTTAATATCTGAACGTCTAGGTTTTGGACATTGTCAATTCAATTTAATGCTCATGAATTCAACCCCCTTTGAATTAATCGGAATTTAAAAAAACATACCACACGCTCCCTCGCATCATTTTCTGAAATAGCAGGGCGCCCAGGGACACCGACAGTTAAAATAATTAGATGTGACACAGCAACACCGTAGGTTCTGAAGATTCATTCATACTATAAGAGACCTCCCAGGCTCATCAAAACACTAACGTGATACGTGTAGTTTTCTGGTTATCTCCTAAAAAGATGCGAAAATCAGATGATAAACGAAAGCAGATGTGTTTTTCCTCTCAGGTTACAGTCTATCATTAACTAGCAATGTCAAATAGGAAAAACCAAATTCAAACTACACTAAGAACTCTACGTGTTCTTCGTGTTTTAATTATACAAAATGTACTTTCTAACTTTGATTAACTAGAAATAAGGTTGGTAAATATAGCAGTACGTGAAAGTCTCTCGCAACTATGGGATTGCAGGTTTTTGTTCCAAAAAATGTCTGAAATAAAAATGTGCGCACATACATTTACCTATTATGTCCACGTGGGCTGTATCCGTTTACTTTGGATTCTTTCCCCAATCCAAAAAACATGCAGTTTAAATCTATATGTATCTCTAAATTGTCTGTAGTGTGCCAGTTAACCACACGCAAGCATTTTTGCACTAACAACACCTCAATGAGATGAACCAATGGATTAAGCAGACCTTCTTGACCAGATTTTACAGTTCCAAATTTTACCACTAGAGGGTAGCACGTCGTGACTTGCCGGCTATATGCATATCCATCGATCATACCGCTTCGATATATCCATTTTCCCCAGCGCCGGGCCAGATTTTGGCTAATGTCAACACAAGCTTCATTAAAATGTCTTAAAGCTCGTGACGTGTTTTGCGTGGGCTAAGCATTTGACTTTTGCCCCCTATTGGGAACCCTGGCATAGTTGTTTATTTACTTTGGCTTAAAATGCTTTTACTCTCTCTAACCACAAAATACCACTGAAATACACTTTCTTTGGAAAGGCTCCTGTCATCGTTTTTACTGTATGAGAGTGAGGGCAGCGCAGACATGTCTTAATCTTAGGAGGCTCTTTTGTATTGCTTCAGCAGAGGCCTGTGATCTGTCACTGAACATTCCTTTTTATTACACATTCACTTAGATGACACCCTAATTACGAGCCCCAGAAACATGATGTAGAAATAGGGTGTTTTCAGGGGTGGCTGAGGGTGGCTGCGCTGAAACTTTGAGATATGATGACTTTAACCACGCACGGTCCCTCTGGGATGCCTGTCTTAAGCTTTCAACAAGGCTGTTTAATGTGCCAGCTGGTGATCTCCGGCCAGGGTCGTGTGCATTAACCATGCCGAGCCTGACTAACCCCCCCCCCATACAGCCTGAAAAGCCATGTGCCATTCCACCTTGCTGACGATTTGCTCTGACGGCCCTGACCTGCTTTGTGGGGGGGGAGGAGCCGTTTAGGAAACAAATTCCACGGAAAGCTTCTTGTTTTTCCGTCGTTCCCACTTCGTAATGGCACTCGCTCCTGCCCTAATGTCGCCGCTGTTGTGTAACCAGTGCAGGCTGCGCTCTGCTGCGTGTCATGTTATGAAATAGCAATGTTGTGGCAACACTTTGCGTCTGGGGCAGAGAGTATTTTTGAGTTTGAGTGCTTCTTCTCCTTTGCCTTTGACTGCCAAGATCTGCCTGCTCCCAAGGGGCCTGATTAAGTCCCTCTGGCCCATATGGCCCAACCTCTTTCCATCCATGCATCCATCCATCCATGCATCCATCCATTCATGTATCCATCCATTTTCCGTAACCGCTTGTCATATTCTGGGCTACCAGCCGTTACTTCGAACAAAAACATAATAAAACCAGTCTGGGACTTTTGGCTTCAAGTGTGGAAAGATGTTCTTTATGCCGGAGTAAACAGAACACACTTTACAAATCGAAGCAAGCCTAAAGTTCACTTGTACATAGTAGCACAATCCAGCTGCTCCCCTAAAAGAAACATTTCCAGAAATATATGTACTGTGTCAATGCTTAAGACTTAAGTGCACTATGATCTATAGGACACAGGATCAGCCACATCTTGCTTTATTTTTTTTTGGTCAATATTTCATATTAAAGACGTCTAAATAAATTATAAGCACAGATGCTTTAAGTTACATTTGTTAACTCGCTACCTAGGGCAAATAAATTCATTGCCTGTAAGATACTGTATTTTTTTGATGATTTACATTAAATTGTCTTTCATCTTAGAATTCTTCTTCAATTAGCAAATATAATTGTAAAATCCGATTATGCTGAGATTATAATCTAATAGGGCATAATCAAAAGCTTTACTGTTCCCTAAATTGTCCTTGGTATGAGATTAAAACACGATTTTAATGTAACATACTCCCTGGTTCGGTGTCGCAGTTTATATTGGATGGATTGACGGAGCCTCCCTCAGTGGCAGGACAAGTCCTCATGATGTCATCATAACCATCAAAGTAGCCAATCCTGCAGCACATTCCTTTATCCATCCACCCATCCGTCCATCTGTCCATCCATCCATCTCAAGGCAGGGGAACACGCTGGACAGGATGCTGGTTCATCACAGGGGACATATACAATTGCACTCTAATTGCATGTTTTTGGACCGTGGGAACAGTCCCAAGTACACTGAGGAAACCTGTACAAACAGAGAACCCCCCCCCCCCATGAGCTGTCACAGTCCTCAGTGTAAAGCTGCTCACGTGTATTAAAATTTCTAGAAATATCTAGTTCATTGTTTGTGTCGTACGGTGTAATTATGGATGATTATCTCTCATACCTTGCCAGCCCTGCAATTACAGTTGCAATCCTGTCTGATGGAATTAACATTTGGTTAACAGATGACCTTTCCTTCACACCCACTGAGGATTAAGTAAGAAGTCAGTCGATTTCCAACCACAGCCCAGGATGCTTCAACAAACAGAAAATAAAGAACGTCTCTTTGTTTTTCTGAATTTGTACTGAATCATTGCATTGTTCCCTTTGTTGACTTTATTTCTTTATTTAGGGTACAAATTACACAGCAGTTGCAAAACAGGTCATGCTAGTTGTTGGGAGGCTGATTTGACAATCCTGCAGGCTGAGTCCTCCTTTCAGCACTATCTGGATTAATAAATTAGGATTCATTCACACACCCATTATATAAACATAGTCACCGCTATAGTATTTATTTAGGTACTAAACTCGATGACAATAAGCTCAAGGATACTGGTCTGCAAAGCCTTTTTGGACTTGAACCAGGATCTTGCAGTTGCTGTGCTCATAGAGAATGAGGATGAACTGGATATAATTACTTGGGATACAGGCCAGGGTGGTAACTGCAAGGTGGGAGTGCTGATAATTACGTATTTGTTTTCCTAGTGTGTTTTCACATATAAACGGGAAAATAAAAGTGTGCCCTTCAATATTTTATATCTTTCCCGTGATGAGCTGCCGTTCCATCCAGGGTGTTCCCCTGCTCCAGAGAGTCAAGATCCCATATTCCACTGTTGGATATATATTTACTGTAGATAATGGATGGAATTATACATACGCACATATATTAGTTAGTTTTAATTACCCTAATACATTATGAAAAACGTAGCAGTTTTGACGGAACTATCAGTCGTTTTGGAAACTGGCCTCTTCCATCACCCTCCTTAGTGAAATAACAAAAACAGCTTCTGGTGAGTGAATTTTCGAGAACAGCGATCTGTGTTTTCGAAACGGTGCAAAACAGCCTCAAATTAGATTCTCACTGACCGTACGACAATATGCTGCTCAACTAATCATGGAAAGAAACGGCAACAACGTTCTGAATAATTTTTCCTGATCGGTGTGAGTTAGGAGCTCATGCCTGTATCCGTAAGGTTGCTGGTTCAAATCCGTCGCCAGCAGAGTAATTATATTGCTGTTGGGCCTGCTTTGCTCTGTGTGTGTGCGTGTTTGTCACAGGAGAGCAAGATATGCAGAGACTGAGATTCTATTGTACTTGCTACCTGTGCAGATACGGTATTTTAAGCCACCGAGAGAGAGGGCGCCTTACAGGCAATAGAGTTTTCTCTTGATAAACATGATACTGTCAAGGTGTAAGCTGATCACTGGGTGGACCTCCCTTCATAGCCCAAAACACCATGCCTTCCTCCTTTGACTTCCAGCAGGAGCCTTTGAAAGGTTGCAGTAATTTCACTCTCAGGTAGGAACAATGAGCAGGAGACATTTAAGTCCGACTGTGAGGGGAATCAGTTACACTCTGGTACCTTGTTTGTTCTGACACGACTTTAAAGATCTAAGGTGTCAGCCCCTGACTTCTTACTCTGTTCCGTTTCTGCATTCCACCGCCAGGCATCTCCCAGTATTATCGTTTGCGCTGTCAAAGAAAATCTCCATGGTGACCCTGGATTAACAGAACCCGTGTCAGAGGTATTTAGTTTTAGTATAGTTAAAATGAATGACATCCCAGTTGTTTACAAATGATCACATTAACACGTTATTTTTGTCATTTGGTATGAAGCTGTGGAAGCAGTATGTATGTTGCAGTGATCTTTTCTATTGATCTTATTTGCTATTTTTATTTTTACACTGAAGACGATTCCTGATGACCAAGACATTTTTATTTATCTATCTATCTATTTATTTGTTTGTTTATTAGTTTATTCATTGTTCATTCAGGAGCTCAAGTATCTTGTATCTTCATGGTTGGAGGTTCAAATCCTGCTCTGTGGATTTCGCATGTCCGCCCTGTGTTGAGTGGGTTACCGACGGCCTCGCTAAGCGCACCCTGCGCTGGCCTGGCATCCCAGGTGTTTCCTCACTCTGTGCCCTGTGCTGCAGGGGATGGGGACCAGGGACTCTCACAACACTGTATCATATAATTAGCCGGAAGATGGGTGGAATTTATTACTGTCCGTGAATTTGGGAAGACAATATGCTTTAGGGAGAAAACTGACACTTGTAAAACTGCCATTTATAAAACTAATATAATATCCAGTATTAAAAGTTACCCACTTAAAAAAAAGCCTAACTACAACATACAGCAATAACATCCATCTAAAATAGTGTATACGTTAACTAACCTAAAACACACAAAAACAAATGACATTTCCATTATTTTCAATTCTGAGTAACCAATGTAAATATTTCACTATTGGTGGCATAATTAGAAAAGTATATCAGGCTATTTTCATTCTGATTGACAATTATGCGTTTTGTTGAGAATCAGGAGTTTATTTAACATTAATATTCAATAGCATAATAAACCTGGATCGAGTTATTTAAATAGTTCTGTAATTGAGTTATTTAAATAATTCTGTATTGATGAGCTATCACAACAGTGAAGAATATGGGTGGTTTACAGAAAGTCTTCAGGGTGATCGCCGTTACCAGTGATTTACATTTTTATTATTATGAATAACTACACGTGCGTGTTCCCCGTACATCTCTCTGCTTCATTCCATTCGCAGCAGAGCTGCAACATAGACATGCAGTACTGGCAGTGACGTATGGAGCACATTCCTCACGACACCCAGTGTGATTAAAAAACACAATGACATGACAGAACAAGTCAGATAAGATATCAACACGAATCTCACAACTGATTAGATCTCAGCTCTGATCTTATCCCTTGTATGAGTTGCAGAAGAAATTATAAAAAGTGCCCGGAAGATTCATATAATATAGACTCGAGCAATTTGGCCAGAATGTAGGCAATTTTACTAGAACGGCCAATTTGCATGTAATTTAAAGTTTAGTATAGATTGCTTGAGGTTCGCTATTTGGTTTTGTTGAGTTTTGTTGCGGGTATTCTGCGGGTTTTTAATATTTATGATACCATTCATGATTCCCTTTTTCAGGGATAAAGCAGCCTGAAAACCTTTACATCCATCGATCAGAATGCTTCCTTGTTTTGCTAATGAGTTTCAAGTAAACCATTCACCGGTGGGGTGAGTCCAGTCCAGGTTTTATCCGAGCTTTCGTTGGGCGCTCGGGTGTCGTCTGACAGCTGATTTTAAACGGGGAGGGTGACATATGAAAACGGCTTTCAGGTTGTAATACTGATGCAGAGCATCAAGGAGACAGTCAGGTAAGCGACCTTCTCGAGGGGAACCTGCGCACTTACCGTCATTATGTCGAAGGAGCAGAGCGCAAAGATCAATGGGACTCCAGCCGCGATGTAAGTAATCGATTGCTAACTGATATAAATCTTGTGATTTATTTACTTAATTTTGCGTTTATATATTGTAAGTAGACATAAGGAAGTAAACCGAGTCATATGATATAAATAATGTCTGCTAATTGCACAAACTGTATCTACAACGTGATATTGAGTAAATCATTTACAGTGCGTTCTAAGTGCAGGTGTACAGGTGCTACAGTTTACACGCGCAATCAGTTTTGATGGCTTCTTTTACTGAAACTGGCGGTGTTCAGCGTTCTAATGCTAAATGGAGACCTTAAAAATGTTTTTGGACTGGCAGTTTCACCAGACTTGTTGCTGTAACTGCTGCTAGGGAGTTCCATTTCTTCGGTCAATCGATTATATGAATATGTATCAAAAGTCACAGTCTGTAAATTTGAAGTTGCAAAGGGTAAGGATGTAAAAAGTGCTGAAAGGAGATCCTACGGCAGATCTTTACTGTTTGCAGCAATATTTTCCATGTTTGCATATACAGAAAGGTGTTATTATGGTTTTATTTTGTAGTTACATTTATTTTGTTTTCAAAATAATAATGATAAACTAAATGAAAGAATTTAGAATGCTAGCTTTGATTGAAACATTACGTGTTGTTCTATCTGACAATAGTAGCCTATAAGTAATTAAACAGATACATTTTCTTTTCTGAGAATTTATAGCATAAATGAATGTTGTTACTCAATATATTAAAGGGTATTTTCACAGAAATATTGCTTACTCTTACATTGCTTTATATTAATGTTGTGCTTTATCTTAATGTGATACTTTTACAACTTCATGCAATTTAAAAATCAAGTTTATGTGTACAATAGTTGCCAAAATTGTGGAAACACGTAGCATTTTTGGCATTATACTTTAAAATTACTACTGGAACATTAGTGCTAATGTTCATAAACAGCCAAGGAATGTTTACAAATATCATACATTGGACGTAATGGGAGCAATAGTTGAATAAATTTCTGTAATCTCTATAAACTGGACGTGTTTCCACAATTTTGGCCAGTAGTGTGTGTGGATTAGGACCAAATGTCCCCCCCCCCCCCCCCCCCCCCCCCAAAACCCACCGCTTCTTTATTGTGGGTGGCAGTTTTCGGGCCGCCCCACAAATTCCACGTAGTCCACAAAACCAAAGAAAAAACAATAAGTG
>JAODKE010000101.1:24015895-24089120 GCA_026779605.1 Mormyrus hasselquistii | reverse complement strand
ATCATGCTGTTAGGTGAGCAGCATTTTTACACAGTGCAGTAATCTTGGGTTCACCACTGCTCTGTGTCCTGTGCTGACGGGCTCCTCCCTGTATCGGATAAACAGCTTGCCTAATGTTAGTAAATGAGAAATACCTCTAAGAGACTAAATGTTATACTGTGCTGATGTCATTCACCAGTCACCATTCTTCTGCAGACGAGTTATTAAATTCCTTTAATATTTTACCTGTAAACACCAGACATACAGCTTCTCCTTCAGAAAAGTGTTTTCATCCTGCAATCCTATCTTCACATACATACACGCATACATACATACATGCATTCAAACATACGTAGATACATACTTACATACATACATACATGCATGCAAGCATGCATGCATACATACTTACATACATACATGCATACATATATACAAGGGAAATCATAAGAAAAGATAAGGATATAAGATAAGATAAGGAATATAAGCATAATATAAGTGGTACACAATGGTAGTATAATACAAGTATAAAGACAAAAATGAATATAGCTACAAGTAGTAATTATTGGGGTCCAAACACTATGGCCAGAACAGACAGTTTTGCCACATTTAATACAAAATGTTCTACTGAAATACCTGGAAATGAATGTGTATTAAGTATGGAAGCACTTTGGGTTTGTGTGGCTTTATAACATCCACATTACTGTATAAGGGCCTATGGACTATGGGCGCTATAGCACCACTGTAAGCCAAACATGAGTATTTTTTCTGGTCTGAGTATTCTGGCAGATGGAATATTGCACCATTACACCAAATTTCATGATTGTCAGACATATACATAGGTTATTATAGCGTGGTGAGATTTGATTGGCTCTTGCCAGACGTGTTTGATGGGTAGATGAACTTTTATATAATGAGTAGTAGGGACATGTGGCCATGAACAAGTACACAAAATTTCAAAAAGTATACAAAATTCCATTTTTACGTGTCCAGTGGTTTCTGAGGTATAAACTATAGAAAATGAACCACGCCCAAGAAATTCATTGGTCTTTAGTGTCGGATCGATTTGTCCGAATAAAATCCTATAGAAAACTTTTTGTCTGCATGGTCTCAAGGTGCTGCAGTTCAGATTTTGTGTGAATCAGACGAATGGTCTAGGATGAGTTTGAAAAAGCAGGTTTTCACATTATGGAAATGAGCAAAAAAATGAAGGTGGAGTGCCATTCGCAATATGTTTTGTCGTGAGCCACAAAATGTCTGGATAAAAGAATATTGTTTCTGTGACTCACGGTTCTAGAGATAAGCAAAGCTTAAAGCGCTGCGCTACAGCGCCACCATCAGGCTGTAGCAGGGGGAATTCTGCACCACTTGACTAAATCTGATGTTTTCTATACTTTACAGTCTTTGCTGTATCATTTTAGTGCAGAGGAAGAATACAAAGAAAAATCCTCGCAAATACAATAAGGTTCCACTGCTGTGCTTAGACTGATAAAAAAGATGAGATGTGCAAGTGGGATTGTGCACGTGTACAGGGTGTTAAGGGGGACTGTGTAATGGGAAAAAGTACAGGATAATAACCTAAACATGTGCCAAAAAATAAAACAGACTAATAGATACTGTTAAGAACAAAGGCCCACAGTGTCAGGAAAGCAGCAAGCAGTGAGAGGAGTTATACACATCAGTCCTGAGGAGACCTCCTGACCACCACACCAGTACTGGGAGCATTAGACTCCCTGCTGACCAACAGACCAGCACCACACCAGTACTGGGAGCATTAGACTCCCTGCTGACCAACAGACCAGCACCACACCAGTACTGGGAGCATTAGACTCCCTCCTGACCAACAGACCAGCACCACACCAGTACTGGAAACACTAGACTCCCTCCTCACAAACAGACCAGCACCACATCAGTACTGGGAGTGTTACACTCCCTCCTCCCCATCAAACCAGTACCACACCTGTACTGGAAGCACTAGACTCCCTCCTGACCAGCACACTAGTACTGGGAGTGCTAGACTTCTGTTGTCTTCCTGACACTTTTGGACACTCTTTTTAATTGCAGTTATTAATTGTCTGTTTCATTCTTTTGTGCATGTATAAGTTACCTTGGTACTTGCAGAATGAAGGAGAGAAAAACACATGGAGAGAAAAGCAGCTTAATCTGCCGTCTAATTCATTGATTTGTTTCATGGGCTGTGATCTCAGAAAACCTATCACAGAGCCGAGAGCAGTGACCGAAAAAGTGGAGAAGACCATCGCAGAAGCTGAACAAAACCTGGCAACAGTTACGTGACCACCCAGCTTTACCAAGAACCCGTATCCCATCCGGATTCATGGTGATATCACAGTGAATTCTAATTGGGTACAAATGGCCTATTTCAGGATTTGAGTTTAATTAATGAAGGAAAGGATCCACAATACCAGGATGACAGCAAGGAGAAGATTCTGGAATCTCTTGAGCTGCTGAAAAACCTAAAGAACGTTATCGGCGACCTCAAGCACCCTCAGGCAGAAACAATCAAGAAAGAGTAAGTTATTCCATCCATCCATTTTTCTGTACCTGCATGCCCTGAAATAGAAATATTCCTAAGAAGAAATGTTCTTGAATTCCCCTGTTTTAAATCTTCAAAACAATGAATCCATTTCTAATAATGAATAGTGTTTCTGATATAATGCTTCATATACTGTACACTGGATAATCAACAGAATAGTTGTTCTTTTGAAGGCATTTGTGTTGTGAATTATGACATATAATAGGTATTTTCTTCTTCCAAGCATCATACAGCTGGAGGAAAGAGTGAGGAAACTTCAGATGGACCATGAGAGAATGTATAAGTCAAGGTGTTTAGAAAGGCTCTGCAGTGATGACTGGGAGAAAATCATTGAGGAGAAACAGGTTATTATGATACCAGACAATCTCTTATTTCCCTGCGAGTAGAAACTCTAGCAGTCTTCCGGCTTGAGACTGTGAATGGTGTTGACTTTGTTTGACAGGTGAGTATGAGCAGCGGCAAATTTGGGCCTGACTTAACCAACATGGAAAGCCAAATGAAAGAACACATTGCCTTCCATGATGAGATTGAAGCGTGGGGCCCTTTTATAGCTCAGGAAAATGACAAGGTGAGCAGCGTTACATTGTTGTGTTGTCAGTAAATAAGCATGAAACTTGCGACTTGTGAGTCTGGCATTTATTGCAAGAGATTTATTGGGTGTTGTTTTGTTTCATAAGCTGATGGTCTTCATATTTCTTATTTTCTGCAACAGGGCAAATTCACCGACCTACAGCTGAAATACGATAAGCTTCTGGTAAGAACAGCTTTGTTCAGCTCAGAAACTTAACAGGGACCTCCCTTTGCTTATAGGCAACCAGACAATAAAGGATTCATGCATATAAAACATAGAAGGAAGTTTGAAAACCCCAAGCGGTACATGAAGCAGAGCTGATTCTAGGCGTGACCACCAACTGAAGCTGCTAACACACTGGTATCTGTGGCTGAAGGATATATACGCCTTTGCAGAGAACGACAGCTGAAGAATGGGAACTATTGTTGCCCTTAGAGCAAGACTAATGAATTATAATTAATGAATTATGACTTAACTGACCACTGTGGAATATTATAGTAGGATTTTATAGGATAGAAACTCAACCACCCTTAATTAGACAGACCATTACAATAAATTAATATATAGCAAATACATAGCAATAGCATTAAACAAAGGATTGATCAATCAGGGTGGTCAAAAGATAATCTTTCATTGGTTGACATGATCTTAATATTTTCCTGATGGGCTGTGATCAGTGTCCTGCTTTAGTGTCTGGATAAAGCTCTGTCACACATACAAAATGTTGGAAAGAAGGTTAAATGTCTCTATGAAACATTATCAGGAAATCAACTCCTTCTTCCAAAGATCACTTCTGGTTTAGTCTGTAAGATGAACAGCAGAATCTAACACCACCCAGCTGACACCCAGCCGTCTCACTCTTTCAGGTTTCATGGTTTAAATAATCGGCTGACTTTTGGTCCATTCATGTACAGCTTGTAAACAAATGATAAGCACATTACTCTTGATGTTGCATGAATTCTTAAAAAACAGGGGCGAAATCCCTTCAGGCAAGGTAATGAGTGACGAGCCGACATTGCGGGAAAGCCAGTCTGAAGACTGATGAGCGATTGTAAAATGCATCGAAAGTAGTTTGCCTTTGTTCTGCTGAATTAAAGATTACTCGAAATAAAAATTGAGTTGTATGCCGTTTCAGTTAACATTATGCCCTAGTCTGGAGCAAAAATTGATAAATAAACTGAAACTCTAAAAACCTCGAGAAAACTACTCTGCATCCAAAGACATGTAACTAAGCATATACTGAGGTATAGTTCAGAAACTGTTTGTCATGGAGACGTGTGTCTCCTTTAAAACAAACAAAACCTATTAATGCCCTGATTTCCCTAGAAACTCCATCTCATTGGTTCCAAAGAAAATATAGTTAAGGCATAATTTCTGATCCCAGGTCAGCTCATGTGCGCGACACCAACATCTGCTCACCTTGCGGGACTACATGGTCTGCTGCACCGTCGAGCTCTTCTGGATGGAGCAGCAGGCGGAGGAACGTATCAGCAACGACTGGAGTGACGCCAGCCTGGGTTACACATCCCGGCAGAAACAATACGAGGCATAATTCATCATTCATTTTGAATTGAGGGTGGCAGGTATTCTGGGAGATAAAGTAACTAGACGTTTTGGTAAAACTTTACTTGAAGCACTCACAATGCATAATAATGGTCAGTATATGTGTCTATAATGCATTATAAAGGTATGTATTTATAGTATGTTATAGATGAGAGCTTTATAAAGCATTCATAATGCATAATAATGGTCAGTATAAGCATTGATAATGCATTATGAAGGTATGTATTTATAGTATGTTATAGATGAGAGCTTCATAAGGCATTCATAATGCATAATAATGGTCAGTATATGTGTCTATAATGCATTATGAAGGTATGTATTTATAGTATGTTATAGATGAGAGCTTCATAAGGCATTCATAATGCATAATAATGGTCAGTATATGTGTCTATAATGCATTATAAAGGTATGTATTTATAGTATGTTATAGATGAGAGCTTTATAAAGCATTCATAATGCATAATAATGGTCAGTATAAGCATTGATAATGCATTATGAAGGTATGTATTTATAGTATGTTATAGATGAGAGCTTCATAAGGCATTCATAATGCATAATAAACATGCCTATAATGGGTTATGGCTTTTTATAAATAGTTATTGCCATGCTTATAATGTTTTATGAATGCATTATAATGCAGTATAAAGGTATATATAATGCATTATACATGAATGCTTTAAGTAAAGTCTTACTGAAGTTTCTGACTTGCAAGTGACTATGCTGTAACCTCGACAGGATGACCTAACACAAAAGCCTTCATAATTAAAAAAAACAAAACAATCAAAGATTCATTAGAATTGTAAATGGTGTATGAAATTGCCTTGGTCCCTGAATTGTTTAGATTTGTACTTCTAGGTACCTGGATAATATATTATGTTGTTGACGTCCTGTTGTTCATAACAGAAGTTCATCAGCAAGTGTCTTGAATCAAAGGAGATCACTGTTTCCAAGTTGATTGATGACGGTGAAGCACTCATAGCTGATAATCACCCAGCCGTAAACGTTATTCAGGTACATCCATCCATCCATCCATGCTTGATCATAGTGAGCGTAGCGCCCCCTTGTCTGAATGGCCAGTACTCACAGCCTTCTTCTATAGGCACACATGGAAGCGGTACTGGCAGAGTGGAAGGACTTCCGTGGTCTGCTTACCTGCGAGGAAAAGCACCTGAGGAACATGGAGGATTACCACAGAGTCAGTGCAGCTTGAAGGGACCTTACTCACTTTCACAGCCTGAAAGCACATAGCCCGGTGTTTCCCAGTCCGGTCCTCGGGGACCCAAGGACAGGCCAGGTTTTTGCAAAAAAGTGGAATGGCTGGCAGGATGCCCAGAAGGAGCATGCAGTAGACATACAGTACGATTATTCTGTTGAGGCTCGAACCAGCGACCTTCTGGGCATAGACACACAGACTTATCCCATTGAGTCACACACCATCACCAAAACACAAATCCTGACAACGTTTTACCAGAGGATGGTTTGATCCATTAACTTCAGGGATAGGGACCCAGCAGGCTTCCACGCCACCACTCTTCTCGATTTAAAACGATAATAATCATTTTCTAAGGTTTACCAGGGTAAAAACAGTGACAAACAGCAGCTGAAGGCTCACCTGTAGAGTAATTTTGACACAGTTAGTAATTACGGTGTAATGAGATCTGTTTTGCTAGTGTGGGTTAATATTGTTTCGCCTTCGAGACTGTCAAATGAGACGGGTGTGTGATTTTATGTGCAGTTTCACAGGGAGGCACGGGACGTCCGGGACCTGTTACAAAGGATCGACAAAGAGCTGAGCCGCAGATACAACCCCGAGTTCAAGGACACATACCAGATAGAGGTTCTCATCTCAGACCTCGACGTGAGTTACATTTCTCCTCCGCTTGTGAAGTCGCTTGACCCTCATGCATGAATGCAAGGGGTAAGCCCTCCTGACCGATATGCCTGTGTGAGCCAGGACTTGGTGGGAGCTATGGACCAGCATGAAAAGCGGGTGGAAGTCCTGCAGGCGCAGAGTCAGAATGTGCTTCCCCTGAAGGTCCGCAGGAAGATGCCCATGGAGCTCCCCCTGGTGGAGGCTCTGTGCAACTTTCACACAGACCAGGTTACCTGCCCTCTCCCTTGTCACATGAGTGTTTAGTATACTGCTCTACATGTGACATATTATATTATACTGCACTGTGTTACCCCCCCATTGTTTCACTAGGTACTGTTTGTCTCACCCTCTTTTGTACTGTACATGATATATCACATTGTTGCTTTTGTTAAATGTTACACCGTGAGATCACATAAAAGCCTCTCATTTCACTGCACACATGTGAAACAACAAATTAAACATATATTTGAATGAGGTAAACTTTAACCTGTAAATTGATTTGTCCAGAAAACTAATGACTAATGGGGGTGGTGTGTGGGTCAGCGGGGTAGCACACAGTGTCTGTGATCGGAAGGAGGTTAGGTCAAATCCCAGGGGCAGCTGATGCGATTGGGCCCTTCAGGCCAAGTGAGTTTTGTTTTCATATCTTCTATATATAGGTATAAAGTTGGGCAGGTATTCCCCCAAGACCACAGTGCAACATCTAATAGCAGTGGGGGGAGGGGGGTGCTTCCACAATAATTAAAGTGAAAAACAGAAGGGCTGTTGGGTGCACTGTGGAGTTCTACATACCCAGAGTTAAGTCCCTGGAGCCGGTTTAGCAAACCCTGATTGCCACAATCAGCGTTAAACAGCACTGTGACAGTGGTGGTTAATTCTGGGCCTGTGTCTGTGTGTGTGTGAAACTAAGAGCCATTTTTTGATCGGTAGGATGTAGGTAATCCCTCCCCCTTTATCGTCAGCACCCGTAAAGGGACTGGCACCAAATATCAGTACCTGCATAAAAACATTCTATATGTCTCCGATTAAAAAGCAAATCGGTGATATTGCCCATCCCAGCAATTTAGTCCACGGGTGGCTCTTGAAAGGTGAAAGGGGGGGACTGATGCCTGATTTAAGCTGAAAGTCTATGCTTTAATGTGCTCTGAGCAGGCCATGTAAATTACCATGGCAGTATGCTCTGTTTAATATGAGCTATGATTCATAGTACCCAAAACTCAGAAGTAAGCTTCAAGAAACCTCACTAAGCAAGTTAGCCCACTGTGCAATGCATTCTGGGTACAGGTTTGCAACGTGAATGTACACTACCAGGCAAAATTTGCATGTCACTCACTTAACATTTATTGCAATACACTCAATATTCTTTGCTAACAATTACATTTACAGTATGTTCAATATTTGAGTACGTTTATTAGCAAGAAATTGTCATATCATTGATTCATTAAAGTTTGAGGCATTCTTTCTACAAGGGACATTACATATTACTCTGTATAACTAGTGGATTTAAAGTTAATGGTCAGCCTAGATCACCCGATCACCACACAACCAGTTAATAAGATGTCAGACCTGCACTGTTGATAAAAAAAAATCAGCAGTTTATGAAAAAAATGGAAAAGTGGTAAAAAACCTGTGACGTGCAAATATCTTTGACTGGTAATGTAAGTAAACAATACTCAATTCAGCTGCAACATTGTAGGGAGTAATAAATAAAGACAAAAAGTAGTAAGAAATAGATGAATAACAATAAGTGAAAGTGACCAGATGAGCAAGGCCCTTAATCCCCAAAAGTGCCAAGGTACTGGCTGTCATCCTCAAAAATGTCAGGAATAATTATTCTTAATCTGTAGGAGTGCAGAGGAAACTGGAGTATGCCAGTGATATGTATCCCAGATTTTCTTTTACACAGGGAACAATAACCCAAGGTGAGACCTACACCCTTCTTAGCATCGGCAGACGGAAGTGGAAAGTGCTGGACCGCGCAGGGGGCCACCTGTCTGCCCCGGCCATCTGCTTCCTCGTTCCTCCCACCGACCCGGAGGCCGTCGCACTTTCCCAGAGGTGCGTATACATGCCATTTACTTCTTTGTGCACCCTCTGCAATATGGGGCTCAAATGTAACTTTACCATAATCGTCTCTCTTTGTAGCATAGCTAGCCTGAAGAGTGATATCAGAGAAAATATTTCTAGAAGCAAGGATATACTACAAAAACGACTAGAAGAACTTAAGAAAGAAAAGCCGGGCCTTTCTGGTACATAAGCTTTAACTGTATATATTGGTATTATGTCTATTACTTATATTATTCAAGTAAAAGATCAGTCAATGATAAAAGTAATGTTTACTCTATTGGTTCTGCTTTTACTCTATAAATTGGACCGAAAAGCCAGTGAAGAGCAGCTTTGCCTTCGGTTCATGGCCAACCTGGAGAAAATCAATAATGATCTCGACAAACAAGAAGAGGGCATCTACACTGTTTTGAGACCCCCATTACAGCAGAGTAATCCATTCCAGGACAGTACAAATCGGATCAGAGCCCTCAGGGTAACACACTTTTCAGTCATTTTGTAAAAACGTAGTTATTTACTTTTCATTTAAACATATCAGTAGAATAGGACTTACACACCCAGTTATGCTTTTATTTATTATGATTACCGTGACTAATTAACATTAAATTCTCAGTATAAATAGGTCTGTTGTCATTGTAGGACATTGAGGCTTGCATTAAGAAAATTGAGCTTGAGAAGAAGTCCGAAGTCCAAGAGGCAGAGAGGCTCCTAAATTCTCACCCTAAGTGTGTCGGTGCCGCTCAGCTCTTCGCAAAAGTCAACGAGGCCAACGATAAATACAACAAGGTCAACGTGCTGCTGAAATGTGCAGAGGACAAGTATGGCTCTTCATCTCAAAGCCACTGCCGTGAAATGAGCACTGTAAAAATCTGCTTTTTAAATCCAACAGCTGAGCGGTTTCTTGTGTCTGACAGGTTTATGAACTCCAGCAAACTAGAAAGCTCTTTGAGCACCATAGGGAAGATGCTGAACACTTATGAAATGACTCTGGCGGACAAGCAAGTTATTCCATCGGACCTGCCTTCCCTTGAAAGACTGCAGGATTGTCTTTTTGTAAGTTCTTAATAGATTTTGAAGGTTAACTACTGCACAGATTCTCCTATATGGATAAAGTAATATGCTAGTGGAACTTACCGCTTATGGCAAAGGAGACTGTATATTGTTAAAAAGGATTGTATTGAGCAGCATGACAGATACAAAATTCTCCTGTTAGGATCTCTTACTTTCCTCCATTGAGGAATTTTTTTTGCAAACAACTTACAGCTGATAACTACCGCAGCTAAAAATTGTTATTCTGTTTTCAAAGACAATATGCTCTGATCTGGAATCCAAAAGATCTGCCTTCGACGAGGCCGAGACGGATCTTGGAACCCTCAGGTCCTGCTGTGAAAGCATGGTCAGCAAAGTGCAGGAGCACTGTCCTGATATCAACAGGCAGCAGGCAGAGGTCCACAGGCTCAGGAGGCATCAAGAACTTGTCAACAAGCAAGTTGAGGCCAGGTGAGACAGCTGTCTAGCACAGAACTGTGCAGTAGCTGGTGGTATCGGGCATGTGGGATTCTTGTCAATGTTGTCAATCACTTAGCTATTACACAACCAAACCCACTCGTTTCATTTTCTTTGGTAGGTCTAAGAGTCTACAAAAAGCTAAGGCTGCTTTAATCAACTATAGCCGTTCATATAACGAGCTAAAGGATTGGCTTTGCCAGCTACCCAGCTATGAGCCCCAGGACACAGACAACGTCCAACAACTGGATTCCAAGCTGAAACAACAAAGAGTAAGAACTGGAACAAGACAGGACAAGATGAAACTGCTTGCTTTCTGATACAAGCAATTTACGTCCAATGACCTTCCATAAGTATTTAGCGTGTATATTTCTCATCCAGAATTCAATATGATGTTCCCTTTTTCTGCCACAGAATCTGATCACTGATATTGCAAGGAAACAATCAGACTTGCAAGAGGTTTTAAGGAATGCATGGCTGTACCAGCAAGCTGTCGAGGTTAGGGGGATGATCTTATAATGGGAAGAGCAAATAATTAATAACTTCCATCGCTGCCTGATCAATGCCCGGCCTTTGCAATATACTCACTTCTAATTTTCTTACCTTTTCAGGACTATGAAACTCAGGCACTTCAGCTGAACACGTTCCTTGACCTTGAGGATGACCTGGTCATGAAAAACATAAATATGCTTGAAAGTACAGCTCCCAGTCGCAGAAAGGAGGTGAAAGGGCTAATTACAGAAGAAATATATTGCTCATCTATTTTTGGATAATACTGATATGAACTTGAACTTGACAGTAATATGCAACTGAAAATTAATATCATGTTTAATTATGTCTTTACTCATGAATATGAACACTCTGCAGGAATCTATGCTAGAACATAAATTTCTGGAAGCTTCTGCCATAAACAAACACAGACTTCAAGGCCTCGAATATGCACTAAATCTATTAAACCAGGTAATGAATTTTACTTTTGGATAAATATATGGAAGAAATAATCTATATATAAGATAAAATGCATACTGATATTTGTTTACATAGTGAGAAAATACCCATTAAATATTTCAGCTTTTTCCAAGGACATTCATGTCTTACTGAGTAATATTAATAGTACTGATAAAAAAGATTGTAATATATGAAGAAGGTGAGAAAAGAAATTCCATGATAAAGACGCATTTATCTTCCATGTCACAGCAGAACATCCCAGAACAAAACAGTACTCAAGATGAAATATCTCTTATGGAAGGCCAAAAACCACAAGATATCATCATGAGGAAAAAATTGGAGGAAGAGATCCAAAAAGTCCAACAGGAGCTGTCTGATGAGCAGAGGCTGAACTGGGACCTACAAAAGGAACTGGAGCTTCTCAGTTTAAAATGTTCTAGTCTGGAAACAGAGAAGATGGAGGAAGATGCAGCAAAAGAGACACTCAGCAATAGACAGGACAAGGAACAAGACGTCACCAAGGCTGTCAATGAGGCAGGGTTTGAGAAAACGTGCAGAGAGCTGCTGGAGTGCATACGTGAAGAAACCACCAAGAGAAAACAGACTGAAGAAGAAGTGAGACTCCTTCAGGAGAAACTGAAGGGATTAAAGAACAATGAGACCACAGGAACCATCCCTGAGACTGAGACAGACAAAGAAACAGAAATGCAACAGCTAAGGAACAAACTTCTAGACAAAGGCCATGAAATAGAGAAGTGCAATTTGGAAATTCTTAAACTGAGAGATGAGATTCAAACATGTAAGGCTGCAACGCTTCTAGTGAGGACTGAACAGATTACAAAGGAAGTTATTCAGAATCATGATGATTCACATGCAAAGCAGGCGTTAGAAACTCTCCAGCAACAACTTTCTCAAGAAGAGAGCAAGTATTTAGACTTAGAGAAAGAGAAGTCAGCTCTTCAGCTTCAGAAGAAATCCCTCTTACAGGCCCAGGATAACGTTGACCAACAGGAAGTTGGTAAACTAAAGGAGGACCAATTTGTGAAGTCTGAGCGCTCCACCTTTCCTGAGAGCATCACCAATGGAACCAGACAAAAAGAAGCCCTTGGAGATGACCTGTGTGAGCTCCAAGGTCAAAGATCTGATACGGACACTCAGCTGGATGAGCTCGAGCGAGAACAAAAAGCCCGGAAGAGAGCCGAGATGGAGTTGCAGATGTTGAAAGATCGGCTCAATGACACCAAAGTCAAGAACAAGGAAGATGATGAGAAAATTTTTAAACAGAACGTAGTCCTTTCACAGGACTCCCAAGATGAACGGCAGTATATCCTCCTTAAGCAACAAATTCAGGAAGAGTGTGACAAGCGAATTCTGTTGGAGGATAAAATAAACTCACTACTGCGGCAGCAGGCAACACAGGAAAATGTAGTCCCTTCAGAAGAAGGAAAGAGAGACCCAGTGTTGGAGATAGAGAAGCTGAAGAAAAGCTTAGAGGAGGAGAAGAATCGGTACCATGAGTTAAATGACCATCTGACAGATGTTAACCGCAGACTATTGGATATGGAAAATATGAATGAAGACTTTAACAAAGAGCTGGAAGAAATTCACTCTATAAACAATAATTTATATCAGGAGAACCAAAGACTGAAGCAGGAAATTGAGAGAAGTGGTGGGGAATATCAGATCACGCTACATGAGAATGGTAGCATAGGAAATCAGCCTCAGTCACACAACGGGGAAATCATAGAGACTCAACTGGACTCCCTTCAGCAGGAGCTGTCAAACCTCAAGGCCATTGACAACAAGAAAGACCAAGAAATTGAGGAGCTAAAGAAACAGTTATCAGGGGTGAGAATCAAGAAGGAACATAGGGAAAATTATCATCGGCGGGCCATTAGGATCATTGACCCAAACACACACCAGGAACTGAAGCCAGAAGAAGCGTACAGGTGGGGACTTATAGACTGGACCATGTCTGTTAAACTTCAAAGCCAGGAGTGCGACTGGGAGGAGATCACAATACGGGACCCGGACGGAGAGTCATCGGTCCTCCATGACAAAAAAACGGGCAAGTGGTACTCTGTGGAGGAGGCACTGAACGCCGGTAACATAAAACTCGAACATGTGCAGCAATATCATGGCGACGGAATGAGCATTGAAGAGTTTGGAACCATGGTTTCTGGCAGAAACAAATGACAGCAAGTGTAGAAAAAATGGGTTTTTACCCTCACCAAGAAAACCGGTGGGTTGATCTAACCAATAAAACCATTCAAACACTAACGGAAATTTACACTCACAGTAGATAGATGTATAACACGGCACAAGCCTGGTGATTTGAGGCACATCTCTTGCACCTATGAAGTTGCTTTAGATGAAACTGACACTAGCTCACGCATGAAACATGTTGAAATTCATCAAAGCAAGCAAGTCTCATATTCATAAGCAAGCTAACAGACCCGAACATTAAAAAAAAGATAATGTCCTCTTTGGGTCAGAACATTGGTCGCCAATGCATTTGGACAAAGGCATCGAATAGCCCATAAAACACTTTAAAACACATACATTTTTTTTGCATTTAGCCACACGGTCAGTTTGCTGCAGAGTGGATAAGCAAGAAGTAATATTACTGTTGAGCTGCCCCCCCAAATTTGATATACCACAGTATCAAACAAGCGCCACCCCCCCGATTATAATCTCTTGTGGAAGTAGCACTCCCTGTAAATTAGGCCAGAGGTCTCTGACTTAAAGACTTACATGCGATTTACATTATCTGACATCCCTCAGCTTATCACATCTCTCATTGAACTGCAAGATTTAAAGTGACTGATGGGTACAGAAAATAGACAGATGAAATTTTAAGACAGGGTTGAGGTGCCCAACTTGAGCATGAAAATTTTCCCAAAAGGGACAAAAAATACGAGACTGAATGCATTTACAGAAAAAAATTCTTTATTTTGCGAAGTTTGCATCTCGTAAATGCAAAAATTTGAAATACAAAACATTAAGCGCTTTATATACAAGTCGGACAGACCTCGTATGCCTTGAAATTTGATCCCACTACAAACAAGTATGATAAAGAATTAAGTGCAATTTCACATTGATGTAGAGCATTGGGTTGTTATATATACAAACATTCAAGTACATGGCTCAAAAATAATCCCATAACTCCTGAGCTTGAACAGTGCAGACATATTAAATTAGCTTACGACCACGTTTTGCTGTTCAAGGAACTCAAAATCGATTAAGGCAGTGCATCCAAACCCGGTTCTCGGGAACCCAGCTGCGAGGAAACAAAAACGTGGAACGTCTGGGGGTCCCCCGAGAACCGGATTTGGAATCACTGGATTACGGGACCGGAGTCCTAAAGCTAATACTAACACTGGCTGCAGTAGTAAAATAATAATAGCTAGAATCTCAACTGTGCAAAAACATTTGCTAAAGATGGCAACAAAAAAAAAAACAAAAATAAATTAAATACCCAAGCAAATTTTAAAAAAGCTATAGAATAAACTTTTTCACTTTATGACAAAGACATCAGGTAATATTAAATTAATATGAAACTAAATCTGAAATGTGATTCCCTAAATATACTTGCAAATAGCTCAACACGTTTACGGTAGAAAGCGGAATACTGTGGGTCGGTATTTACCCTCAATAGGCAGGTTAGATTACCCAGAGCGATAAGTATGAAAAAACACTACGTAGCTAAGCAACACCACAAATTAAGTACATTAAAACTGAAGAGTGGTAAAAAGGTACTTAACCTAGAAGTTCTAATCCACTAATTATTATGCTTCCAACCTAAGATAAGTAATCACACGAAATGTGTTATACATGAGAACTGTAGTGTTATGGACCTACAGACGATAATCATGATCTTTAATGAAAAAAGTCACTACTTAGCACTATGACCGAAGTTGCTTAATGGGCAGGGATAGAAATAAATACTTTATTTCAATATAAACTGGGTCCGAATGTATCATTTTGTCCTGCTGCCACTCGCCGGGGTCACTGCACCTTCCTCTGCGCATTGGGGACCTCGCCATGGACTTGACTTCCATCTGAAACAAGAATGGAAACATTTAGCAACAACAGGACAGTTAAAGCTTTGCACAGAGATTTTGGTGATTTGATGTAGACCGAGAAGTATTCCTGGGGCGGTGTAGCCCAGTGGATCGGGGATTT
The DNA here is from genome assembly GCA_026779605.1 of Mormyrus hasselquistii. Taxonomy (NCBI): domain Eukaryota; kingdom Metazoa; phylum Chordata; class Actinopteri; order Osteoglossiformes; family Mormyridae; genus Mormyrus; species Mormyrus hasselquistii. The sequence continues at coordinate 24,073,877 of JAODKE010000101.1, read as the reverse complement.
GTGCTCCTGTCCAAAGGTTGTGGGTTCAGAACTTGGTGGGATATAAACATACTACCATAAGATGCTTGATCAAGGCCCTTAACCCCAACTGCTTCAGGGATACCGGATAAGTAAGTGGCCAAAATGTACCCAATTCTGCCTTGGACAACTCTGAGTAGTTCAACAGATTTGTAGACGCTCAGCCAGCAACGAAGTTCCTTCAACCAGACCAAATTCACATTGTACAATTTTATTGGTAGGCCACTGATGCAATTGCAAATAACCCAGACTGAATGGAGGAGACTGTCTGTGTTCATTAATATCCTACAATTCTAGGCCAGACACAACATTTAATAGAAATACAAAAGTTGCTAAAGCTATTAAAATGCCAAGGACATTTTTTTTTGTTAGGTTTTGGAAATAAATTTGTCAATATTTCAAAATACATAGTGCTGTCTGGGCGGGACAAAATAATAACACACACACACACACACAAGACATACAAAGCCAAAGCTGATGAGCCATATTGCCCCGGCGTACTGGGCTGAACGGGAGGCACAGGTACAATGGCTACATGCCAGATTACCTTGCAGACTTTGCTGTAAATGGGAGAGAGTGGATTGAGCGAGCTGTGGTGGGTGGACGGGACTAGAACGCAAACTGGCAAAAAGACCTGGAGGGAGAGGGAAGAAAAAACAAGGGGAGACAAGTAAAGGAGGACAGACGGCAGACAGGCCAGATCCAGAGTGCAGCGTGCACACAGAGACAGCGATGGGAGAATGGCGTCCACAGCGGGACGGGATGCAAGGGAAAAGACAGGGAGCGGGGACAGACAGATAGACACCCGCGAGCCCGGACATGGGGGCTTACTGTGGGCGAGGCCATGGTTAAAGGTACCCGGTGCCGGTCCTGTGATGACGGCATCCTTCGAGCCCAGGGATGGGGTCGCTGAGTCCGGCCCGAACGAGAGGACCGGGAAGCTAAAGGTGTGCATGGGGACGATAGCCGGGAGGATGCCCAACGTCCCCGCGGTCCCAAGGCTTGCACTGCCCATTGAGAGGAGGCTCAAAGATGAGGAAGTGGGGCTGGACAATGTTGGTGCAGAGGTGCTCTTCACGCCCTTCGGTGGACAGGAAGCGAGTTGTTAGCAGATATGATGTCACGCAAACAATTAAAGCTCGTAACTTAAAAAGCGTGACGGACTCACGGCTGGTACTGGGGCGGATGCTGGGGGGACTGCCGTAGGATTAAGCGAAGATGTGAGGAGTCTTGCCACGCCTTGAGAGCCGTTGGCAGAATCCCCATTTTCTCCACAAGGTGGGGCCACCAAAGTAAGCTTCTGAGAGGAGATCTTCTTGGGCACTGTGCTGGGCAACGGCGACACGGCTAAGACTTGACTCGGGGAAGGGGATTTGTGCGATGCGATGACACTGGTGATGGATGGGAGGGAGCCGGGGACACTCTGCACTAGCCGGCTCTGGGAAGCACCGGGCTTGGTCACGGCGGGCAGCGAGAACCCAGGCTGGAAGGACGGAATGGGGTTGGTGGAGCTGTGTGGCTTGGGTAGGTAGCTTTGGGGAGCGGCCATCTTGCCGAGGTTGATGGAGGTGACTGCAGCGACACTGGGTGGGGCGGAGGGGTGACCGAGGAAAGCCTGCCCCTTCGAGGCTGGCGACTGGACGCCTGGGCAGGCAGGTGCGTACTTGGGAACCTTGCCCTGGGCACCACTCAGCAAGTTACCGAGCCCAAACTGCATGGTCCTGGGAAAGGCCTTCTGGTGCTGGTTATGCTGAAGGAAGGATTTGGGGGCCAAGGATGGCACAGGATTGGGTGGGGGAGGCTGCGTGGCTTTGGGAAGGTTGTAACTTTTCGCCTTAGCCTGCACGCCATCTCCCAGGACCTGGCTGGACAGAGTCTTGGGGGATGCCGTTGCATCCTTGTAGGCCGGGGTAACCAGCAGCTGGGTGCTGTCGGCCTTCCGGTCTGGTGTGATCTGCCCGTGGGTGAGTGCCTGCTCTGCCAGAAGGTTCAGCGATGACTGCGAGGAAGCACCAGTTACGCTGGACTGCTTGAGGGTGCTCTTCCGCTCTTCCAGTGGGCCAACGTCCGGGGACGGCTTGCACGTCAAGGGGAAGCAGAAGTCAGGCCCCCCCCTGCCGTCGTGATTGAGGGCTGCCAGCTCCTCTGACACAGCCCCCAGCGAGGGGGGGTTGTGGATGAGGTCCCCGTCCAGCGAATCGTCCATGGTGAAGGCGTGAGAGGGCACCACAGAGCTGGGACAGGGAGCAGCTACGTTAGAGAGGCTAAGGAGGCCACCTGAAGTGGGCACCAACACTGGGGGGGGCACCGAACCAGGCAGGGCAGGAGATTTCTTCTCAAGCTTCACTAGTGGTTCCTGAGATTTAGAAAAGAAAAGAAAAAAGAAAACAATATTTTGATCTGAAACTGTTCCTCATGCTGCAGTAGTTAGCTAGGAGTGGTAGCTGGCAGACAGGATTACAGAAATATTCAACTGCCTACAAACCTTTGTTTTCATTTTTGGAGAAGTTACAACCTTCTTCTTTGTCCTAGAAAGCAAGCAGGAACTGTTAAGCTCTCAGGAATTTCAGCACGGTTATCATTTAGGGCTCGTCAACAAGTCTTACTTACGGCATACAAGTCATGTGACCATGAACTCTCCTGGTCTCCTTGAACAACGTCCTGTGGAGAGGTGATAGACCCAAGGGCAACATTAAAAAAAAGGATGGCTGTAAACAGGAGCTCTTTAAGATGTCTCAAACGAGAAGATGGGGGAACATCCCACAGGGGAAGCTGGTCTTTAGGTCGCTACCTAGCTTGCATCCAGCCTTTGGGCCAAAGTGGCTTGACTTCAGCCTCGAGGAAAGCCTTGAGGTACTCCTCTGCGCTCTGAGACTTATTCCTCTCCAGTTCATACCTGCCGATCTTCAGTTCAACCACCGTGCAAAGAAAGTGCCTGGCGGAGAGAAAATGAGTGTTAACAGAGGAAGAAGATGTATAAAAAGCAAATGTCTCTTGATTGTTCGGCTATCACTGATTCAGTGTTGTGGTGATGTCATATTTTTTATGCACTTTGTATTTGTTTTTGTGGTAAATCTTGAATTATTTTAACAAGATGTTCAAAGTGTACCATGGCAACCAGAGAGCATTAGCGTGCTGAGTGGATGTTACCCATATTATGTTGTTGACTCGATGTTATGAGGATGCTGTTAATAAAGCTGCGAATGCACATTGGATTTACGTTTATCATTATATTTTAAAGATACTCCATTATTATATTTTCTAAATATTCCCATTTTTATATGTATCATTTATTCGTATAAATACGCATACGTGTATTTATCTGCCACTCCTTAAAGGCTGAGCCGTGAAAACAGTTTCTGATATTAAACCGGTCCGTGACGAAATAAAGGTTGGGGACGACTGATATAGAGGAAATAGAAATAAAGGAAAATAGAGGAAGAAAAAAACAACAACATTAATTTATCCACTCACTTCCAGTTCACAGCAGGGAAACGACACCTTGACCTTGGGATTTGCTTCTAAACTTGTTTGGCTATTTTCTGAAACGCTTAATGACTAAAGGGACTTTATCAAGCTACCCAGCCCCAGATGGGCCTAAAAAAAGAACAGCAATGCAGACCATGTGACCTTCCGCTCCCTTCCAGCACCAGGAAGGGCTACAGGTTATTCTCGTACCACATTATTATTATTATTATTATTATTATTATTATTATTATTATTATTATTATTATTATTACCCTGCTTCGGTAAGTATTACCTCCATATTAATCAAAATGCGATTTACATGGTCAGACTGAACACGTTGTCCTCCTGTAACCAGCTGTAAGAGCCGCTCTTGTCCCTCAGAGAGCAGCAAATACAACCAGAAAGGACATTTATTCACTAGACGACATTCAAATCACATTCTGCTAGTCCTCACTGATCTGCAACCAGGCACCATTCATTTTTAAATACTTTTTCATCAAAGCTCTCAGGTTCTCGAATCTCAGCAGAGTGATCTTTACCCAATGAAACACGACATTCAAGCTTCTCCTCACCGAGTGAAACGGCTGTAAGCAGAATCTTACACCCTACCAGACACGAAGACACAGCTTATGCATTCTACAATTCCCATGGATTTTTCAATAAAGGTTGTTGCTCGAATACTCCCCCCCCCCCCCCAAATCAAACACAGCCCTCGATACGTTGAGTACTGCTATTAAATGTAGAAATAGCTTGTGGGCTGGCTACATGTCAACTGCCGGCGGGGGTGGGACGACAAACATTAACTGGCAGTACAGTCCTGCAGCAAAAAAAAAAAAAAAAAAAAAAAAAAAAATTACTAAAATGTAAAAAATAAAGAGGGTGTGAAGAAGAATGAATGGGAATGAATAGGAATATCTGTGCGGAGCTGGGAAAAACCATCTGTGTGTCTGAGATGGAAACAGTCTGAGGGGACAGGAGGAACTGACCCCTCAGAGGACAACGCGATGTGAAAAGAACAGAAAAGGAGAATACAAAACACTCTTGCAATAAAAATAACGATTGTCCAACCCGACACGGTTACGGTGCTGTGAAAAAGCACTTAATTCACCTGTTTTCTTTAATCATGTTTGGTACCATCAGTCAATCGTCGGAAAGACCATTCATGTCCAACCAACCAAAACACAAGCAGAGATATACTTTGTTCCAATTGGCTGAATTTTCTGAGGTCAAATCTCATCTGCGACATGGGAGACATGACAGAACAAAGACGCTTTAGGTTTCCATCACCCCTTTTCTGTGGCTAAGCAGGGAGAGTGCTTAGGCAGACCAAAAAAATCTGACAGACAACTGGATGCTGCGCAGATGGGCTCTGCCGTGAAGCACAAACTTTTTACGAGTTTCTTTAAAAAGTAACACTCTCCCCCCCATTCCCCGGTCTGTTCAGCCTCCATAAAAAGCTGGACTCTTGACAGTGCTGAGGCGGTTACATAAGCAGCGGCAGATAGCAGATACCTGCCCTTCCCTCAAACCGCTACATGAGCTCCCTCACTGACAGACACACAAGGACACTCGCTCTCTCCACATGCCTCTTTCTGCCATATCGTCCGGTCCAGGGTGGTACCCCAGCCACATAATTTGTGCACAATTTGTGTTGAAACACCTCAAAAGTAGATGAAAATGCAGAAACTTAAATATCACCACAGTACTGCTGCAATGCAAATACGTCTTAAAATAAGATATTCAGGTGTGAAGGACTCTGTGCCATTGAGTCTCGCAGAGTAGCCTAACCTGTCTTTGTCATTACTTTGACTTAAACCATTTAACTTAATCTACCTTCTACGATTCCTGTATCAAAATGACCGCTTGCTAAAATGAAGATCAGCCCCGTCGCTTAGCCACGTTATTTTACATAATATGGTACATAATAGCCATATAATATTTTTGTGAACTTAAGGCTGGATGATAATGGACAAGGTTCACATTGCGATATTTGTAGTTTCTGCTATAGTCAGGAGCTGAAAATAAACTACATACCTGTAGCCAAGCATACTTATTATCAAACAGAGTCCGTCTTTCCTTGTGCCAACTGCAAAGTTTATAATGTTATATTAAAAATGGTTATTCAATGAATTGTTAGATTAAAAAAAAAAAAAAAAAAAAAAAAACGGTAGAATACTCGATTATTGGTATAATATTGGTATAATAGCCCAAAGGCAATTACACAATAAAACTAAAGATTTGTTCCATCTTAACCAAGAAAACATCAAGTTCCGAAACGAACAAGACCTTAAATCACCTGATTTCTTCATTCCACTGAAACTTTTTCCTGGGTCCCATTACCCTTTTCCCGGTCTTCTCCTCATCCTCCTCTTCATCTGAAACCACCTTTTCCTTCTCCTTTCCCTCCTCCAGCATCCTGCAGAATAAGAGGAGTTTGCAGCATTCAACTTAAAACCTTGGCACTAAAACTCAAAGAACCAGATCCACACGTACTTGGCAAACTTGGCTTGTGTGTGAGCTTGACACTCTTCCTGGTACTTAGCGATCTGCTCAGGCATCGATCGACCGATAGCCTCCTTCAGCTTCTGAAGTGGTTCTTTGAGACGGCCGTCCTAGGGAGGGGGAAAGGGGTTGTCATGGTGACGGCATCACAGACATCCATCTGGCATTTGAGTGATTGAGTCGGTTGCCTTGTGGTAATTAAACGTCTCTGACAGTAAAGCCTAATGAAAATGGTCTCCGCAGAGAAAGCTTTTAAGCATTGGGATAATAAGGCCCGTTGATAACATCATCACTTCACCTAAACTTCAAAGTACTTAGAGATCTTACTGTTATTAGCATATTCAGATTGCGACCTTTTAAGTGGCCCATTATTCACAATGAGATACAAATCAAGCCCTTCAGTTTTCCATCTTTTTGCATTAGTGCTCCTTTAAACTATGCATCTTGGATATTTCCTGTGTAAGCCTAGATTCTCAGAAGTTGATTTCATGGAAAATTGAGAGTAACCTATCACTTATTAGTAATTGAATATAAAAATATTAACAGTCAGAAAATTGGGAGGAGAGTGAAGCCAGCAGCCTCCAATAATCTAATGTAAAAGCATAACTTGAGGGGCCCCTGGTGGCGGCCCCCCCAGCAGCTTCTGGCCCCCCGATTTTACTGAGCACCATGGGAACCATGACACTGGGTTCAGCGGCATTTAAATGAATACGCGGGAGAACCGGACGGGATGCGGCATGCATGCTACTCATTAAAAACAGACTCAGGAAGCCAAAAAGTCTGCAATCTGACTAGTTAAGGATTAACCAACCCAGCCTTGAGAATCACCATAAGCCACACTGCTAGATTACTCATCCACACAGAATATGTTGACATTCCAGGGGTGGGAGGGTCACGGCTCATTTACAACAAATCATACTTTGTCACATAAAGCTTAATAATTGACCAAATAAAGTGTAAACTAAACTGTGCTGGAATGACAACAATGTACTCCCCAGACCCACCAGTCCCTGCCTCCCCCCAATCCCTAACCTCTACCTTTAGCCTCCCTATGAACATAAATTTACAAACGAGAGGGGGCCATTTGGCTCATCAAGCTTGTTTGGGGAGAACTTTAATAGCTCAGAGTTGTTAAAATCTTATCTAGCTGTGATTTAAAGAAACCCAGGGTTTTAGCTTCACTAGCAGGAAAACTATTCCATACTCCAACTACACGCTGTGTAAATAAGTGCTTCCTCGAATTTGTTTTAAAATGTTCTCCCGCTAATTTCCACTTATGGCCACGAGTTCTAGTATTTAAACTAACATTGAAATAGCCATTTAGCTGAACATCATCCAGACCTGTTAGAATCTTATATACCTGGATCATGTCCCCCCTCAGTCTCCTTTGCTCGAGGCCAAGCAGATTCAGCTCAACTAACCTCTCCTCATAAAACATTCCTCTAAGACCAGGAATCATTCTTGTAGCCCTCCGTTGTACCTTTTCTAAGGCAACAATGTCATTCTTAAGGTATGGTGACCAAACCTGCACACAATATTCTAGGTGGGGTCTTACCAAGGAATTATATAAATGTAACATCACCTCCCTTGACTTAAACTCCACACACCTGGAGATATAACCCAACATTCTATTGGCCTTTTTTATTGCTTCCCCACACTGGCGAGAGCGGGACATGGAAGCATCAACATAGACACCGAGATCTTTCTCGTAATCAGCTACTTTTATTTCAGTGGCATGCATTATATACCACAGCTTATAGTGTTTTGGTTGGATTTCCAAAATGTAACACTATTAATATACTTTATTATTTGGATTTTGGTGGGGGGGTCCCACAATAAATACCAGGAGACATACTGTGGCAAAGCAAAAATATCACGACAATAACTTACCAAACCTACCCTAAAACACTCCGACTGTGTATGAGTTGTAATCGGGCATTTACTAGGACTTGGGCTAAGCGACTAGATTATCATGGCGGGATTTAAATTTTGCCGAGCAGTATGGGTCAGTTCGTCTGCAGTACGTTACGCTTACCACTGACTGAAAGCTTGGTTAAGATGGAACATTTCGCCAAAATGTGATGGCGTATTCAGAAAACCATCTGATGATCTGGTGCACCAGCTCTCAGAATCTGTTTTTTTGTTCAACATCATGCTTGGGTTGGGTTTGCTTTGGTTTTTTTATGCAAGGTCATCTTTATGTGCAAATGGCTTTTTGTGCTTGTTAGATCCTCTGCAACTGTTCCAGTCTGAAATTTGCAACAAGCGGTAAGTCAAATGGCTTATTACAATCATTATCATGCTGTGCTAACAGGTCTCTGTGTTTTGCTAAGCTATGCAACTAGGCTGGCTAATGTTACTCTTCTGAATGCAGCATTTTGCGTTATAATATGTCTTGCCAGGTTGCAGTTTCAGTGAATAATAATATGTGATTCATAAGTTTTATAATTTTATATTTCCACTGTTTTTGGTTGGGGTCATGTACGGGTTTTAGATTCGCTAGTACTATTCAGGCTGGGTTGTGTTCCTTCTCAAGGTCTCAGGCTTTAATTCCAAGCCCATACAAGACTCTAGCCTGCAGACTCCCTTTCCGCCCTCTGATCTACCACGGTCTCAAAGTATCAGTTCCAGGGCGTAGCTTAAATACTCTCCAAAGCTTGAAAAAGATCTGTCTAATAGTTTTTGAGTTATTGCCCTAACAAGGGAGGACTGGCCCAAAAAAAAAATAAATAAAAATAATTATCTATCTATCTATCTATCTCCCCCCTAAGGGGAATGCAATAAAACTCCTTCAGCCATGTTTTACAGTTAGTCCTACTAAATGTACATAAATTTGAATAAGATAAGGCATAAAATGCACTGTGAAATTCTCCTCCCAGTGGGAGATCTCACACAATGCCACCACCTACGGCGATATCGTTGTAGTACCTGACCATAATTTGGTACAGCATTCCCTACTTCATTACCTGCCTCTCAGACACCACCAGCATCAGAGAGGCCGGCCCACCCCCCAGAGCAGGGAGGAATGTGGAGACTGCCGGGCCCCTGCACTCGGAGCGCCGTCATACCTGCTCGTGCAGATGCAGTTTCTTGGCCCTTTTGACGAGTGTGTCTTTGCTGCACGGCAGGAAAGACGCCAGGTAGACGTAAATCCCAGAGCGAACCGGACTGCTGAGCTCCCGGGACTGAATTTCAATGCTGGCGGCCGAAAACAAGGCAGATTCAAAAGCACGTCAGAGACCCTCATTCAGTACTCAATGGTCAAGCGAATCAATCAAGGGCTTCGAAACACTTACTCAAGCAGCATACTGTTAACGTCTTGAGTGAAAAACTTTTGCTTGCCTTCTCCTTCTGAGCCTTTGGCAGCCTGCAGGGTCATAAAGAGAGTCAGTTGGCTTTTTAACTTCCCATAAAAGTAACCTTCGGTGCAGAGGATGGACAGAACAGTCAGGTCAGAGAGAGCGGGTGTTCAAACGGAGAGAAGGCTCAGGCAAGAAGCCTGGTAGACTAACCTGCTGTGCTGGATTAAAGTCTAATTAAAACACTATTAAATTTATATGAATGTATGGGAGTAGCGCTTAATACGGCAATTATACGTGGATAAAAGATTCTGAAACACTCAGTGATAAAAATGGTGGACAAAGAACTGTTCCCTTAAATTCACTGCCTCCACTGGAAAGAAGATGCACTAAACAAGCAATTTCTCATTGAAAATGTAAAAGGTCTGTTATGCAATTTAAGGGCATCACGTCCATCTTCCAAACAGCGGGAGGAAACTAGAGAAGCAAGAGGAAATATGTGCAACCCAGGGAGACGGCATGCAAAATGCCCAATGGCTTCTAGATGGAAAATATAAAAAGTACAGGTTCGTCTGGCTTTTCGAGGAAGTAACAGTACGTTAAGTTCCCAGAAGAACAGTTTCAAGTGCATTGAGGCAAATAGACTTGCTGCTACCTCAGGAAACTCAAGTTCAAAGCGAGGCCCAACTTTTAGATCAATAGTGACATAAGGAGCACCTGAGTCAGATCTCGGATTCTCTTCTCCAGTGCTGGGTGGAGCCCCTCTGGGAAGGGTGGGGGCTGCTTCTGTGGCTGGCCCACAGCCATAGGATCACTGTTCTCATCCAGCCCGGGGGGGCTTGGTTCTGGGGACTCGTACAGCAGTTTGTCCAGATCGATGTCAAAGTCGATGGTGCTGGCGGCCTGCAGGAGGTCACTCTCGTTGGTCGAGCCGATGAGGGAGAGCAGGGGGTCGGTGACGTTGAGACCCGCGTCCACCTCGCGGCTCAGCGGGGCCACGCTGAGGGCCGGCTTGGCTTCTTCTCGCGGCGACGACTCCTTGGCTCTCTCGAATCTCTTCAGCATTTCACTGACAGCCACGGTACCAGAGTGCTTCTTCTTCTTCCTCTCCTCTGTCGCGTTGAGCGGCACAATTCTTTTCAGGAAGAGAGGCAAGAAAAGCAGACGTGAACCACAACGTAGGCTAGGGAATCCCTCATGGCCAAACGGAAGAGGACCCCAGACTGAAATATCAGCATAACTGAGGATTTACATACATACATCTTAATCATTTAGCTGACGCTTCTACCCAAAGATTTTTTTTAGAGAGAAGAAGGGGGTCAGTCACTGCTTGGGGTTAGAGGCCTTTGCTCAGGTGTCCGACACTGAAACCTGTGAGGTGAACCTGGGATTTGAACTAGCGATCTAATCACAACCACGCCATCCTAACCCACTGAGCCACACGCAGCCCCCATAAGGTCTGCTGTGTTAGCTGAGGGATTCAATAAGCAAATGAGATGGCATCAACGCAAGCCTGAGGCAGGTACTGAAGAAATAATCATGTAATTGGCAAGCCTGAAAATGGGACGAAATGAACACCATGCCCATCGGGAAACATCAATTACCATGATGTGTTACTGCAAAACACATGTGCTAGACAGGCAGCCATCTCCAAGTGCAAACGGTAAACAACCTGAACTCACCCAGTCTTAGCAATCTTGGATTTTTTGTGTTGACCTTCCTTTTTCTTCTTGACTGACTTTACATCTCCCTCTTTTAATTTCTTCCTCTGAAGACAAGGAGACATAACAGGAAAGGCAGCTGTTTTTTTTTTTTTTTTTTGATGTGCCATTAAAATGCTTCCTAAGATCATAAAATGAATTTTTAAAAAAAGCATAGAAACTTTTAAAGGAAAGCCGTACCTTTGGGGACTTTAGTTTCTTCTTTTCATCATTAATATGGTCATCACTCTCAGATTCTGAAGCTTGTCTGAATTGCAGTGTCCCCGAATTAATATAAAATCCTCCGTACTTTGTTGTGAGCGAGGCTGGAACAAGCTCATCATACTGCAACAAAGACGAGGTCAAAACAGGGTTGTGCTAATAATAGGACAAATATTCAGAATTCAAATATGCACATTTCTAGATATTCATTGCAATGTATTGAAAACGTAAAAGGACGTACAGCTTCTGAGTTATCAATGAATGAATCGGTCTCATCATATCCATAGCCCATATCAACCAAGTCTTGCATGCGATCTTTCTTCCGTTTACTTCCACCCTAATATTGAAAGACACTCGGTTACAAAACATTGCTGATCGGAAACATTTTACAGCCTTGGTCACATAGAAAAGTCCAGACTCACATATTTCTCTTCAAACTTCTTCGCCAGGGCCTCGACCTCCTTCTGACTCTCCTCCTCCAAACTCTTGCTTGACTCTTTGATCGCATTGTTCTGCAAACAGGTTGACCACTTAAACGTCCCGTTTTGCATATGTACTTTCACAATTATGGTCTTTAAATAGTTTTTCTATTACATCGCCGTGCAGCGATGTACAGAAAACCTGTTACCATGTAGTAAATCAAATAAGACCTTAACGGGCAAAGACTAAGACAGAAGGAGAGTGTCCCGAAACCCAGTGTGACACTTACCTTTTTCTTAACAAGTTCAGGGTAGTAAAACTCCGGACAGCGCCTCTGATCAGGCTCGAAAAGGGCGAGAACCAGCCGTAAGCTGGTCTCCACTTTCCCGTTTTGCAAAGCGGCTGCAACAGCCCCGTCCTCCTTTGCCGGGATCTTTAGTAAACTTGCGGGCAACGGGACGTTGCTTGAGAGGGTGGTCAGCTGTATTCTCCGTAGCTCAGCCATTAAGCAGATCCTTACTTGTCTTACCTGCTTACATTCACTGGTTGCTGGTTAACGAAACAATATGAAAAAATAATCTTATATTAGCTGAAAAGCTGGCTCTTTTTGCATGGACCATGCCAGTCTACATCTCGACGCGGGGTTTCAATTAACAGATGCCCTGTAAGCATTTCCCACTTCATCCTATGCTGGATTTCTATAAGGGAAACGCATGAGGCTATTTAACATGCCGCCTAATATGACTTCCTCTCGACCCGCATTTGTACCGATAGGGGCATGTGGGAAATTAAGCATTAATTCCCGGACTCCGTTAATTTAGACTCCCAAACAGACCGAAACTGCGATGTCAACGCGGCAGAGCCTTAATTCCCCATGATATGGTGCATGCATCCATGGCCATGCAAACAGCTAGCCTAGCCTGACTGGATTCACTTGAGATCGTCCCTGCAAATATTTCGATGACACCAGGAGCCCGGGAGAGCTGTGAGTTTCACCGAAAGCAATTTGATCGCTACCAAAATAACACCCTGCTTTGCATCATTAATTCATTTTGGCAGCTGCTGCAAGTAAGTCCAGTGCATCCTCCGTGATCACAAACATTGCTGTTATATTTATGAGTATTACAGTGAATTGCACTGCAACCCCCAAGGTACTTTAACCACCTATTAGAAAGATATAAACGGTAGCTATATAATAGCCGTAAACAGTTATTCGTTGCATGTTTTGCGCCTTATTTATCCCCCATGCAGCTAAAAGCACAGCCTGTCATTTCGTCATCATGCTGCGCCGTGTCGCGCTCGAGTGTGCATGATCCTACATATCTGCCTTTTCCCTTTCTGGGCATTGTCGCCTAGTGGGAAACGCTGCAAATTAAATCCGCCATAAACTGGTAATAAATCGATTTTTACAATTTTTAAAACATCTGTTTTGGGGGAATTGCACATTATCTTACATAATAATATAATAATAATAATAACAGCAACAAGTGCATTTTATTTTGTGCTCCTACAATTACTGATTCTCATTTATTGAGAGTGAGTTAATGGACAGCGGAATAGGGTTACTCAGTATATTTTTGTGACCCGGAAAGATGCTTCTTTTAAAGAAAATACTTTTCCCCGTGAAGCTAAAGGTGGTGGGGGGTCGGTGGCTCATGCAATTACATTTTCCCGTCTAGGGTCTTTCCCAGCCTTGATCTCCTGTGTTGCCTTGAATGGAGTCTAGGTCCCTCATTGCCCTGACCAGGGAAAGCAGAAGACAACCGAAACACAAACCACAATAAAAAAGCAGAATTACTTTGGTTCTAAAAAAAAAAAGTCACTGATATCTTGATGGATGGGCAGAAGTACAACACAGTGGTTACAAAACATCTCCTCAGGGGCAGCCCAGTTATTTCATGTCATGTTTAAATTTCACCACCAGCTCAGCTCATTAAATTAACATAGTTGATTAATTAAATGAGGTGTTGATTAGCCAAACATGGTATTCTAGTTGTCAAGTGGCATGTTGGCTGCTTATGGCAGTACCGGGGTGATTTTAGCAGAAGTTTATAAGATAACGCAACTAGACATAAAATCATAGTTTTACACCAATATCACGTTAAATTTTCTTTGGCACAGTACTATACAGTAAGTACATGTGTGAGGGAGTGTGTGTAGATTCTGATATTCTGCAAACATTTCATTTCAGAGCTTTTTTTATTATTATTTTCATTGACACTTCTGCTTGAATATCATAGTCATAACCAGTTCAGCACAAGGGTATGGCTACAGGCATGCAGGGTGTGGGCAGAACCCACCCAAACTGGCCAAATCTAACCAATCAGATATTAAATGAAATTGCTAAAATATTAAATGAAATTCTTTTTCTTTTTACCTCTGCCCCCCAAACACTGGTGTCCAGGCAGTGTTGCAGTACATGTACAGGGCTGTACACACAACTATATATACACCTTATGTCTGCCTGCAATAATTTGACGTACACTGCTGTGAATCACGTCCCCATTACGCGAGAATCGCTGTCGATATGGGGAGGTGAGACCAGCTCACAGGAATCTTACAGACATGATGGAAGATGGAATTTCATGCTGTTGTCAGCCAACTTTCAACACAGGATTTAGCTCATTTATTTCACCGCTAGTGGGAATTTGCCATATTTCATCATCAAGTCACTTGATTTGCAACTTCAGATGAGCATCTAGACAATAATTTGTATGCAGCATTCGGCTATAACTCTATGTTATGTATGTAATACCACAATTTTAACTCATTACACCAGTGGTCACCAGTCTTGCTCCTGGAGATCTACAACACTGCAACATACCTGCTACAGATAACCAGGCCCTTCAGTAGCATCTCAGTATGAGAACTAACTTACCTTAAACATAGCTGGCTCCAATACTTATCTGTATCAACTGTGTTAAATTAGGGCAGCCACTAAGCTTTGCAGGGTGGTAGAAATCCAGGAACAGGGCTGGTGGTCACTGCTTTACACTGTTTATAAAGGGGCGTACTTTTAATTCATTTAATTTATAATTGGCCACTGTTAACAAAAACCTGCACCAGTACAATGAATTTAAGAAAATATTTGGCCTCCAATGCAGACAGTGATTTCTAATACTCACAACTGCATTTGTCCATCTAAATAAGGCTTATAATCATTGCCAACGGAGAACCTTGGTTTCCCGACACAAATTTGTGTTACTATTATCATCGACGTCATGATTCACAAGGTAACCTGAAGATTTGAGACGTCGGCATGGTGCCAGTTAAGTGGCAGTGGTGGCTTAATGGTTAGGGAAGCGCACTCGTAATTGGAAGATTGCAGGTTTGAATCCCTGACCGACAAGGTACCACCCCCAGGCACTGCTCCCCGGGTGCTGGATTAGCTGCCCCCTGCTATGTCACATTTCATTGTTGTGCTAACAATGGCAATCGCTAAATTCTACAAGGACAGTCATTCTACCTAGATCCCAGTCGTAGTTTAATATCATTCTCAAGATTGCTGATGGTAGACTTTGCTAATACTAAATTGTATTTCAGATTGGAGTCTGCTAGTTGGGTACCCCTGATATGGGAGGAAGATTTTCCTTTATCTGAGTTAAATTGCACATAACAATATAGGGAGATGGTGTATTTTCAAAGGGAATAATTTTTGTATTTTTTTTCCCCAAGGGCGGGGGTGTCATCCTCGTTCATCCCATGATAACTCAATCCCTGCTTGCAGTGTTAAACAGTGGATACGTTCAGCAAACGATTCCTTTTTTCCCCCCCAAAATTGATATGCAGGAGATCATGATATAATGTTGATGACTAATCACATGTGAGTGCTTTCAGCAGACGCAGTTATAATTTATAAATGCATTTATAAGTTGAGAAGTGCCCACAACCTCAAAGGATAATACATACGCATCAAAACAATAACACTGAAAAGGTCTCTACACGCTGTGACAAATTTTCGGATCTGGTTGTCTTGGGAACACGACACTTTCTATTTTGATATTTTGCACAGTGAGGTGTTCTGCATTTCTAGTTGAAACGAGCAGCAATTTTACACTATATAAATGGAAATTTCAGTACATTAAAAAAAATTATCCGTGAATGCCTAAACATCTCCATATCACTTCTATGCTCTTTGTGGTTCTGTAGTAATGGTGTATAAACATGCTGAACAGCTTTTTGGCAATAGTGTTGTGCACTCATATGTAAAATGCATCTGTGAACCCAGCCACCTTTCGCAGACAGTGACTTTGCTGTCTACACATTTGGATTCGTCCCATTAAGTGTGTGATGCTGTTGCAGTTCTCAAGCTCTACAGACATACAGGCATAATGCTGTTTTACTCCTCTGGAAAGTGGCAAATAATTAAATAGTCATTCTTCTTAACAGCAGTTAAGTTAACAGAGTTTTAGTCCAGTAGGGCAGTGCCAATTTCAGTGGGGTAGCAATCCCTGCATTTAATATGTGTCAGCATGAACATTCCAATTAATTCTTTAAAGTTATTTTGGAGATTATCTTTGACAAATGAATGCCCCCCTCCCAGGTCACTGCAAACATGGTCCTTCTCTGAGAACTTTCTAGATGACTGTCAATGACACACAATTTATATTTCCACAAGTTAATCAAAGTTAATTTTACCTGAGTGGTTTCTGCGATGGTTTCTTGAAATATTAAAAATCTGATGGATTAACTTTAGCACTGTGTGTGAATTAATGATTTATAACTTCTTAATGAATGTTTGCAGAGCAGGGCAGCATGGTGGTGCAGTGATTAGCACTGTTGCCTTGACGCTTCCAAGGTTGTGGATTTGAAGCCCACCCCTGCTTGCCAGTTCTGATTGTCTTCCCTGGGTTTCCTCACACAAAATTTAGGGCCCTATTATAATGATCTATTGTGCATTGTCTGAAGTGTATGCCCAAGTTCTTTTAGGGTGTAGGCAAATCCACTTTTGCTTGTTTAACTGTGGAAAAAGGCTGTATTTACTCCTGGGTGTGTTTGGGATGTAACATGCTATGAAGCAGAGGTGGACAATCTTATCCAGAGGGTGCTTGCCGCAGCCTGCGGAAAGGGGCGGAGTGAGATGTGGGCGGAGTGAGATATCATGCAATTACCATATAAGGATACAAGATATAAAGATGGCGGATGACACGGTGCGCATCTGTTGTTTAGATGTGGCACGGTAATTAAGAGCTGAAGGATCTTAGTGTTTACTAGTCTAAATAACAGAATGTCTACAAACACTGTGCATGCGTTTATACTGTAGCTTTTCAAGCAGAACACATTGGTATAGAGACACCTTAATGTAAGGTTTTGCAATTCCCCGACACAAGATTAGAAAAATATACACAACTTAAATTAACCATAACCGTAACCATAATGCTAACTCTAACCCTAATCCCCTGATTACCATCAACGTCATTGCACCCATATATGGTAAATGAATGACATCTCACCCCGCCCCATTCCAACTAATGATTTCTAAATTTCTAAATTAATCACGTATCTAAATCTACAGGTTGAGTTAAAAAATAACGTTAGACTCTCCAAGAGGAATATAGAAAGAAAAAGGAGGCTAAAGATGACAATAAAAGATTCTTCCAATATTTTAACTTTAAAAGATGAAATCACTAATTTGCAGGATAGTAAGGGTGTTGTATTTGAAAATGAAATTGATATAGTTAATGAGTTTAATGATTATTTTACACCGGTGTTCACAGTAGTACATGAGTATCTTACCACCATTTAGTACGAACACAGCGTTGTCTATGCCCAAAATATGTATAACTGAGGCTGATGTGGTACTAAGCTTAGCTAAACTCAAAATAAAAAAATCGCAGGCCCCTGATGGCATCTTACCTATAGTTTTAAAAGAGATGAGGGATATTATTAGCCAACCTTTAACTCTAATATTCCAGAAATCGTTATCTGCGGGTGCAGTACCTTCAGATTGGAAGCATGTTAATATAACACCCATATTTAAAAAAAGGGGATAGAAGTAATCCAGCAAACTATAGGCCAATCAGTTTAACTAGCATTACTGGAAAAATAATGGTATAAATCTATAAAGTGAAAATGGTAGATTACCTGGATGCAAATAACATTCTGAGGGATAGCCAACATAGATTTAGCAGAGGTAGATCCTGTTTAACGAATCTACTTGAGTTCTTTGAGGAAGCTGCAAGTGAAATTGATCACAAAAAGGCCTACGATGTGATCTACATAGATTTACAGAAGGCCTTTGATGTTGTCCCCCACAAATGGCTCTTGCTTAAGCTCAAAGCTGCAGGGATTTTAGGAACTGTGGCAGTTTGGATCGAAAACTGGTTAACAGACAGGAAGAGTAGTTACTAGAGGCACAATGTCACAATGGGCTTGCTTTCATAGTGGGGTACCGCAGGGTTCAATTTTAGGACCACTATTGTTCCTAATTTTCATTAATGATATTGGCACCTATACATACAGTAAACTGGTTAAATTTGCAGATGACACCAAGGTGGGTGGTGTAACAGATACTGATCTAGTAGCAGAGAGGCTACAACAGGATCTAATTAGGATTTAATTAGTGACTGGGCTGATATTTGGCAGATGAAATTTAACACATATAAAACGTAAGGTAATCAATGCAGGGAGCATATATATATAAAGTACAGATATTTTATGGGTTCCACTGAAATAAAGGTAGCTGATTACAAGAAAGATCTCGGTGTCTATGTTGATGCTTCCATGTCCCACTCTCGCCAGTGTGGGGAAGCGATAAAAAAGGCCAATAGAATGTTGGGTTATATCTCTAGGTGTGTGGAGTTTAAGTCAAGGGAGGTGATGTTACATTTATATAATTCCTTGGTAAGACCTCACCTAGAATATTGTGTGTAGGTTTGGTCACCATACCTTAAGATGGACATTGTTGCCTTAGAAAAGGTACAACGGAGGGCTACGAGAATGATTCCTGGTCTTAGAGGAATGTCATATGAAGAGAGGTTAGCTGAGCTGAATCTGTCGTCTAATTAGTACTCTAATTAGGGAGTTGCATTGAAAACCTGCATACACAATGGCCTGGATAAAATTGGATTACCCCTGCTATAAACCTATCAGTGTCATCTCCTATTTCCTTTAAAGGTCAGGTATGCATGCGCCTTGTCGAATTGCTATTATAATGTGCAAAATAAGACGGAGAAATCAAGCCCAATATTATTATTTATTTATTTTTTTTTATTATTATTGCAGTAGTCCCCCAATATCCATGGGTGATGCATCCCAAGACCCACTGCGGAAAAAGTCGAAACCGTGAACCCTCCACAGACCTGATGTACAACGTGATTTTCGTGTACATACTAATGGTACAATATAATTAATGAATTACACACCGTCATTAATCACATTAAATGCAAGGAGGCGTGACACGACAGGTGCAACCCGGCTCCGGTCAATCAACCGGCTTTATAAGCGGAGCCGACACTGAAGCACCTCGCGAAGTATTGAGCCAATGTCCCATTGCCATACTGAGTGTTTTTCTTGTCTTTCGTCTTTCGTCTTTCCCGTGCCTCGTCCATTTACCGTGTGTGCCTTCCTTACCTGCTTGCCTTCCCTCCTGAGACCCGCTCCCGGCCTTGACCTGCCCTCCTTGCTGAGCCCGCCAACTCCTGTTCCCCTCTCCTCTCGTGTCCCGGTCCCATGTCTTCCCGTCGGACGGACTCACCCGGTAAAGACCCTCACGCCCCTTCGGTACCTCGACCTCGGATCCCTTCTTCAGGGGTTTCGCCCTCGGACACAATGCTCCCGATCAGCGCTCTGACCAAGCGGATGTCATTCCTTCGGTCCGCAGCGCTTCCGATCGCCTACCCATTAAAACCTTTGCCCCTGCAGTTTTGGATCTCGGTCTCCCTTCTTGGCTTGGTGTGACACCTAGGCTACTGTTAGATATTTTACAATGAAAATATCGTGTTGTGTACCTGTGCAGAACTTGTAATGCGAAAAAAAATTATGTGTTAAAAATTACCTTATGAGTAGGTATTCATCGGCTTAGGGCCTGTACTTGCTTGGCAGGAGTCTGAAACTGTGTTCGCCAGTGTTCCCCACAATGTAATAAAAACCTGTTATTTTGACTTGTGGGGACAATTTTCAGGTCCCCACAAAGATCTGCGAATGCAATCAAAAAACTAAAAATACCAGAAATCTCGTATTTTGTTTGGTTACTCATAAGCAATAAGGATAGCGCTGGGTAGAGGTTAAGGTCATCATGTTGGGAATAGAAATGAATGGAGTGTCCCCACAAAGATATAATTACAAACCTGTGTGGGCATGCCCATTGATAGACTGGTGTTGCGTTCAGACTGTACCACTGCCTTGTGCTCTGTGCTGCCTGGGATATGCTCCAGGGCCCCTCATGAACCTGACCATGATAAACCATTAGTAGGCAGGTGGACTAAAACACTTAAAATAACTGTACTTATTGACATTTTGCCAGCCTGTAGTGGGCTACTGACAAAAATGCAAGTTCATCAATGGCAGTCGTAAAATGCGTGGTTTCTGACTCGAGATGGATAAATGGATCCATTAGTGCTTTTATAATGTTCTCATTTAATTTGTTAACGTGCATTTTGCTTTGATGTGCTGAAGTCACATTCAGAGCAACTTTAATGCAATTCAGTCTGAGGGAATGACGTCAGTCACTGCTGAGCGTGATGATGTTTCCCTGCACGTGTCCTCAGATTATTACCAGCCTTCACATCTCGTGTCCTGATTCCCAAGGCAGCGCATGGATTTATAAAGAAAACGGATACACTGTTGGATTTAGAAAAGCGGAATAAGAAAACACAATCACGCTGATAAATTGTTGATGTGCAGCACTAAGAAATGCAGCGTTTGCCGAATCACTTATGCGTGATGGCACTTTGCATCGCCTGGAGCCATAATAAACGTTATTTGAACATCATGGAAAGCTAATTATTTATGTTGTCATTAAATTGAAATGAGATCAGATCTAACCAGACGGACATAAATATACCCAGCGTCTTGCCATGGGTTATGCCCTAGAGAAGGTGCTTTGTTATTGGTAACTTTTGCCCAAACAGATGCATTAGCCAAGTCACCAGATAACTGATTAGAAAGATGAATGGCTGGATGAATAAAAGAACAAAATATTTGAGCGGTCAATGAAAAGAAATGGTCTACAATTATTTCTTGGAGAGATGTTATGTAATTTCAGTTTGTTTATGAGGGGGTGGAGGATAAACTGGTTATTGGGGGTTTGTGTAAGAGGTTGTTGCAAATGCTGTATGAAAATGACCTTAGCAGAGTGACGGAATGAAATGCGCTGGGTTTGATACCTGTGGGCCTCCACACAAGCTTGGGTCCTGCGTGCTAAATGCTATATGCTATATGCTAAATGGTACGTGCTAAATGCTATATGCTAAATGGTACGTGCTAAATGCTATATGCTACAGTATATGCTATGTGCGATTTCTGATGAGCATGGCTTTGCTGGCACTAAATGTGTTTAATGTCACACCAGCATAGAATTCAAAGGAAAGGACAGGCTGACAGTCAGGGACATGACAGGGGTGACGTCTGAGTCAGCGATGAAACAGTGGAGAAAAGGACTCATATTTGGAGTGGGAGAGATTGAAGGTTCGAGAGATTTTATATTAGAAAGCAAAAGAACATAAGAAGAGTGGCACTGTAAGAAATTAATTGCCATATTAAAATGTGTTACACAAATTTTATGTTACACTGTTACACAAATACTTTACTTACAGCGCTGACAGAAATTCTTGGTACTGTATGCGTGCTTAATTCAGTAGAAATATTGCAGATTTATTGGTTTTATAATAAAAATCATTACTCATTTGTTTACAAAAAATATACATCACATTGGAAACTTTGAGTAAAACATTCATCTCAAATAGTATTAAATTGATACTTAAATTGTCACTTAATAAAAAACAAAATGTGTGTGGAAGATGCACTATAAGGACACCTGTGGTAATTACAGGAATTTTAGACATAAGTCACACCCATTGTTGACATGCTGGTGTGTAATTAAGCACACAGACATGCAATCTGTAGCATCAAACAATGGCAGCAGAATGGGGGTCATGCAGAAGAGGTTAGTCAGCCCAGCACCGTCATTGGACCCCATTGGACACCTTTCCAACAAGTCTGTTCTCCACACTTCTGTCCTGCAAGAGCTGCTCTGGTCAATCGCAAGTGGAGTGATTGTGAAGTGGAAACATCTGGGAGCAAGTTCAGCTATGACATGGAAGCCACTCAGACACAGAGAAAGGGACCCAACATTAATACCCAACCAGAATGGCAGTAAATCCAACCAGCAATGTTCCAGCATCTAATAGAAAACCTTCACAGAGGAGCACAGGCTGTTATAGCAATAGCAACTTAGGGTGAGCCAACTTCATATTAATAGCCTTTGATTCAGTGAGATGTTGAACAGGCTGGTGTCTCCAAACCTTTCTCTATATACTGTGTATGCAAATATGTTAAACTTTGCTTCTCAATGGACTTTTTTGTCATGAAACCAATAAATTTGCAATATTGTTACTGAATTAAGCAAGTGTCCCTAGACTTTCTGTGAGCACTGTATATGTTACTGCTCTCATACTCCTTTGTTAATTGTGTATTTCTGTATCTGTACATGTGTGTCTCTATATTCATGGTCCTTGTCAATGCGTATTGTTCTGTTGGCTGGGGGCTGCTATATGACATGCAGTGACAGTGAAGACTCGTGCCTTATTTGTGATGATTAAAATAAGATCACAAGTGTGTCATGGTGGTTCACTGTAAGCCCAGCCTCATGTCCCAAGCTTCCTGGGCTGAAACACAAGTTCACCATAACACAGCCTGCAATGAGGTTAGGGTTAAACGATGGAAAAAATACAAAAGTTAGTGCCAGAAATTATTTATTTATTTTTTATTTAAATTCATTTAAATGTTGCAACAGGCAGAAGAAAAGGGCTTTCTTATTTAAAAAAAAACAACATTACTGCACAGCAATAAACAGATTTGTGACTCACAGGTGATGGACAAATAATAACTAGTTTGAACATTTCATTTAAAATTTAAGGGTTGTTTTTTTCATGTGATGGCCAGATTTTCGTGTACACGTTGATCAAAAGATGATGACATCATGGCGAGATCTCCTATTCTGTTCCAATTTCTGATTGAATTCAGTTTTATTGGTGAAACATGTATAAGCATAAGTACCAAAACAATTTAGAGTGCATCATAGTGGTCATTGTAACTAGGAGAATTTTCAATCAATGTCACATTTTCAGGAATGTCATTGCAGAGAAATTTTCATTTAGAGGTAAAAATATAGATATTGTTGGCATGCCAAAGTTGTTCAGTTTAATAAGCTTTTCATTATACACAAGTTGCATAATATGTGAAAAATGGAACAAACCTGGTGGAAATACCGGCCCACTAGACCAGAGGTCGGCAACCTTTTTAAATTAAAGAGCCATTTTATCCTAAATGTCTGACCCAAGAGCCGCAATAGATATAGAAGAGGGTTTGAGATGCGTTTTTTAATGCGATATTGGTATATATGTATTTAACACAAAAACAAAATTTAAAAGAATTATAAAAAAATAAAGAAAAACAATTTTGGTGTGGGGCGCTCTCAGTTTTAATCAACTCGGACGTGTAGCAGCGCATAGGTGACTAATATCACAATATCGTTCAGTTCTGTAGCGACAGTCTTCACTCTCACCCAAGTTCGTTTGGCTCTGCAGTTGTCTGTCCTTCACGCTCCACTTCACTACTTGTGTAACTGCGCTGACCGAGCCGTGCAAAATGTCCTCACTACTCCGAAAGCAGCTGGTTATAATATGTGAATATGTGAAAATAATTTCACAAAGACCTAGGAAGGCGTGGTGACGATTTACTACAAAAAGTATATGAAAGAATTAGAAATGAATTAGAAATCCCAATAAACTTTGAAGCCTACATCCAGTCTCGGACGCTGGAGACGTACAGTACTCTCGCCGTAGAGAATTTCTTTCAGGAAGATTTAAATTGTGCTGTTAAGGCATCACAAAAACGTGCGCCGGACCGTCTCATTCGCATATAGCTAATATCTAAATGAAAAATAATATTAACCCATAATTAAGTTATTTATATTTACGAAAGCATTATCATAGTGTGTTAAGACGTGAACATGTGAATGCGTCTATGGTTCTGCGACGAGCCGCAGCCTCGTGCTCAAAGAGCCGCATGTGACTCGCGAGCCGCAGGTTACCAACCCCTGCGCTCGACCATCACAAACTACTGTCACATGTTCTGCCACTTTCAGTTCGGCATGTTCCTATGTGTTGCAGTGGCGTCTCATATCTTATTTGAGTTTTTCTGATGGTGTCCTCTGGAATGGCAAAGTGACAGTCACCGGGGCTACCTGGGGAGCGACGGGAGAATCGGCCATCTCATGGCCGCTGGGCTGAGCGTTCTCCTCGTTCATCTGAGAAACCTCCGTCGACACAGCCTCGAACCCGGGAGCCATGTTGGCCACATGCAGGACGTGCACCCTGTTCCTGCCTTTCTTACTCAGGATGCAGCTAAACACTTTCTTGAACCCTTTGCGGAAATGCTTGGACACCAGGGCGTACACGATGGGGTTGAGGCAGGAGTTGGCGTAGGCCATGCAGTGGGAGAGTAGTCTGAACGCGTAGGTGGTCTGGTTGAAGGGGAAGTCACCATAGAGGTAGCACAAGATGACTACATGGTAGGGGAGCCAGCAGATGCAGAAGAGCACGGTGACAATGATGATCATCTTAGTCACTTTGCGCTTCGCCCTCTTGGAATCAGACATGCCATCGAGAGGGTCCACGGCAGTCCAGAGGTACTTTATAGTTCTGGTATATGAGAGGCTGACGATGAGTACGGGGATGACGTAGCCGAAAATGAAGGTGCATGTGTCCAGGACCTTCCGGTTGGACTCTGCCCAACTGGGAACGCACACGTTGCCATTTGCGAAGTCAATGAGCTCATAGTAGCTGAGGTACGGCCCGGCAAAGACCAGCGAGAGGCCCCAGATCACCGCCATGGCCGCTACAGCGTTCACCGGTGCCCTGAGCTCCCTGGAGCGCAGGGGGTAGCGTATTGCCAGATACCTGTGCAGCACGGAGAAACGACCTTACAGTTATTACAGCACTGGGCTAACATCAGCAGCATGGAACAGAACAGGCAGCCATTGTATCTACAGTACAGATTTTATTCAGTATTATTGGTGTCAAGTAATTTGCAAATGTTTTTATCCAAAAGTCTTTTGAGGAATTGGGATTAAGGGTTAGCCTTAAGGATCCAATGGTGAAATCACTTTGCTCATGGGATTTGAACTGTAACATTCTGATCATGAGTACGGAGTCCACAGTATAGAACATCACATTTATATGTTTAGCTTATACTGTATATATATGGTGTATGTCTGATGGTGGGAGAGTGGTTTGAATTTGATTGGATGAGGTGGGGATTCTGATGAAAGCCGGACCTTATGATATATGTACTGTATACACGCACAGAAACACACACATATAGGAAAAAGCCTAACCCCAATCATGTCTCCCTTAACCCCTACCCAGCCCTAACCTTAACCATAAGCAACCAAACAAAATACAGCACTTTTGCTATTCTTAATTTTTTAATTGTATTCACAGATTTTTGTAAAATTTATGTCGTCCAAATGAGGGCCTGAAAAACTGGCATGAAGTTTCATGTCTTACCACACTGTGATCAGTGCAGATGTGTTTTATGCAATCCCCGCGCACACACACACACGCAAACACAGTATATTTTGATTGTAGACTTCCACCAATTAATTCCTCTGTCCCACTGGTTATCTATTGTAGGGTTGCAGTGATTGTTTGTAAACATTTTTTCTTAGCCATGATGAATTCTTAATGGCAGCACAGCGGCGCTACAAAAACGAAGGTAGTGTAATTTATCCCCTGTCAAAACGCCCGTCCGGATAAAGGACGGCCCTATGGATGAGTCATGAATAAAAGATGCTACTGGAGGGCGTCTCTCACTCAAACAGTATAATCCTGCGGCCCGACTGCTGCACCTACATCTCTCCCCATCATTCCTACATTTTTTTCCGTCAGGACTAAAGGCTTCCAAGCTTTCCCTGCCGGCGTTTTAATTCACCGCTTCTCCGAGGGACACGCTTAGGTGTTAATAATGCATTTCTGAATTCTAAGAAGCTGATATCACTTTGGCCCTAATGACTGGAGCTTGAGAAGAATGTTCTGGTAATGGGAGGAGACGTCTGTGCTGATGAAAGCCATCCTGGCCTGCCCGTTCCATGGCGTCGCACATTTGCAGTTGTTGGGTAACAGCCCCAGCAGGCTATCTCACAACTGAGTATTATATAAGTAATATTACTCACACTTGTTACTCGGCCTTAATTGGAAGTTCAGCTTTGTTATATTCATACTTAGTGGACTCCTCGGCACCTGAAGGTATTTAATGCATTATTTGCCTCACCTTTATACCACTCTAAACAAAAGCATCTGCTAAATAAACATGCAACAGAGGCTTTTTTGTGTTTTGTAAATATTAACGTATCTGGGGCAAACGTACCATGTTTTTGTAAAATATTGAACGTAACTTTGCTTTTCTTTGTGTTTATTTTCTCTGTGCAGTGCACTCCTAGATAAGGCTTTGAAAGACGAACCGTAAATCGTGTATAGTTAATACCTGTCGACGGAGACGGTGGCAAGGGTGAAGCTGCTGGCGTACATGGTGAGGTTGATGAAGAAATGCACAGCCTTGCACATGAAGGAGCCGAAGACCCAGCCCTCCAGCGAGTAGATGGTGGCCTGGAAGGGCACGCAGAAGATGATGAAGAAAAAGTCGGCCACGCTGAGGTTGAGGATGAATAGATTGGTGGTGTTGTGTCCCATCTGCCCGTTCCTGAGGAGGACGGCCAGCACCAGGACGTTCCCGACGGTGCCGAGCAGGAAGATGAGGGAGAAGACCACCGAGACGATCAGCGCTGCTGGGTTGCGCTGGTAGCTGTCCGACATGTTCCAGTGCCCTCCCAGCTTGCTCATGTCTTCCTGGTCAGCCATAGTTTGCTAGTGAAGCAGGGAAAACACTTTACTCTCTGTCTCCTGTCCAGACATCCTATAGCAAGGATAGGTAAAAGAATTATGTACTATTATAGTTTAAGAATACATGCAGGAGGAAAACACAGAATGGGGGTCTATGCTAATTTCATTATGAAGCCATCCAAGATGTGATGTCATCCAAATCTTCCTTTGGGTTTATCAACGATGTGGCTGTACCAGTCTGAGATGGAGATGCCATAATCCCACATTGCAGTTTCTGCATTGATGTTAAATTTTACTGTATAAATCTAATGCCAACAGGAACATCCTTTTTATTTGTCAATTATGATGAATGCTGGACCGTAACATATTGAAAATCCATTTACTTTTTAGATATAACAAATGATTCCTTAATGAACCAACAAACCATACAAAAAAGTATTTTAAACAGAGACAGATGCACAATTACACAATAGCTAATAAATGTAGTGGAAAAAGTATCTCTCAGGAAAGTACCTCATGTTTGGTAATTTTATGACCAAATGTTATGCAAAACTTCTGTTAAGAGAATATAGGTCTATTAACAGAAAGTAGTTACACAGTCGGTCCAATGTTGATTTTATTTTGAAAACTCTGCAGTTTTCTTGTATTCTGTGTTTAAAACAAAAAGTACTGGCTTTGTACTGTAGAGTACAAGTATATATCATCCTCAATCAGCGGTCTCTAAGCCTGTCAAGTCCCCTGTGAGAATGTAATTTTGAGAATATAACTGTGGTCCTTGTCTCTGCTCATATTTCCCATGATATTAAGCGATGTGATTATCTTTTATGAGAAACCAAAAACATTTTTTTTTTGCTCAAAGCACCTCATAAACCTTAAAAAATATGCAGGCAGCGAGTCACTTTGCAATGAAAATCATTATCGTGACACTCCCATGCCTGAGCAAACACATAAATAAAGCCAGTAGAGAGTGACTGAAGGATGAAGGGCAATGCCATTATCTATATTTTCAACAGTCGATTTTCATTTGCTTTTTCAATCAGCCCACAATGGCAAGGCTGTGTCAGGCTGTGTTGCATTTAGCCTTGAGATTATTAAGTAGACTTTTTTTCCTGATTAACTAGTTAGTTTGTTTCCTGATGCGAGGCAGGTGCATTTATGTCCAATTCAAGAAATTATGTTTGAATAACCTACTGTTAATATTTTCACAAAAACAGAAAAAACGATATTTCACCGTCAGAATCAACTGCTATAGTGTGAATCAGAAAAAGAATTTAATCTACATCCCATCTAAAAATACATTCTTACCCAAATCATGAGTTCATATTTTGTTTTGTAAAGCATAGAATGCAAATTTAATTTGACATCTGAGCTAAAGTCTCACATAGTGCCTGATTTCTAAAAAGACACTGTCAGCCCAGATAAATCACTAGCAAATTCTGATCCTAATGGTTAGTGGCAGGTAGTGGACATATCAGGGGTTTATTAAACATTATAAATATATAAATGGTCAAGTACTATTGTACTATTGCATTACTAAAGTCAGACATGATGATGTTTATATCATCATCATCATCATCATCAACCCAGGCATTCGATATCAGTGATGGTGTTGGCTTCAGTTTTTTATTCCACCGATCCCAGTCAGCAGGATTATTGGACATGTTGAATGCACTGGCTCAGGGGGGTTGGGAAGGGGGGGTAATACCCCAGTCTCACACCTCCTGCGTCTCCCCTGCTGTTTGTGGGTTTGCTCTGGAAATATATATGATTTGTCTTTAGTGTGGGTATAAGGCGGAAATAGTGTCTGGATGGATAGACTCACAACCATAGAAATGTTCAGCGATACAACTTGTAATGTTGCAAACTGCGTGGATATTCATGCCACCTGCTGTTGTGTCATACAGTATAAGTATTCAGTACTTTGATTGACCATATTTGATCTGTAAAGGGATGTCAGTGTTTTGACTTTGATTATCTTTAGACTTTACGGTATCGCATGGTTATGCATGCAAATGGCTTTATATTTTTCAGAATAATATGACTAATACTTAGTTTGTGTGGCGTTTTTGTAATAATTTTTACTGCAAAACAAATATAATAATCATTTTATTGACCATTACTGTGGTTTAATAAGAAGATAATCGAGATAATCCAGATGTTACTTAACAAAGCGCACACATCCAGCAATGAAATACATACAAAATAATTGCACGTCAATAACAAGTCACATTTATTTTCTGCATACAGTAAATGCACATTTTCTGCTTGAGTGCTGATGCTCTGTGGTTCTGGAGGCACCTGCCACATGTACTTACAGCTGCGTCCCTTCACACCTGGAGAAAGCAGAGCGCAGCAGCGCTTTCCCCGCTGGCAAAATGCTGAGCAAATCAGTCACCACCTGCAACAGGAATCCTGGCACTTCTGACACACCTCATTTATAAGGAGTATTGGAAACTGGGATTAATCGCTTCATTAGAGCCACCTCACTTATCAGATAGCCCCCCAGGGGGAGCGGAAACAGCTTCCCGTTATTGGTGAGAAGGATTCCCATAGTCCTTGTGCCAAAAGCACTGGCTCAGCGATCAAAGTCATGTTGACACTGCAGCACTGCAAGTGTCATGCAGTGAATGTCTTTCTGACAATTACACGAGAATATTTAATGCTTCCTACCAGCTCTCCTTCACATGGTGTAAATATGTTCCCGGTTTCAGGTTCCGCGTCTGTTTAGTTCTGTGCTTAAGTTCTGCTTAGACAATGTAAGAAACACGCAAACGGCAAAGGCAGCAATCGGAACCATGTAGCAGGCAGACAGTCATCTCTGGCATATCGTACCATAATCTGCAGCTGCAGAGTCCTTGGGCAGCTTCTGCCTTTAAGGTGTTCACTTCGATTTTAAAAGCATAAATCATTAAACATGGAACTGTTTGAAATCCAAGTGTGTCATGTTGTATTTTTTGGTATATTCATTACGGATTGCAGCTGATCCTGCAGTAAAGCATTTGACAGGAAAAGTACACCTTTTTGTTGGTGACTGCCTTCTGTGTGCATCAGAAATTACAGATACATTTCAAAACACCGATAGGATTTTGGCAGTAATCTCAGGTCAGTGACAAAACTGAAATACCAAACTGCAAATTGATGTGAATAGTTTTGGGAAATGACATGACACTCAGAAGTGGAAAACATAATTACTAGGCACAATTACCATTTTTTTCAGTCAGCTCCATGCTTTAAAAATCATGCAACAAATTCA
Organism: Mormyrus hasselquistii; assembly: GCA_026779605.1. Classification (NCBI taxonomy): domain Eukaryota; kingdom Metazoa; phylum Chordata; class Actinopteri; order Osteoglossiformes; family Mormyridae; genus Mormyrus; species Mormyrus hasselquistii. The sequence goes on along the minus strand of JAODKE010000101.1, from coordinate 24,043,933 downwards.
ATTTGTTCCTCTTATTGAGTCCAATAAATTCAGATTTCATTATTTATTGACCTTTTTTTATGGGAATTCCTTGTACCCAAGAAAAAGAGTTAAACTGGCATCAGATAATACAATATAGAAAAAGTAGACGGAGATGAACAGATTTTTTAACCTGATTTTTTTTTTGTGAATGTCATGGACTCACCAAATTGACAGGAACTTTCAATCAGTCCATGGTTCTGTTGCTCCTCTGGTTGACTGCTCTGTTTCTATTTTCCTTTTCACTTCACAGGAAATATTTGGTGTGTAATCCTGTCCTCTACTTCCGAAGGCACCGCTCCTTCCTCTATCTCACTCTGCCTCTCTCCCCACTCCCTCGCTCTCTCCCTCTCTCACACGTACATGTGAAGGCTCCACCTCCGGGTGTATTCCCCTTAATATCTGCAGCGGCAAACCATAAAGTTGTAAAATCCAGCTCAGATTCCCCTACTATAAGTGAAGAAATGAGGGATTGTGGGTAATTTATGCCGTTACCAAGACGATACTGTTACCAAGAGTGCAAATTGTACTGTAAGTGGAGATGGTGTATGTAGATGAGTGTTTGTAATTTAGATTTTATTTGTTAAATTCTCTCTGCTGTTGGGGATGCTGTTTTTTGTGGGGGAAGTTCATTTTACTACTTTGCACATGAAATGGTGCATAAGAAAAAATAGTCTGAAACCATATATGTAATATAAATTTATATATCCCTGCTTTTTTGCTGCTGCTACTTATTTCAGAGATAAGTAGATGGTAACTAGATATAAAATATATACATTATGATTGTAAATCAGGACTTAATTTGGGCCGAAAAAATCAAATGAATGAGCATCAAACAAACCTGGACTGGATGGTAGAACATCACAGGGCATGCACACACACACTATGGGCAATTCAGAGACACCAGTTCATCTAACTGGTCACTAGAAAGAAACCAGAGCACTCACTGGTAACTCAAACAAATGGAAAGTATTTATTTTTGTTTATATTCAGTTTTGAACACCAGTGCTTGCTCTATGTGTCTTCACAGTTTTTACAATATACAGCAAAAAGTAAGATGGAAAAAAAGTAAGAGAACACTCTATATTTTTTAAAAATCTGCATTTTTATATCCTGCTTTAATCCCGATTCTGCTGGCAGAATTCTACACTACACGGCAGACTACTTCCAGGCACAAAGTTTCTAAGACAGCAGCATGCAAAAAGAAGGTGAAGCAGGAGACGCTGGGATCTACCAGGAATCAGCCAGGTAGAGGGTGGAAGCGACTTTCTAATGCCAGACATGACCATTAACTTATCTGAGAGTTTCTCATCAATCGTAGGATGACCTCAAGTGACCTTCAAAAGCAATAGGAAACATTAAGTGCAGGTGTGAAGTGCACGGCTTGGCCAGTTCATATCAGGCTCCTAGAAGCAGGACTGAAGACCCATAAAGCAAGGAAGAAGCCCTTCATTAATGAGAAACAGGGAAGAGCCAGGCTGCAAATATATATATACAGTATATATATATATATTATTTATAGACAAACACACTAAAATTGAGAAATGAGTGAAACAAAAAATTGTTCGGTGGTTTCTTAATTTTTTCCATACCTGTATGTTTGCGTCTGCATACCTCAGTACGTTCCCACTAACAAATGGCAGCAACTCATTAGTAATGAATCAAAAACAGTTATAACTTTATGACTATAATTTTCTATTCATTTCTTACAAAGTGTTACAACCTAAGCAATGATTCTAAAGCATTCATAAAGAACTTCATAAGAGCAGTCGTGTTGTGAAGTGGTAGCCATAGATTTACACAAGGCCGGCCCTGGCTGTTCTGGTGCCTTATGTGAGATTCTGCTGAACACTCCTCCCCCAGAGTAGCATAAAACAAAGTCTGTCAATTCACTTATATTAAAAACATTTCAGTATCACAGGGTATGTGGCCTGTTCGCTAGCTGACTGACGTCTCTTTCACAAAGGCAATGAAATATTAAAAACTAGCGTAAACAGCTGTAAACTCATGGAATACAATTTAGAGGTATTTCTTCTTTTTTCACTCTCTATTTTGTACCCCCTTCCCCCCCCCCAATCAAATGACGCCCTGAGAGATGCTTATGTCGCCTGTGGGGCGGACCAGCCCTGCATTTCTGTTCCTTTGCTGCACTATGCAAACAAAATTGAGAAAAATAATGTGACCCATCCGTCTACCTCTGTCTGATTTGTGCATAAAGCAGCTTCATTATGAACATTTTCTACCTCCATTTCCAAAGTCACGCTGATGGTTATATAAAACTTCCATCCTGAATCCCTATTGTGGACCGAGTGGCTGCATGCTGTGAAAAGAGGAGAATGCAGTTCGAATCATGGAACACGAGAAATACAGCGGCAGTGGTCTGTCAGGAAAGGAACAGAATGTCAGACCTTGAATGAAACAAAATCACTTTAAAGACACAAAGCTATAATGCAAAGGATGTTGAAGAAAAAGGGTTTCCAAAAGGAAGCGGCATCATCCAGAAAGAGAGGAGAATATGGGGCTGCTCACCCTTGAGTGTGGTGTGACTGTCCTTCCGTTCCTTCAGTGCTTCACTGCTGCCTGTCTGACCCCATTTAAACGCTAATGAAGTGTCAGGCGCAAAATGGGTTGGCTGGGTTTTGGTATCTGGGGCAGTAGGAACAGGGCCGGTGATCACTTTCTGCGGAGCTGCGGAAGCGTCGCAGTACGGCACCGTCCCGCCACAAAACACCTGGAGTCAGTTGCTGATTGCATGAACTGTTAATCTGATGTGTTAGAAAGACACCAAGCGGTCGTCCTCGCTAGTGGGGCTCCTAGATTTCCTGTTATTTTTTATCTTGTATGCTTGTATGTATGTTTTTTTTCCTTGTAAGCTTTTTTGTTTGTCTTCTTATAGCACGAAGGTGCAAAGAAAATGTCCCTGTTCCACTCTCCAAAATTCCCAAATGCAGTGGACATATTTGCCCCCCCCCCCCCCCCGAGTTTTTTTCTTAAGCACCCAAATCCAGCCCCTTGCCATATTTCTGCCTCCTGCTGGTGCAAACGATAAATTTTAATGATCAACGTTGACACTGAACTTTCTCTAACTGAAAACATTTTGACATTCAGTGAAGCACATAGATGTTTAAGATATCAGATATTCGGTAAAGCAGACCTCAAAGACTGCACTGTGTGGCAGGGAGCTGGGAGGGAGCAAAGACATGGACCATCTGGAGGTCCCCGAGGACCAGGTTGAGAAAAACGGCAGTAAAGATTCCTCACAGAAGCTTAAGCTATTCATAATTGTCCTTTGAAAAGTTTTCTGAAGGTATGCGTGTCACGCTGCATTATGGTGATGTTATATTTGATTACAGATAGCAGTCCCTTGGGTGCTAAATGCTAATAATCCACCCAGCTGTTCATGGTGCTACGACAATGCTCAGTGTGACACTTTTACTCATGGACAGGTCATAAGAAGCTAAAAAAATAGCCCTTTACCACAACATAAAGTACTTAGAGTATAAACACAGGAACAAAGGAAGGCAATTGGTCACAGATAAAATATGGTAATAAAATTATGACAGAAGACTAATACAAATAGTGAAAACTTTTTAAAGGAAAGGATGAAAAATTATTGTGGTAAAAGCGTCAAGCAGCACCTGAGCTCAGGATAAAGTGAAGCATAAATGAATGAAAGCAGAACAAATGAGGGAAACATTCGGGAGAGAAGATGACCCTGACATTTAGGCTGCATGCGAGGACGTATCCTGGCGCGGTTTTAACGGTGAGATGAGGAAAAACTCGTTTCATCTTTTGCAGGATGAGGGAGAACAAGAGTAATAAGGCAGGTCATCATCCTGTATGGCAGGTTACAACGGCCAGCCAGCCAAGGCCTCCGAGGAGACGTTATCAAAAGGGCCAATATCACTCATGCTATGCAGCTAAAAAGCTAAATAGCCGCATAAACATGGTGATATTATGCAATGCAGTTTAACGGCAGTTATTCAAAATGGTGCAGAAGTCAAAGAAAATTATGTTAAAATGATCTTCATGTTGGTGTAAAACTGTCTAAATATATCTGTCTAAATGTGTTAGCTTAGCTCCTTTCCTGCACTCACCCCACTATACGCAAGAACCATACAACACACCCATGTATTTCACAACTCGACCGCCGGCACACCATGTTCAGCTAATCAATTCCTTGTCAAGTTACCTAATTCACTTAATTAATCAATTCAGCTAGTGGTGAGTGCTAACCAATACATGGAATGGCTGAGGAGCGGTTTGGGAACTGAAGCGGTGTTCATCTAGCCATCCAACTAGATATAAGTAACTTTTTAGAGAACAGAAGAAGATCTTCCTATTTTTTGTTATGTTACAGTTCATGTGCATATATTATTATGTCATTAATTTTTCGAGCTAATATAAATGTACTATCTGGATAAACAGCTTTCAGCATTTCCTTTGACTGTAGGCTTTTACATAGAACTGTAGTTTTCTAGGAGTGACAAATGGACCCCTTAACATGGGACAGTCACACTTTACTTGATGGGGCAAAAATACCTAGTAATAACACAATTACTACTTAAGCACAAATCATAAACGAATATAGTTGCTATTTGACATAGAAAATGCATCATGACTTATTAATGATGATCAGATATGATATCAGTATTAACTTGTGTTATTCATGACTAGTTCCTTCAGTGTTTCTTTCAGTAGTTCAGTAAGATTAACAGAATTAGTAGATATAGTAACAAATACAGCAACTGCTTGAGAAAACACACAATTCATTAGTGATGAATTAACATGAAATAAGTATGTAACTAAGATTTTGTTGTTAATGCATAAGTAATAGCATACTGTACTATACTGCTCAAAAAAATGAAAGGAACACTTATCAATCAGAATATAGCATCAGGTGAATTAAATTTCTGGGATATTGATCTGGTCAGTTAAGTAGCAGAGGGGGTTGTTAATCAGTTTCAGCTGCTTTGGTGTTAATGAATTTAACAACAGGTGCATTAGAGGGGCAACAATGAGACGACCCCCAAAACAGGAATAGTTCAACAGGTGGAGGAAACTGACATTTTCCCCTGCCAGTAGCATGAGGCGATACCTGGACCCCACAGAGGTTGCCCAGGTCGTCCAGCTCCTCCAGGATGGTGCATCAATACATGCCATTGCCAGAAGGTTTGCTGTGTCTCCCAGCACAGTCTCAAGGGCATGGAGGAGATTCCAGGAGACAGGCAGTTACTCTAGGAGAGATGGACAGGGCTGTAGAAGGTCCTTAATCCATCAGCACGATTGGTATCTGCTGCTTTGGACAAAGATGAACAGGATGAGCACTGCCAGAGCCCTACAGAATGACCTCCAGCAGGTCACTGGTGTGAATATCTCTGACCAAGCAATCAGAAACAGACTTCATGAGGGTGGCCTGAGGGCCCGACGTCCTCTAGTGGGCCCTGTGCTCACTATCTGGCACCGTGGAGCTTGATTGGCATTTGTCATTGAATACCAAAATTGGCAGGTCTGCCACTGGTGCCCTGTGCTTTTCACAGATGACAGCAGGTTCACCCTGAGCACATGTGACAGACGTGAAAGGGTCTGGAGAAGCCATGGAGAATGTTATGCTACCTATAACATTGGTCAGCATGACCAGTTTGGTGGTGGGTCAATGATGGTCTGGGGAGGCATATCCATGGAGGGACACACAGACCTCTACAGGTTAGACTACGGCACCTTGACTGCCATTAGGTATTGTGATGAAACCCTTGGACCCGCTGCAAGATCCTACACCGGTGCGGTGGGTCCTGGGTTCCTCCTGGTGCATGACAATGCCCGGCTTCATGTGGCGAGAGTATGCAGGCAGTTCCTGTAGGATGAAGGAATTGATACCATCGACTGACCCCCACGCTCGCCTGACCTAAATCCAATAGAACACCTCCGGGACATCATGCTTCAGTCCATCCGAAGTTGCCAGGTTACACCTCAGACTGCCCAGGGGCTCAATGATGCCCTGGTCCAGATCTGGGAGGAGATCCTCTAGGACACCATCCGTCGTCTCATTAGGAGCATTATCCCCGATGTTGTCAGGAATGCATACAAGCACGGGGGGGGGGGGGCACACAAACTACTGAGTACGATTTTGAGCTGCTGCAATGAAATTTCGGCAAAATGGACTAGCCTGCCGCATCATTTTTCCAATTTGATTTTCTGGGTGTCTTCGAATCCAGCCCTCTGACGATTTTCATTTCCATCAAACGATGTGGCATCCATACCCAGTCCACATCAGTATAGATTTTTTTCCCCATTGAGATCTGATGTGTTTTCAAAGTGTCCCTTTAATTTTTTATAGTGTTTTCTTTTTTGTGCCCTTTTGAGTAAAGTGTAAACAGAGAGTGAAATGAAAGCAGGAAGAGTGGCATGGCGACTCGTGAGGGAAAACACACTGTCAGGTAAAAAGATTTTATTAAAACTAAAGGAGCTCCTGGAAGCAACAAAAAAAAAAAGGACAACAAAACTTATACGTTAATGCTTTTTCAGACTCTTGCGTACAGACAAGCAGAGCGAGAGATGAGCCTCTGGGTGAGACTAAACAAGAAGCGGCAGACGGCACTTAGGCAGACAGTGAACGCAGAGCGGGGGATGGGTCTCCTTTGGGTGATGCGCACCAAAGGGAGCACCGCATATATTCATTCGGCCATCGTGAAAGTCAAACAAACAGCCCAGCCAACCCTGGTCGTCCATCCCCACAATAAAGCAATGCGCTTCTAGAATTTCGATTTGCAGGAGCAGCTATGTGAAGATTAAAGGAAAGATGGAATGGGGCATTAGTACATGCAGATCCTACAGCAGAACCTGCCGCGAGAGACCAGAGAGCAGGCGGAAGAGGCACCTTTCTGCTGCACAATAATCACACGCAAAAAGCGAAAGGAACAATGGAGCAGGTCAGCAAGCACTGAGCTAACGTCCTCATGTGGCCCCGGCGAAGCCCTGGGCTCTGACAAAAAGGCGTCGAGGCTTTCCGACGGCCGGCTACAGAGGCTTAAAAGCCGGAGTAAACAACTAAGCCTTTTAGTGCGTTTTGAATTGTAGATTTTCATAGCTCTATGATTATAGAGGAACTTATACAACAAAATATAACAGCAACAGAAAATTCCATTTAATTTGTAAATTTATTCCTTCTTTATCAAAAAAAGAAAAATGATTGCAGAATGCGAGAGTTGTATTGTACCACTTCAGAGTTTTCATAATACCTTTAAAAGTATGTGTTACCATTGACATTGTATGTTATACTGTATCGTCAGTCTCTGGTCTCCTTACGCCAACTTAAAAAATGATGGACATTTATCACATCATCATCATTATCTAGTCACATTTTAAAAATGTGCATATCTGTAAATGTCTAGCTAGCAAAATTACACTTCTGGTCATTTGGGTGACTTAACCCAAACCTTAATATTGTCTGTTCTGTGTAACCGCATCTAGTACATTAGCCTTTGCAAAGGTTTGTTTTACACATCAAAGGTAAAACTTACACCATAGAAATTGGATTTTAATCTCATCTTTATACTTGATCAACTATCTGCTAAATATTTTGCATTTTTTATGATCACCCCTCCTGGCTAAAAGGTCTGTACTGGTATTTAATAAGCAAATCACCAGCGTTAAAGATCTTATCAATTTCTTTGCCATGAGTGACATTTTTATTCTGATTATATTTTCTGGATTACTTTGGATTCTTTTCACAATCAGGTATGATTTTATAATTTTATTAATAATAAAAAAGTAATTATTTATTACTAGGACAGAAGCCTAGTGTTTGCTCAAGACTGGAGGGGCTTCCATTCTATCTATGTGTAAGAGTGAGCAGGAAGGGGGGTGGGGTATGATCACAGTCTTGGAGATTCTTTATGATGCTTTTCATGATTTATTACAATGCCATACAATGGCAGGGTATCTGAGTTTAATATGCCCGTTTTCCAGGCTGACGCCAGCCTCCATTTTGCAAAAACATAAAATTACGTTGTGGCTACAATAATCTGCTCACACCAAAGTCTCTCGGTATGCTTGGCTCGTGAATTTAAAGTGCAACAAATCCTTGTTCCTTCACTGGAGATCATGTTATAGATCAGGTGTGTCAAACTCCAGTCCTGGGGGGGCCGGAGCCCCGCGTAGCTTAGTTCTGTCCTATTCTACCACAAATGATTCAGCCTATGAGCTGGGTTATAATTAGCACAAGGAGGTGAATCAGGTGTGTTAAATGAGGGTAGACCAAAAACTGTGCAGGGCTTTGGCCCTCCAGGACTGGAGTTTGACACCCCTGTTATAGATGGATGAAAGGGAAATGCAAACTAATTGCTAGGCATGAGTAAATTAATGATGATGTGGAAACACAATCAGCAGCGCTGTCGTCTCATGGCTTCAGGCTCCTGTGTCTGATTCTGACTCTGTGGGAGGTCTGTCTGTGTACCAGTGGTAGTTAGTTTGGGTCCAGAGAAGAAAAGTCCACACTAGGATTTTCTTTCAACCAACCAGTTGAGTACTCTGTGACTGTGACTCTTTATACTCAGCTGGACTTTTCCTCTCGTGACCTGAATTACCCGCCTCTAGTCTGCTCTGTCCTTGTCTGTACTGCTTTTCTCCAGATGGTCCAACCCTCCCTTGTCAGTACCCTGTCATTGCCTGGCATCCAAACATTCAGCTTTGAACAAAATAAATGTTTTCTTATTAATGCTCTCCTTATTTTAATTCAGTTATTTTATTATGCTGCAATCTATTAACTGCCTTAAATGTGTATGAATGTTATATAACCACTTCCACGGAAACTCACCTGAGACCATTTCACAGTATACTCTTAATTCTAATCAGTTACTTATTTCTGTACTGACTCAGCCTGTACATCCATGAAGCGGCAGGGAAACCTTGAACAGTCTAAGTTAGATAGAAGGAGCCTCGTTGTGAAATGGTAGCAGATTTGGCTTCTGAGAATGCAGCTTCTTCTGAACCTTGGTGTCCTTCAGCTACGGAAAGGGGCTGCAGACTGTTTCTACCTGAGGTGACTTTTTCCACATCTCCGTGATGATACACAGGCTGGTTTTTTTTTAAGTGGCAGTGCTGAAATAATGAGCTCGACATCCCTCCAAAGTGTCTTTCATCTCTAAAATGATGTAGCTGTGTGGCCTACAGACTATGTAACAGAGAGTCTATAGGCTGCAGCCTCATTCCCTTGGCTTTCTGTTAAACTCACTTTCCACTATGATGATTCACTGTTTCACTTCTACAACAGCATCATTGCATGAAGAAATTAGCAGTGGGAGGAAGCCATGCCTAGAAACTCAATGTGAGTGGCATGCCGTGCTGTCAGTCATCTGCTAATCACTGATATCTTACTTCTCATTGGCCAGGGACAGCTGTGCGTTTTGATGCGTAGTTTCTCCCCTCATTAGCAAAAATCTTTATTTTACGTGACAAAATAGGCACTGGGGAACACTGATGGGATCTGAGACAAGATACCTAGAAGGACAACTACTGTAGAAGAGAGTAAAGAGAAAGAGAATGACACAATGTTGGCTTATCATCCTTTGCAAAAAAATGCAATTGTTGACATGAATTTCCCTGAATCCTCCCAGTGTACATAGACAGGGGCACCGCTAGACCTTTTGGGCCCCATGAAAGCATATCATACTGGCTTCCCGATTCAGTCAGGTGGCTTTGCTGAAGCTGTATCTCTGCATGACACACCTTTTTAGATAGCAAGTATGAATATCATTAGCCTTCTCCAACCTCTGCTATAATAATAATAAGTTAGCATATTATATAATTATATGTGGGACTAGCAATCTTATTTTACCAATGTTAACATTAGCTATAGAATTTGAAGTAACTAACTCATTTAGCGGTGCTTTAACTCTCACCTCCGGCAGAATTTCTATTGCATACCGAGGGAAGGTAGGCGACAGTGACTCTGAATGGACACTTCTAAACCGCCATTGTGGAAGCAGCTGTACGGAGTTGTGGCTGCAGGGTGGTCGGTGCCAGTTGTGGCGGTAACCCTCGTACCCAATGGCGGACACCAGAGGTGAGGGGGGCTGTCAAGCTGAGGAAGGAGGTCTACCAGGAATTATTAGCCCGGGGGTCTCCGGAGGCAGCTGATAGGTACCGGCGGGCCAGGCGGAAAGCGGCTTGGGCGGCCGCAGAAGCAAAAACCCGGGCATGGGAGGAGTTTGGTGAGGTCATGGAAAGTGACTTTCGGTCGGCCTCAAAAAGGTTCTGGCAAACCATCCGGAATATCAGGAGGGGGAAGCAGCTCCTGGTTCCTGCTATTTATAGTGGGGAGGGGGTGCTGTTGACCTCACCTGGGGACATCACCCGGACGTGGAAGGAATACTTTGGGGACCTCCTTAACCCTGCCTCAGATATATCTGCATGCACAGCCTTCCTGGGAAAGTCTATTCCGGGGTACTGGAGAGGAGGGTGAGATCGATAGTCGAATCTCGGATTCAGGAGGAACCTGAACTTCTCGTCCTGGCCGTGGAACACTGGATCAGCTTTATACCCTTGCGAGGGTACTGGAGGGGGCCTGGGAGTTTGGAAGAGGCTTACAGCCGGGTTCCCCGAGGTGCTCTGTGGGGGGTGCTTCGGGGGTATGAGGTCCGGGGTCCACTGCTGTGGGTGATTTGGTCCTTGTATGAATGGAGCAGAAGCTTGGTCCGCATTGCCAGTAATAAGTCGGACGTGTTCCCAGTGCGGGTTGGGCTCCGCCAGGGCTGCTCTTTTTCATCAGTCCTGTTAATAATATTTATGGACAGGATTTCTAGCCGCAGCCAGGGTGTTGAGGGTGTCCAGTTTGGTGGCCTCAGGATTGCCTCGCTGCTTTTTGCAGACGATGTCATCCTGTTGGCTTCATCTGCTGGGGATCTCCAGCGTGTTCTGGGGCGGCCGAGGGCGAAGCGGCAGGGATGAGGATTAGCACCTTCAAGTCTGAGACTATGGTTCTCAGCCATAAACGGGTGGATTGCCCAATTCAGGTCAAGGAGAAGGTACTGCCTAAAGTGGAGGAGATCAAATATCTCTGGGTCTCGTTCACGAGTGAGAGTAGGTGAGATTGAGAGCTGGACAGACGAATCAGAGCGGCATCCGCAGTTTTGCAGGTGCTTAACTGGTTTGCTGTGGCTAAGAAAGAACTGAGCCAGAAAGCATTTGCTCTCGATCTATTGGTTCATCTTTGTCCTTACCTTCATGTATGGTCATGAGCTATGGGTAATGACCGAAGGAATAAGATTGCAAATACAGGTGGCCGAAATGAGGTTTCTCCGCAGGGTGTCTGGGCTCTCCCTTAGAGATCAGGTGAGAAGTTTGGATACCCAGGATAGTCTCAGTTGAGGTGGTTTGGACATCCGGTGCAGATGCCTCCTGGGCGGCTACCCGGAGGTTTTCCGTGCATGTCTAACAGGGAGGAGGTGCCGGGGCAGACCCAGGACACGCTGGAGGGATTATATCTCTCGGTTTTCCCGGGAACGCCCTTGCCCCCCCCCCCCCCCCCGAAGAGCTGGTAGAGTTAGCTGGGGAGATGGAGGTCTGGGTATTTCTCCTGAAGCTGCTACCCCCGCGACCTGAACCCCAGTCAAGGGGAAGGTAATGGATGGATGGATGACTCATCTGCCTCTCCTGGAACCGTCATCTTATTGTGGTGGAGGGGTTAGTGTGTTGCAAATGATCCCAGGAGCTAAGATGGCTGGGGGATGCTAAGGCAAACAGGTCCTGGGTGAGGAACCAGACATGTGGCTCACAAGACCCCATATGATAAGAAAAATAATTGATCCAAGACTTCCCTTGCCCGGATGCGGCCAAAGGCCGATCCTCGGCTGCAGAAACTAGCTCTAGGGACATGGAATGTCACCTCTCTGGCGGGGAAGGAATCTGAGCTGGTGCGCGATGTTGTGAAATTCCAACTAGATATAGTCAGGCTCACTTCGACGCACAGCTTGGGCTCTGGAACAAGTCTCCTCGAGGGGGGTTGGACCCTCTTCCATTTAGGAGTTGCTTGCGGGGAGAGACGCTGGGCAGGGGTGGGCATACTTATTACCCCCTGGCTGGGCACCCCCCTGGCATTGGGGTTTGTGGATGAGAAGGTAATTTCCCTTCGCCTTCGAGTGGGGGGACAGGTCCTGACTGTTGTTTGTGTTTAAGCACCAAGCGGCAGTTCAGAATACCCACCCTTTCTGGAGTCCTTGGAAAGGGTGTTGGAGAGCAGTCCTCCTGGGGACTCTCTTGTTCTGCTGGGGGACTTTAATGCTCACATGGGCAATGACAGTGAGACCTGGAGTGGCGTGTTTGGGAGGAACAGCCCCCCCGATCTGAACCTGAGCGGTGCTTTGTTGTTGGACTTCTGTGCTCGTCACAGATTGTCCATAATGAACACCATGTTCTAGCATAAGAGTGTCCATATGTGCACTTGGCACCAGGACACCCTAGGCCGCAGTTCGATGATCGACTTTGTAGTCGTGTCATCGAACTTGAGGCCACATGTTATGGACACTTTGGTGAAGAGAGGGGTGGAGCTGTCAACTGAACACTACCTGGTGGTGGGTTGGTTCCGCTGGTGGGGGAGGAAGGGCTGTTTGGTCCCTGTATGACCGGTGGCAGAGCCTGGTCCGCATGGGTGGCAATAAGTCGGAATTGTTTCCAGTGAGGGTTGGACTCCATCAGGGCTGCCATTTATCACTGATTCTGTTCATAGCTTTTATGGACAGAATTTCTAGGTGCAGCCAGGGCGGTGAGAGTGTCCGGTTTGGTGACTTCAGCATTAGGTCTCTGCTTTTTGCAGATGATGTGGTTCTATTTGCTTCATCGGACCGTGACCTTCAGTTCTCACTTGGTCAGTTCGCAGCCAAGTGTGAAGCGGCTGGGTTGAGAATCAGCACCTCCAAATCCGAGACCATGGTCCTCAGCTGGAAAAGGATAGAATGCTCTTTCCGAGAGGAACCAGATGAGGTGGCTCTGCTTAGGATGCCTCCTGGACGCCTCCCTGGTGAGGTGTTTTCCGGTCATGTCCCTCTGGGAAGAGGCCCCAGGGAAGACCCAGGACATGCTGGAGGGACTGGGAAACGCCTTGAGATTCCCCCGGAGGAGCTGGATGAAGTGGCCGGGGAAAGGGAAGTCTGGGTTTCCCTGCTGAGACTGCTGTCCCCGCGACCCGACCGCGGATAAGCTGAGGATCTTCTTTTCTGATAACCACACAAAATTTCACCATTTTATACATGCATTGGGAATCATACTGACTTCTTAAAATGTACACACCATTCACTCACACATGGAACTCCAATTAACCTCCGTATGTTTTTGCACTGTGGGGGGAAACCGGAGCACCTGGAGGAATCCTCACGATGACACAGAGAGAACATGCAAACTCCAGTTAAGCTTTAAAATAAATGAACACACAGAGCCATGGTGGCGACTCAAACCCTGGTTCTAGAAGTGTGAGGCAACAGTGCTGCCCACTCTGTAGTCTGATTTGCTTCTTTTCGCCAAGAAAGAGAAAATATTTATTCTTATTTTTAAACAGTAAATAATGTATTGGACAATGACTGTTCAATTATGTGTCCCAGTCACCCCCCCCCCCGGTACATCAACATACACCAATGAGACTGTATACAATGTACTGAATACAGAGTGTAAGTATAGAGCATTCAGTCAGTTTAGTTAATTTGCGCGAACAAACAAATGAATTGAAAAATACATAACATGCCAGCTTAATTTAACAAAAAAAATCATACTGGTTTTTCATCAGAATAAAAGGAAACTGATTGATTGTACAAGGATTTGCTCAGTGTTTATAGATTCAAAGCCATTAGTGTCCATCACATGTGTAATATTTTCTTTTTAGTGTAGAGCCCTTTGATGCATGACTTATTTGTCGTTACGATGAAACAATGAACGGCTGTGGGCAAGACTGACTGTACCAAAGCAATTTAATCTCACTCAAGGGACTCGCCGTCTACTCCATCTTCTATTTAGTGTCAACTGCAATGGTTGTGTTTGTCTGATAACATAAAGAAGTGGATAAACAGATATTTCAAAGGGGAAATGCTGTGCATCACAGCTGAAGTCTTCCGGTCAAATCACAGACAGTCAAAGAGATTCAAGATTCAATCGCTTATTATCACTGTACTTGACAGAGCAATGACTTTGGCATAGTCAAACAAAACAAAAATTTAACAACATATGGAAAATATGAAATACTCAACAAATATGGATAGGTTGTATTTAGTGGCATGTGTGTCGTGGTTGAGAATCCTTAGGAAGAGCACTTTAGTGTCTGGTTTAGCCTGGATACTGCAGTGCAGAAAAAACTGTTCTGAAGTCAGGTAGTGTGGGCTTTGACTGTCCTGTACCTTCTACTGAATGGCAACAGTTTAAATAGTTTCCAGAGTGTGATGCTTGACTGAGGATGTTCATGGCTCTTCAAAGACAATGAGAGTTATAGTTGCCTTGCAGTGCTGCCAATCTTCTCTGTATCCCTGAAGACTCACTGCAGAGCAGTTGAAAATAAACACTTTATTTGCCATATTCACAAGTATGAGTACAGGTACATAGGAGTACTTCTCTTTGCCTACCCCGTCTTGCTCACCATGAGACAGACATGCAAATGAGAGCAAGTTTGAGAAGGGGGTGCGGAGAAGGGGGCTACAGCACAGCTTCAGCCAACATGCAGTGCCCCTGAAGCTGGGGATTAATAACACGTGACTGTTCTCTTGAGGTTAGGGGTCAAACCAGCAACCTTAGCATGGTGAGCCACTCACCACTCACAAAGTTTCTAGCAGAGAATGGTTTTGATCCAACAACCTCTGGGTTCCACTGCACCACTCTGCTGGTCACGTGTGGTTTACTCTTAAAGGGGAAGCATGCAGGCAGGTTGGCATAGCCTGCAGACAAACAGCACTAGCTGGTTTTGAACCCAAGACCTCCATAATTGGTGATCTGGGTTTATATCACTAGACAATGGAGAGATTTTGAAAAGGTTTGTGTTGTTAGCAGAATGCGCAAGCTGTTGAGCTACCGGAGCACCGTTAATAGATTTAGCAGGCGCAGGGTTCTGACCCACAAGAACTCACGTTCACTGGATTTTAAAGCCAACACCTTATCTGCTCTGCCACCCGGGTTACAATGCTTTCAAAAGACCAACGGTAAAAAAGAATCTAATAACCTCGGGTCCAAGATTTCTTTCCTTAGTGTGTGTGGGAAGTACAGCCCCTGTTGTGCTTTCTTTTGTCAGTGCTCTGGTGATGTTGAACCATGAGATGTCTCTTGCGATGGTAGTGGGCTCAGTGCATCTTCTCTTGAAGTCAATAATGAGTTATTTGGTCTTGTTTGTCTTTAGTGCCTGATTGTTCTCCAAACAACCATGTTGATAGCCTGTGGACCTCGTCCCCGCGGGCTGCCTCGTCGCCGTCTGCGATCAGCTCCACCATCATGGTGTCCATTGCAAACCTGAGAATAGTGTTTGTGGCGTGGGCTGGAACACAGCCATAGGAGTAGAGGGCATAGAGGAGCAGGCCGTGCACATGGATCCAGGGCGTGCTAGTGCTGAGTGCTGAGCAAGAAGTGGATGAAAGGTGGGGACTCAGTCTTACTGTCTGGGGGTGGTTGGTTTGAAAGTCATAGATCCATGCACAGATGGGCTGGCTAAGACCTAGCTCACAGAGCTTGCAGTAGATCCGGTAGGGTATGACGGTGTTAAATGCAGAGCTATAAATAATAAAAATCATCCGTATGAGACTTAGTGTTCAAGGTGGGTGAGAGCCATATGTAGCATATTGCTGGTGGCTTCCTATGTAGATCTATTAGGTCAGAAGCCATGCTGGTGTTTGTCCAGGGTGTTTGGAATTGTGGCTTAGATGTCTGAAAGTACCAAGCTCACCCTAGCATTTGGTAATGATGGGGGTAAGTGCAACTGGTCTGAAGTCGTTTACTGGCAGTTGGGTGTTTGGCAACTGGGATGATAGCAGCGGATCTGAGACAGGTGAGGACAATGGCCAGTGACAGGGACAGGTGGAGAAGATAGATGTAAATATTTTTCCAAAACATGAGAAGCCTCTCAAAATGGAATACCCAGACTGAGCTGTAAAATTCAGCTCATGATAAAGACATTTAAAATCGCTTTCATTGGCTGTGTACCCAGAATCATTACCCCAAAGATTTACTATCACGGGATATGGTAGAAAGAGCAATGGTCTGAATGGCTGTTTAAAGCCAAGTGCTAACAAACCAGGACCTTGTCAGCAGGAAAGCTGTACCTAATTAGCTCTTAATTAATAACTCTCCGAATCCAGGCATGGCAGGCTGTAGATTGATTGGTAAAAGTGCAGGGCAATAGTCTGACTATTCTAGTAAACAAACTGATTTTTTAAACATGCCATGCATCACAAAATTTTCTGCACAGATTGTGTGGCTCAGACACGCTGGAGAAGGCAAATTATTCCATAGACTATGGTAAATTAAATCACAGCTGCGTTTCACAAGATGGCAAGTATACTTCATCAACAAGCCCCCCCCCCCCCCGAAAGACTACAGCTGTAAATGAAACTGAGCACTTTTTTGGCTTGGCAAAGGGACAGGTCCACATTTCCATGAGCTATTCCAGATTGATGATTATATAGGAGGGTGGTTAGTGGTTTGTTTCTCCTACAGTAATTCGAAACTGCTTCGCATTAAAGGATTAGCTTGACAAAGCAACGGTGTGACGCAGCCTAATGTCAGCAGGCCGTACCTATTCATGTATAAAACTGTGACATTCCTGCTGTATTCTTGTCCAGCAAGAGCTGCATGCAGTAAGGAAACTGCCAATTATAGAAGATTCTGATAACAAGTAACTTACCTTGTTTCAGAATTCGAATTATACATGACAGGTCAATTTAGGAACTGTGGTGAGGAAGGTAAAAAAAAAAAAAAGAATTTTAAATTACTCGTATCTACATGCTTTGAAAAAATACAATTTACGAAGGGAATGATAAAGCGAAAAAGCTCAAATTGAACATACAAATACTTTCTCACCTGATAGAAAGAACAGAGCATAAGAATGGCAAATAATGCATAACGCAATAAAGATGAAATGGATGAAGTCTTTAGGAGCCAGTTTCAATGAACTCTAACAGCATAGTTTGCTTGTGATCTAAGGATTTGTCGTCAATTGACTTTCGGGGGCACGAGGATGTTTATCCACTAGACTGTCAAAATGGACATTTCATTCAAAGATAATCAAAGATGATTTTCATGAAGAGTAAAATGGCTACCAGGAGCAGAACTGTCAGCTGTAACCGCAAACCATACCTTCTTTTGTGAAGATATACAAGTTTTTGTTCAATCAGTAAATCAAATGTAAAAATGATACCGAACAGGTCACGATTATGGTGACAGTAGTGCAGTGGTTAGCAAAGATCCAAAAAATCTATTGAAACTATATTGACCAAAACTTCTTCGATTTCCTGTTAGAGTAAAGGAATTACAAGAGTCTCTAAGTCTCTAATCAGTACTAAGTTATTGAATTTAGTCCTAAATATTTGGTCCCCCCCACCCCAATCCAAAAACATGCTAAGGTAAGGTAAGATGTCCGTCATGTCTTTAGAATAGAATTTGAATTTGGTGATCAGTGGTCATTGTGAACACACCACAGCACAGCACACAGTGCGCAACAATGAAATGTGTCCTCTGCATTTAACCCATATGTGATTTTCGTGACATAGCAGGGGGCAGCTAATTCAACGCCTGGGGAGCAGTGCTTGGGGACGGTACCTTGCTAAGGGTACCTTAGTCCTGGCATTTGCCTTCCAGCCTAATGACCTAATGGTAGGTACATCACTTTTGACTTGTTTTCACGTTTGTGGTATCCCAGAAAAAGCTTGTCAGATCTCTGTGGTTGTTACTGTCAGTACTGATTAAAATTCTGATGACAAATTCCCTGCACAATATAAGCGAATGCACAAGCATTCAAAAAAAATAATAGTAATATTTTCTCATGTTGCAATCCCTAGAAGGCAGCCATAACATTCCAGTCTTATGCTCAAATGACTGGAGCCTTAACTATGGTTTGATGCAGTGATTGTCAACCTGTGGGTCACGTTCCGAATTTGGATTGTGGCAAGTTCTGAAAGGGCTGCGAGCCAGAATTGGAAATGTAAGCATTTTGAAACCAGTAAGTTCCTATGTTGATCCACGATCAGATTTCCCGGGCCCAGTCCTAGAATTAACCTATATAAATAGGTCTTTGGTCTGCAAATGCTTAGCATAAAAGTAGTGAACACTCAACCAGTCCAAGAAGCCAAACCATAGATGCTTAATTTAAAATTCCCTGGCGCATCCAGTCAGATTTGTGCAAAAGGCATCGATTGGCGTAAACTGCAGAGTGCACTGCACACCTGATCATAGCGTGAAAAATTTGGTCGTGGTGCAAAAAAGGTCAAGGACCCCTGGTTTAATGCATTGCAATATTAGTAATATATTTCAAATAGAGAAGAAGCAACTGATGGTTCTGTATACATGTTCCTTTTCAGTAGGATTGGTGTTGGAAAGCCCTGGTAAAGATGTCTACCGCCTTGGCAGGTAAGTGCTGCTTTTCTTTCATAGAGTCTCTCAGCCACCTGTTTACGCTCCGTCTGCTGTGGGCCAGAGGCACTTTGCTGCCAGGACGCAGCTGCTGCTTATTCAGAATAATCCTTCAGAGAGCGTAAACGGTAATGTTCCCAGACATGGACGACGAAAAAACAGCCCCTCGTATGTGTGACGTCTGTGCTGCAGCCAAACAAGGTTATGGATTAACATCTGCAAAAAGTGACAACAAATCAGAGAATTTTTCTGGAAATTCCAAGTCAAGTGCATCAGCGTAATGTATTTGTTTAGAGATTCGCAGTTGCATTTCTTGACAATTGCTTTGTTAATTTCTCTTTATTGAAAGCACATTCATCCTCAGTTTTTGGTAGAGCAGTACAGGACACTGTAGCCACATGAATGCTGTTTGAGGTATTGAAGGTGGTCTGCTCATGCTTACAGTGTCTACACAACCTCTTCATAGTCATTCTACTGGCATTCTATAGTTCAACTCTTTTAATATTATTCTGCACTTTCAGTCTATATTGCATTGCATGACTATAACTTACAGGTCAGTCTTTTATTGGTTAATAATTCTGGTGAATGGTAAATTCCACTGTTTATATCTGTCTTAATAAAAAAAAAAACTTTTTTCATGTCATCGGTAAAATCATAAGCTCGTAATTAAAGAGAGCTTTAATAATATATAGTTGGCTCCCTCTGGTGTTCAAACGCAATATCGTATAATTTTCCCCCGCTGTCTTTTCCATTCTTGAATTAAACGCAGTCCGACTCACACCCAACTCGTACTGACGAACAGACAGCCATAAAAGCTATTACTGAATATTAAAAATTCAAGTTAATACAATGGTTTGTAATATCCAGCATACTACTTGGTGAAGATCATGACAAAATTCCACTGCTTCAGCAGTTCATCAGCTTGAGGTACTGTACAGCATCGTATGTACTTTTATCATTAGCGTATAATTACTATCTACTGTACTATTTTTCCAACTTACAAATATGACTTACAGGCAGACTTAGGGGACATACTTCATTTGTATCCTGGAGACTGTCTGTATTGTGTTCCTCAAACAGGGAATACACATGGTTTTGAGGCTGGACTCTCACCACCGCTGATGATAGCATGAAAACTCAAAAACTCAAACTATTTGATGTTTTCCAGACTTTATGGGCACATTGCCTGGGTGAAGACCTGGAACTGACAATTTGTTTTGGAGACAAATCACACCAAAACTGAAGCAGTGCTGCAGAGTGATAAAGAAAAGGGCCGTTTTGACACTTGATCTTGCTAGTGCAATAACTCAAAAAATATTGTAAGGATCTTTTTCAAACACACAGACACATTGTTGAGTGAACAACAGCAAGAGCACAAATTTTAGACAAATTGGCCCAAAATTGAAGCAAATCCTTTTACTGGCAGCAAGGAGAAGGTTGACTGCAGATGATAATTGTCCTTGTAAATATGATAAGTCAAAAAGTTTTTGATGGATCTTATTAATACACCTGATTTCTTTTTGTGATAAATTGCCTCAAAAGTGAAGCAGCACATTTACATGACAGCAAAGAAAGAATAGGAGGCTGTAGAAGACACATGGCATCGGTTTAGCAATGAATTAGGCTTCAGTCTTATCAACACAGTAACTCTTAAAGTATTTGATGGATCTTTTTCAAACTTTGCAGACATGTTGCATAGGTGAAGTTCTGAACGTGAACAAATGTTGAGATACATCACATCAAAATTAAAGCAGCATCACAGAGTAATATCAAACAGAAATATAATCTCAGCCACTTGTTACTGGAACAAATCAAAATGTGTTTCACATATCTTTTTCAGTCTTATTTTTATTTTTCCTTGAGAAAAAAAGTTATGCAAAACTAAAGCAATGCTGCTTAGTGAGAGCAAAAGTAAAGGTTGACTGAGATGACACAATTTGATCTTATCCTATTTATTGTATTTGATCTTTGATGGATCAAATACCACTTCTCAAAAATATTTTATGAATGAAAATTATGCCTGATAGTCTTGAGACAAATTTCAAAAAGACAAAAGCAGCAACACTAGGTGTCAGCAGAGAAACGGAAAAAGAAGCTGTAGGTGCCATCTTATGAACATAGTTAATCCTTAAGTATGGATCCATTTCAAACTTCTGAGGAACATTTTATAGGTCAGTGGTTATCAAACTGTGGGGCACAAGATGATTTTCTAAATATTCTATAAATTTTTCGTAAAAGCTGGTAGCAGCAAAATTTATAGTTGGTGAGCCCCTCCGCTCGGTGAAAATTATTATCAGGGAAATTAATTGTGACACTTAGTTCTAATCCTAGTCAGTTGTGGAATATGAAACAAACAGGTTCAGGTCTGGTAAACCTGATTACCTTTAGAGAAGTCACACAAAGTTGGACTGGAGAGGTGGGGAGAGTGTTCATGATAGGCTTGGGTTGTATTATGGTAATATTTTCAGTTTGCTGTGGTATTTTTGTTCACCAAAATCTGCCAAGATACCAGAATAGCATTGCTTCTGAAAATACATGATACTGCGGTTTTATGTACTGATGAAAACTTAGATACCACCAAAGTGTTGTGTGTAGATACTGAATACTGCATTCTATTTCAAGTTGGACATTATGTGTTCCTAGCTGGAAATTTCACCAGGAACACCCCCTGATGTTGGAATTCCAACTTGGAAATCTGGAGGAACCTCTGCAACCCCAGCCACAGAATTCAAGATGGCTGTGCCCTTTATCAACAGAAGTGAAAGCTGTAGGTGTATACTGTTTATTAGCACTTACGTCTTATCTGTGTCTCATTAAATCAGTCGTACACACAGTACTGTCCAACCTTTCTTTGTGGACATGTTGCCACAGTGTTTGTATGTGC
Organism: Mormyrus hasselquistii; assembly: GCA_026779605.1. Taxonomy (NCBI): domain Eukaryota; kingdom Metazoa; phylum Chordata; class Actinopteri; order Osteoglossiformes; family Mormyridae; genus Mormyrus; species Mormyrus hasselquistii. The sequence goes on along the minus strand of JAODKE010000101.1, from coordinate 24,022,446 downwards.
AAAATACCTCAGAATGTGTTGCCATCATCACGTATTGCTGACAATGGCTAAGATTGAACCTGGCATGACATGGGGCCGGTTTCACAAAGCAGGATTTCTTTCTTAGCCAAATTACTTGTTGGATTTAAGGTAGTCTGGGCTAAATGGAAGTGAATGAAAATAAAGACTGCGGTGCTTTAAATTCGACAAGCTGTCTGGTTCAGCAAGAATTCCTGCTTTTTGAAACAGGTCCCTGGTATTGCTACACGACTTTCCGACTTCTAGTACTGGGATGTGGTTAACTCAGGTGTTGATGCCATTTCCAGTTCCAACTTCCAGGGTAACTGGAACGCAGCATAACATCGCACTTCTCTGAGTGTTTTAGAGTGATGATGATGGAATTACCCATGCTTTACATTTAGATATTGAAGGGGAGCTGGACACTGCGTGTAGTTAACCTTACTGCAAATGTTCATCAGTTGGAGGACTCTTTAGAGACTGGTTGTAATCTAGACTGAAGGCAGAAGCAGTGAGATAGAGAGAACAGAGGATGAAAATCATCCTTCATCAAGGGTCATAATCATGGAAAGAATGAGCATTGAATACTTGGTTCTTTATTGCCTCAGTTCTTGGATCACTCATGATTACATGATCCAGATGTTGGGGATCACTAATGCAGTACTAAGCGCACATGATCTAGATGTTGGGGATCACTAATGCGGTACTAAGCGCACATGATCTAGATGTTGGGGATCACTAATGCGGTACTAAGTGCACATGATCTAGATGTTGGGGATCACTAATGCGGTACTAAATGCACATGATCTAGATGTTGGGGATCACTGATGCGGTACTAAGTGCACATGATCTAGATGTTGGGGATCACTGATGCGGTACTAAGTGCACATGATCTAGATGTTGGGGATCACTAATGCGGTACTAAGTGCACATGATCTAGATGTTGGCAAGCATTGATACTAAACTAGATGAATCCAAACTAAAGTGAAAGTGAATAGTCAAAATGTGACCAAAGAATAAAACCATATATAGTAAGTACGTACTTCCCACTATCCATCCATCCATTTTCTGTAACTGCTTGTGCTATTCAGGATCATGGGGAGTCCAGAACCTATCCTACAGGCATAAGACAGGAAACAACCCAGGATGGGGCGCCAACCCATCACAGGGCACAAACACACACCATTCACTCACACATGCAATGTGGTAACTCCAATTAACCCCTGTGGGTGGAAACCGGAGTACCCGGAGGAAACCCCACAACAACATGGGGAGAATGTGCAAACTCCACACACATGAAACCCTGCTGGAGACTTGAGCTCTGGTCCCAGAGCCAATAGTGTCAAGCACTGCACCACTGTGCTTCCACTACTGCCCTCTAGAGGACATTAATCGTGCAGTAGCTGAAGAAATTCTCTTAGAGCAGATGCAGTTCTTAATAAAGTGGCATGGTGTCTCGGTGAGTAGCACTGTTGCCTCACACCCAAGGATGTTGCTGGAAATTCTGGCCCCTTGGACAAAATGTCACAATAGAATTTGCCCGGCTCACAGCTCCAGGGGTAGCAGTCTGAATCTCTGCCTGATTGTAGAGTTTTACAGCTCCTGTCCAGAGTGCCTTGTGATTGGGATAGGTCTTGGTGTATATATATGCACTGTGATGGGCTGGCATCAGCCTTGGGTGAACCCACTAGATAACCCAAAATAACAGCCAGTATGTGTACAGTGGAGCCATAGTTATTTATCACTTATTTATAAGTGTTAATATTTAAGCTCTTTATCCAGTTTCTGAAGCTACATTCTCATTATAATTCAATATAGCATAGGTATGGTATTGAGAAAGGTGTACATTTTCTATGTTGACAATGTTCATGCTGCCCTCTTGTGGCTCCATTAAAATGAATTGCATTCTGTTGACGGGCAATATTTTGACTTCTCAACAGCTGTGCATGCAGCTGAGTTGAGGTATGCACTTTTATACTGAAATGGCATAGTCTAAAATAGTATTACACTAGAAAATATTATTTGGAGACAGGAGAATAGCTTAGGGGATGAAGCAATAAGTAATAAAAAAACATTTTTATTTTATAAAACATAAATTATATCAATTTCGACTACATTGTATGGGTTGTCTTTTGTAGTGATAACTTTTTGAGTAAAAAGAATGACTACAGCCAATTATGAGATTACGGTAGTACTATTTGAAAAACAATATGTCTGAGAGTGCCATGGAGATTACTATACTTTTCATATACAGATTTATATACAGTTTGGTTTTTCTGCACCCAGGAGCTAAGATTGTTTGAAAAGAGGGTTCTCCAGCATTTAAATGGCAGGTATTTTACTTGTCTCTGTCCAAGTTTCTTCAATGTAAACATAAATACCAGTTGAAATGATGAGTAAATACATATAGGATGCATGTGTCTCATTGATCCGAGCTGTTATATAGTGTAAAGAGGTACATGCAGTTTGTGACTGTCCTCCTCTTCTGGCTGTTAACAAATGCAGAAACGCAACATAAATGGATGGATTTCTTTTAGAGAACAATCAAATTTGATTCAACAATTCATGTTTTGTTCTCCTGTTTCCAAACTCACTTGTATACAACTAGCATTGTTCACGTAAAAATAAGAAAAATACAACGTTTGATCCATACATCCATCCATCTTCTAAGCACTTACCCTAAGCCATGGGCTGGGATGGGAGAGCAGGTTGAAGACCACCAATGATCACTTTTCAACACAAATTTGAATCACCAAACTTTCTTTCCTTGCAGAGAAAAAAATCACTTAAAATTGCTGTGTATGTCACCTAAAATGACATAAGGGCACAAGTGTTAAAGCTTATTTAGTTAGTCATTATCCTAATTGGTAGAGCGGAAAGATAAAAATTAACAGCTTTTGTAAATAGGGGCCTAGCAATTTCATGATAACGGACAGAATAACCACATTGATACAACTTCTAGATATTAAATTACAGAACGAACTTGCCTATCTAGACACAAGGACAGCCTAACTGGAGTGTATGTACACAAACCATACAATGAGTCATTTCTGTTGCTTTTTTTTGACCTCGTTAAAAACACCCTTTTCATCTCGATGTGATACAGCATATCTGATTTATTTTTTGTTCCTGAAAAACTGCTGTTGAGGTCATTCTGTAGAATAAAATGTACCAACCTAATTTGCAAACAAATTTAGCAAGCAAACTGTGGAACGAGTATTATTAATATCTCACCGATGATATATTAGTTACATAATTGTTGGACATCTATGGGAGAAGTAAAGTACTGGTAATTTGCATACTGTCACTAAAAATAATGATTTTTGCGACTGTGGGGGAAAAATGGTTTTATAAATATGTTTTAATCTAAAAAGTTAACTTTTATTGCAGCTGAATCATCATCTCTCATCGTAATGGTCATTCATTGATAATGAGCGGCGCACGGCCGCGTGCATATTAATTTAGTAGCTGGTACGTTTTATATTCATGCTGGTTTTAAATGTTGCTTGACATCTAGTCGGTTTTATGGACTATTACCAATCTGCTCGTTATTTGCCACTGATATATCTAACCTAGTACCTTCAGTAAAACATCCCAAAAGAAACACCACGACTTAAAAGGTACGTGTGGTCTCTGCTTAGAATGAATTTAACCCATAACAAAAAGGCATATTAAAAAAGTAATCTTATTTCAGTGTGAACTTAAATTAATCCTTCAGTATTTTAAATAGAGAGAGGAAATCTCTTATCTCTAATAAAAAAAAGTCAGACAAAACTCTTCATAATTTCTTTCTTTTTTTTCAAAAAAGGGAAGTAAAGTAATCTTATTGTAAGTAAGCTGTGTCCACTTATGTAAGAGGTATGTAGGTCTCTTTTTGCTTCAGTGACTCCCGCCACTAAAAGTAATTAAATTTATCTGTTCTTTTCATATTAGAAAAAAGAAAAAAAAGAAATACTCTGCTCCCAGGATGCTGCTGGAAAAATCTTTTTCGTTCTCTTTATTGTGACTTTAAAATTCGTGGTCAAAATAATAAAGAATCAGCTTGTCTTCCGTGGCTGTCGCCGTGCGTTTGAAAGGGAGTTTGTCGTCATTCCGTCTTTTCCCCCCGTTTTGCTTCCTCCGGTACCAGTGCCTTTGGCTTTATAATCGGACAGAGTGAGTCAGTACCACCTGCGTTGGGAAAAAAAAATGGGAAAAAAGAGCACTGATGTCGACAGTTTTATTATTTGAAGTGTGGGGATTTTCAGGGAAGGAAGCCTTTTCCGGCAGACTAATTTCAAAGGCAGCCGGTAGACTGTGGCTTCACAAGTGACAGGCTGATTGCCTAAATGCCTTTGCTTTTAAAGAGGGATATACGCTGAATACATTTTTATCCTTCAATGTGAAGTCCGTGCTTAATTGCACAGTGTTCTTGTCAAAAATTTTGACAGAGATGTACATGCATGTATATTTGTCTTTTGAATCACGTGCAAAGGATTATATGCTGCTTTGATGTATTTTTTAGAAACGCAGTTTTAGGAAATAGGAATGTGTGAAAGCCAATATTTGTATGACTTACTTGGAAGGAGTCTTGACAACCTGGTATTGCAAATTTAGTCCTATATTCTTACGCTTTAATGGATTTTTTTTATTTTAGGGGATCAATCAGTTCAGTGTAGAGTGTCATGAAAATATGAGGAATTTCCACAGTGTGAGCGAGGTTTGTGAAAGTGCAAGTAAGTTAGATAGTTACGTCCTGCCCTTAGAATTGTGTGTGTGAAGTTCTCCCTTGAATAGGTTTGAATAGGTTTCCTCCCACAGTCCATGGACGGGCAGTTAGGTCACTGTCGTGCCCGTAGTGTGAGTATTTGTCCCCTGAAATGGGTTGGCATCCCGTCCAGAGACTCTTACCTCACACACTCCAGTCAGACTCCAGGCTCACCGTATGCTTGTACCTTTTTAACGATTATTTAAGATCAGGGGCATTTCTAGCTGTTGAAATGATCAGGGATAAGTTTACCTGGGGCTTGACTTTGGCATTGGGGCCAAAAAACTCGATTGATTGGATCTGTCTACGTCCATAGTTAAGATGGAAGAATGACATTGTTTTTTTATGCACTTTTTCAGAGCTGGTTCACTTTTTATTCTGACACTGTACAGTGTAAATTATGCAGTGGATTCAGTAATTAGTATAAAAAGTGAAGTGAACAGCCACACAGTCTACCCAAAGACTCCCTTGTTAGGCTATACCTAACAATTTAATGTCATGTGGAGTTTTACGTACTCATTATGGACCATAAAATGGCAGTAAAATTAGCCAAAGACAAATTTAGATCCTGGTTTGTGTTAATTGGGTGTAATTGATTACCCTACAGCCAGCCTCACATATCTAAGGTCACACACGGTCGCCATGTGTCAAAGTGAGCAGAATACAAGGCCCCAAACGGCCAAAGGAAGCCACAACTTCATCCCGTTGGAGGAAAAAAGCACATCAATTTCAATTTTACGCATTTCACTTTTTCAATTTTATATATTTTTAACTTTATACTATATCAAGAATACAGCCAAGGGTTAATACCTTGCGGTATGATTAAGGATCTCATAATGACGGAAACATCATTTAAATCAATGTGTTAAAAAAAAAAAAAACCGCGGATCAAGGTTCCAAATGAAACGTAACAGAAGCAGCCGCAGACTCCTGTGAAACTCACAGCCTGTATGGGAGCACCTGCTTTTACTGCTGAAAAACAGCCCTATTTAAGTGCATAAGCTGTCAGTTCAGCTGCCATCTGGCAGCGCTGAAAGACCACCTGGATCACCGATGGGATTCTTTTACCTTCGTCCTACGCTATGCGCACAAAATGTAGGATGAAAGTGATAATCCTCTATCTCCATTATTGTGCCTTAATTATTATGGGAAGGGGGTAACATAATTATTCTGGAAGGGATATTTGCCTACAAATTGAATGCAGCACAGGAGCTGGAGGACAGGCGGGTGGGGTGCCTGCTTGTTTCACCCACCGCTCCAGGTTTGTCGGTAAAGGTGAATCCCACCTCGTAGGAGCTCAACAGTGTTTCACGCTTGAGCTGAAAGGGAAACAGATGTGCGCATGTGTGTATGTGTGTTTGTGTGTATATGTATATATATATACGCATGTCTGCAGTATATGCTATACTATATTACTATACTGTGAGTGTATAATTCAAAATTTTAAGGGGTTTATTTGAATAAAAAAAATATATTTTGGGGGCAGCGTGTGGCTCAGTGGGTTAGGACGCGGTGCCTCTTTTTGGAAGGTCGCCGGTTAAATTCCTGTGGCCAGCAATTTGGTTCCACCATTGGGTCCTTGAGCGAGGCCCTTAACCCGCAATTGCCCCAAGGATCGTCTGACCCTGTTTTCACAGAGGCGGGTTCTCCCCGTGTCGTCGTCGGGTCTCCTCTGAGTGCTCCGCTTTCCCCTCACAATCCAAAAACTCCATAGGGGTACATGTGTGAGTGAATGGCGTGTGATTGTGCCCTGTGATGGGTTGGTGCCCCGTCCTGGGTTATTCCCTGCCTTGTGCCCGTAGCCTCC
>JAODKE010000101.1:23992156-23999656 GCA_026779605.1 Mormyrus hasselquistii | reverse complement strand
TTTGGTTTGTCCTGAATTGTTTCTTAAAAGGCATCAGTGTGATTCTCTGTTGTTCAACTTACATGTCCACAAATTCAAATCACAGGAGAATGACATTTCCAGAACAATGCTGGTTTTTGCTCTTCATTGTTTTTGAATATTTTGTCCATCCTTCACAGCCCTGCTAAGTGTCAGTCTGAGAAATATTTCTTGATTGCTAGATCTTTATGCGTTTTACACATGCAAAAGTTCCCTATAACCTCTCTGAGTGCACCATCAACGCTAAAGTTGTCTGCTTTTCCTGTGGTCATAAACTTTGATTTCTTCATGCTTTGCTCTCTTCGCTCTGACTTTTATTAAAGGTGTCTTCAGATCTATGTGTCTTCAGTCTCTCAGTGACTGTTAATGTACATGTCAATGTATCATCCACTGATCTTCAGTCCAAGTCCTTCGGTGACAGTCTGCATTATACCTCACACATTTACCACCATGGAACCGTCCGGTTTCTCCATATTCTGTCCTTACTGTAGCTTCTTGTAAATATTCTTCATAAAGACAATGAGAAGTTTTGCTGGCTTCCTGAGAAACATGGAGAAAGGGGCATAGAGACGTTAAGCTGAAATTATCTGTGACAGATAATATAAAGGGAAGGCATTCTAAATAAAATGTAAAATCTCAAAAAGAAATAAATTTATATTTTAACCTGATTATATGCATGACGAATTCTCATTTGAACTACACCTTAGCTATGTGTGTAATCTATGACTGGTCCATATGTTGGGAATGCTCACATGATAAAGCTTATCTGCACACTCATATGGGTTCTTTTGTGGTCTTCACCTGCCATATCATTAATCAATTTTATGAATATTGTCTTAAATGAGCGAATAAGCCAAATACCTATCTCCTTAAAATGGTTTGGGTCGGCCTAGTGTCAGGAGCGTCATGCAGTATCTCACGAGGGTGCGCAGTTCACACAGGTATCCATCCGACAGAAGACTGCAAAATTATTTATTAGGTACGTGCCAAAGTTCATGGGCTTCACTCCATTATTAGGGTGCTTACAAAGAGTAATGTTTATTCTCGGTTTATAATCGCCGTGAAGAATCTCCTCTCTGCTAGTTTATTCTCCATTTTAATCCCTGCCAGGAATCTCAGATCAGACGGCGAATTTCAATATGTAATGCGTTTTAAATTCCCTTATGAGTTTGGCAGTTATAAAATAAATGTTCCCCATTTCTAATTTATTTTCCAGTTATATGATACATTTAAAGTCACCTTCTCTACACATCGTCAATAACTTTAGCTATGTGCATGTGATTTTGAGGGACAGTTTCCAAAGATGGGTATATTTTGGTTAAAACTGGAAACGAATGATATTAATATATTTAGAATTTGGAGTCATTATAATCTGCAAAACATACCCCAGTAATTAATGTTACCGAATAGATTTTAGTCTCGTACATATGAATGCACAGTTGTGTATCTCAGTTCTACGCACTTTATTAAACACTAAAAAGGAATGCTAGCTCGTGCGATTACTTTTGCCTGTTATTAGCTTAGTTATTATTACTTAGCTCATGTATTCGACATTTAAACGCTTTTGCAGCTCGCCGTCGAAAAGGCCAGCGAAAGCAGCCGAAGATAAAACCCCAGAATTCAAATGAAAAGGGAAACAAGGCGAGGCGAGCTAAGGCCCCGAATGCTAGCCGTGTACGTCTTATTATCAAGTTAATTAAAGCTAGCATCTGACAATGTCACTCGGCTGTAGAAAAACGGATTTAAATGCAATGTCTCCCAGGACTGCGTGTCAAGGGCTGCCTTTCATTGAGCCGCGTGTTTGGCTGGAGCTGTGCTCCGGACTGGAGGGGGGCTTTTAAGACGCTTCTTTTATGAGCAAATGACAAGAAGGCAATTATCGGATTTTGATGTTCAAATAAATATAAATATATATTTAAAAACTATTTCCATAATTTAGTATAGAATGAGCAAATATGTGAAAAAGCATCCACACACAAAGAAAGTCGCATCAAACGGCTACTTGTACCATTCAAGGCAGATTTCGTACAGGAAAAGGTTTTGTCAAGGCAGACAAGGATCCTGAAACATTAAAAAGAGTTGATTCAAATGTACACATTGAAATGCAGAAAGCTGGTTGCTATGTGGACTCGAGGTCAAGTGACAAACGGATTATATGCTTCTTCATAATAATATTAATTAAACAATTTGCATGCTAATAAGGTAACAATTATCAGGGCTTCAGTTGAAAGATTCAGGTTATTACAACACGCCAATCCGGGTGCCAGGGGTCAGAGAGTGAGAGGCGAGAGAAATTTCAACTCAAATTAACATTCTGTCAGCTCCAGAAATGGGATAAATAAAGTCGAATTAATTCTCAGTAATGGAAGCGAGAGAAAGCCTGTACTCATACCGAGCAGATTGATTACCATTCAGTATTCAGAAACACGTTTTCCCTACATTTCACTTCGCAAACTTAACACAAAGTGAAGCGATATCGCTACAGGCAAAATCTGGTCCAGTAGACACAGTTTATATTAAGTACACATAAAGAGGGTAATTATAAATAAAAGTCTAGACTTTAGCGAATTAGAAGTAAATGCAAGAGTTATGTCAGATGCTGCATTCATATGGAAGACACACGTTGTGTGTATGTCTGTACACGAATTGACTGAGCTTTTTACTGCATTTTAATGTGGCATCATTCTCCCATCAGTGTCAGTTTTAAATATAAAACGTTTATATTTCCGTACGCTAATACATGCGTTAAGAAATGACGTATGGAATCATGTTAATGGCTACTAGTTAATTTTATGAGAAACACTGTCAGATACTGCTACGCATTTGGTTTTGCACGGGCAATCGCACGCTGCCTTATTTGAGAATTACGTCGGAAGTGCTTTGATGCATTTATAATGAATACTTTATTTTGGCTTCTGCTGTAAAACACGTATACAAACTGATACATATTACATACATCTGAGTGTGTTCGCGCGTGTGTATACGTCTCTGATAACACGGAGCAATGGCCAATTAAGAGAGATCGTCTAATTAATAATATAAGTCTTAAATATCCGCTGTTCAATGCACTGCAAAGGTGGATGTGAAAGTAAAGATCGCTTTTCTCATTGCCTCCAACATATCAGGTTCAAAAATTGCGTTGAATTCGGGAAGCAGAGAAGATACGAAGGGGGTTGTACTTTTAAATTCAATGTGACAGCTCGGGAAGGGTAGGTGATGAATTCCCTATTATTGGATCAGTCTTCTTGACGCCCAGTGTCTCTCTGTAATTGGAAAACATCACTTTAAAGGTTCAGCGCGTAAAGCATTTCTTCTGAAATATCTGCACAACATGCTGTTGACTGATTTGGAGGGAAATCTATTATTGTTTTTAGAACGAGTGAGATGTAAATCGGTGCTCTGTCTATTTTGTGTTTAACTGGATATCAATCACGTCGCTAGTTCTCAAAAAAAAAGAAAAAAAGAAAACGTCTAGTTGTGATGTAGCTCTTATCAAAACCCCTCTGTCCTGTTGTGACAGCTCTGATATTGTTTATTGAGGTGGATGTCAGGTATAATTAGCAATCGATATGGAAAACGCTTTCAAACCGCGTCTCTTACGTCATAGCCGATTAACGTTTCTTATTGGTCCCAAATTCCCAAAGCCTGGGCTAATTATTGGAAGGTTGATGTTGATAAAGTAAAGCTCATCCTCCACTCCACAGCATGTCTCCTCCTCGCTGCCCACTCTTACTGCATGCTTTCTAAATTCCCACAACCAGCCTCCAGCCTTTGGCTTCTTTTGCCCGGGAGATGATGGACAGCAGGATACTAGAGCACCCTCATGCCCAGTTTGGAGGCTCTCTTAGTGGGATGGTGGGATTTCCCTACCATTTAAGCCACCATCATGTATACGAATTAGCCGGGCACCAACTCCAGTCTGCGGCTGCTGTTCCTTTCTCTATAGACGGATTACTGAATGGTTCATGCACTGCTTCCGTGGTCAATTCGAACCCTCTACTGTCTTCTGGTTGCGGCATGAATGGAGATAACCAGCAGTACAAACTCACAGGTAAGGGAGTAAAAACGGAACGCGTTTTTATTTCATTTCGACGAACGGGGATTCAGTTGCCGACTTACTTAAAATGACAAGGATGCTCCATCGCTTATCTTTCGGAAAACGTGCTGCAGAACCGTTGCTAACATTTCAGAGGTAAAATGAAAGCCATATTTTGTGTGTTTTAATTTCCGTGTGTTTCAATGTGATCGAATAACACTCTTCCGTGTTGTAAGAATGCTGAATAAAACGTCAGATACACGAAAAGAACAAAACGATAATTTAGAAATAAAACAATTCGTTAGCATGAATTGAAGCAAGAAATAAAACTGTAAACATAAAACATACCGAGGAGCACAAGATACACATTCATGAAAAAATATAGCTTATATTTTCTGCTTTAAATGGACGAGTACAGGCGACAGGAATATGTGAGCCTCTTTGCGCTGTCTCATATTAATATTATTTACATTGGTCTGATGTGATGGCTTAGCGAAAAATTTGTACAATTCACTTTAAACATTCCATAAAAGGCAAATTAACCTGGAGCTTCTGTATCTCTATACCCAAAAGCAAAGTTCGAACTTTGTCTATATAAATTTAGACGAGGATATTCAAATAATTCTACGTAGCATTAATTTCTGTGCTGACGAACTCTTTCTCCTTCACTGTAGATTCAGGAGATCCAGACAAGGATAGCCCTGGTTGTAAGAGGAGGAGAACTCGAACAAATTTCACTGGATGGCAACTGGAAGAATTAGAAAAAGCTTTTAATGAGAGCCATTATCCAGACGTGTTCATGCGGGAAGCACTTGCGCTGAGATTGGACTTGGTAGAGTCTAGAGTTCAGGTAAATAATATTTGCTATCTACTAACTCACTTGTGTGGCCAAGAAGGTCTTAAATCAATATTATAATTTTGTCAGCTATTGAATGTGCGTTTTTTGTTTTTTGTTTAAAAAAATAAAGAAAATAGTTTTACTCTATTTTTACATCCTTAATGTACATGTAAATGTATATGTGCAGAATATGTCCAAATAAAACAGTTTACTCTGACACCTGGCATGAACATAATTAGGTTTGCGTGATTTTACTGCTAATAAAAATAACATTTAGCAAAATAAGTGAACAGTAATATAAACAAACAGTTACGTTCGTCGTAATATGTGATATAACCGGTGTATAACGCAAATATTTACTGGTACGGGTGGTATTTAAGCATTTTGTTCCCGTTGTAATAGTCTTGGACATTTATTGTTTTTTTTTGTTTTTACATAGTATTACGTGGGTTTTTTATGTAAACTTAATTAATACTAATAGTGAAATATTTTGCTACCGTTTGCATAATTAAGGATAGATTTTGTGATTATAAAATATTCCGGCCTTCTGTGCAAAAACTGGACAAAATGTACATGAACGGACGTAATGCCACGGCTGTTTCTTGAATGATACCTGCATTATTTTCGTCCAGATATTGTCAAAAAAGGAGTATTCAATTAATGAAAACAATCACAAAAATGTTTTTGTTTATTTGTTCAGAAATAGGCCTGCATTCGATGATGACAATTTTTTGCGTGTACAACAATGAGTAGACATCATTAAGAAGGCCGTGTGGAGGTAGCACAAAGAGATGGAAGCGATGTTTAAAATAATCTTGTCTAGCTACACATTTTAACAATTATAAGACAGCCTACATCTAGGCCTATATTTTATATGGTGATGTGCAATTATTTAAATATAATTTCGATACTCAAAGCAATCGAGCTTTGGTAAATTGGTATAATATTATGGATACTAAACAAATGAGTGTTTACAGTTGTAGAACCGCGAGTACAAGTGCTCGCATGTATTATCAGTTTTAATTTAAATTTCTGTGTGCATTGCTGATTTGGTATATTGCCTTACGGATATATTCTTCCTTGGTTCATGGTTGTGTTTCAAATAAAAATAATGTGGCTACGTTGTGTGTACAAAATGTGCATCGTAACAATGTTTTACAGCTCTTACGTTTGCACGGTAACTTTACACGTAATCGTGTTTAGCATAAAATAAGCACAGGCTTTTGCCAAGGGCCTTACAGTGGCGTTCGCTTGGCACCGAATCGTATGTGGTATACAGGCCTACTTGTTTACACAAGTTTAATGTGAGTCAAATACACCGTGGAAGAATTAGACGGAGTATAATAGGCAGAGTTACTTTTTGCATTGATTCAGTTCGAGTGACAATTATCGCTACAGTGTTTGTTCAGGTGGACAACATCAATTGGCAGGTGTCATATTTATCACCATAGCGTGTGTTAAGTCACGAGTTCTGATAATGCTATTGCTTTTAGGTTATCCAAACAAAACAGAAAGATCATTATAGTTTAAAATCCTTTATGTCATAGACTAATTGTAGAATGTAGAGAGATTATTTACAGAACCGATGTTCATAATATATACGATTTTGCTATATTTGTTTACAGGATTACTTTATGTTTAAAGTACGCACATTTCCCAAATGAATTTTTTTTTGGTTTGATTTTTAAAATCGTAGTTCTGGCCGATGCCTCGGAATATATTCGAAACAGATTTTACTTTTGTGACCCAGTTCACAGTTTTCCTGTTACTAGCCTATATGTGAAGAAGAATCACACCGGTTTGTGAGAAGTCTTAACACAAAACGTAGCCATGCACCGACGAGTAGCATTCTGAATTTAATAAAAACAATTTTCATTCTTCGATGTGTAGGTGTGGTTCCAAAATCGCAGAGCTAAATGGAGGAAAAAAGAAAATACAAAGAAGGGACCGGGGAGACCGGCCCACAACTCCCACCCAACAACGTGCAGCGGAGAACCTATGGACCCTGAAGAAATCGCTCGGAGAGAACTTGAAAGAATGGAGAAGAAGAAGAGGAAGCAGGAGAGGAAGCTATTGAAGTCACAGAATAAAGTTTTATCGGCAGACCTGTTCCATACACCGGGATCAGATAGCGACAGTGCCGTGTCACAAGTAACGGACAGTGAGCAATCAACAAATATGATCAATCCAGACTCAGCAGGCCGAAACCAAACCGAATCAAGCTGTGACCAAACACGACAAAAATACCAGAGCCAAAGAAACACGACCCAAGACGCCGGCGGATCGGAGCAGGACTCCACCGACAGCAGCCCCAACTCCAGCTTGTATTCCAACGGCAGAGCTTCCGCCCTTCAAAAATTAAACCCTTTCAGTGTGGAGAGTCTTCTTTCGGACTCAACACCACGACGAAAACCCACTTTGGATTTCCCAGCTTTACCCTCCCCACGCCCTTTAATAGGGAAAGGGCATTTCTTACTCTATCCCATCACGCAGCCGCTTGGTTTTATTGTACCACAAACTGCTTTAAAAACAGCAGCGAGCCCCGAGACAGTTAACCCGGGACAAAGAGGCTTAAATACTGACAGCAGTCCTGTTCAGCCAAGCTTTG
>JAODKE010000101.1:23967176-23987148 GCA_026779605.1 Mormyrus hasselquistii | reverse complement strand
CCCCCACCCACCCGCCTCTCGGCGATAATCTCACACGTTACAACGTTTCGGTACGATTTCATTTGACAATGACAACACGCTGAAGCAATACCTGTCTTTCATGTTTGCAAACTAGATTCAAATCAAGAGGGAATGAATGGAAAGGACTGGCCTTAATATAATTTCCACGACGCGATTTTCCCACAGTTTTAAATCAAATAACTATTTCATATCACATATCTAGGATTACGTTAATATAATACCTAAGTAAATGCAATACCATTACCTTATAAGATATAGCGCAGCAAATGCAGCATATTCCTTAACAACATGAAATGTGTGTATAAAAGGTTTTCAGACACTGCCCACTTTTCATTAGAATTGCTTTTGAGTTTGTATGATCGCAGCAATCGCATGAACCCTCCTACTTTATATTTCATTCTCTAACACCCCCAGGATCCGGACTTGTTCGCCGTGATTATTAAATATCTAACCGGGAGCGTCTGCAGCCGTGCCATTCCCCGCTAATTATCACCTTATGAAAAGTGTTTCATTAAGACCCTTTGATTAATTATTGACAGTACACTGACCACAGAAAAAAATCTACTGATTGAAACAGGAACTAAATACCGATTTAAATACCGACTTAGGGCTAAATTAACTGAAATCTGCAAGGCAATAAAAAAAGTTTGTTCATATATATATATATATATATATATATATATATATATATATATATATATAATTAAATGCAAAACAGCACATTCAGAATTCAGCATAATGACTCATACACGGTAGATATTGACTGATGTGTGTTTGTGTAGTAACGTTTTATTGTTATTTCACATTTCCCCTCCCACGTACACGGAAACAATATTAGGCAGGTTTTCACGTAGTCAGCACTCAGCAGTGTGTAGTAAATCTGTTTCTGGTGGATATAACTCTTCTGCTTGGAAATGTAGTCTCTGTTTTGCGTCTCTTATGCTTAAGTCCATAATACCACTTTTTAATTAAAGCACTGAAATGGAAATATAAATATCGACAGAGAAAATGCCCATGCAGGGTTCCGCCTTAGCTGTAAATGTTTTGAAACTACCGCTTTTATTCAGCCTGATTTTAAGCTGGTTTGGGCCACTTAATGGTAGTATACTTTAACAAGCCTGTACACAACTTAATGTTAATGTTGTAAAATTTATGCTGTGCACCTAGATAAATACAGTTTTAGCAGACCGTTCTGTGGTTGATTGTTTTATGATAGCATATGTGGTCTGACATATTCAGTACTGAGACATACAGTAGCGTCTTCTGAGACATCTCGAATGAAAGAGCTGGTATGATCAGCTGGGGAAGCGCCTTGGATTACTGTGTCAGTATAATGAACAAGGTGGCCCAGAACATTCAGGAATTAAAACGTCCCCCTTTCTATGTAACAACTTACTGAAGGTGCGTTATTGCAATTACGAATGAAATCGTGGTGTCGGATCATTTTGATCTATCTGAAGTGCTAAATCTATTCAGGCTTTGTTTGTACTTCGAAACAGGGAATGGAACTTTACCATCTGCCCAATCCATCAATGTGGAAAACAGTAACATCGACACGTAATGACAGATGATGATTCGCATTGAAAACATAGGCTAATTCTTGTATTTTCTTAGTTTTAATGGTGGGCAAAGAAGGATTTTCTGTAATGATTTAATCTAAATGAACTTAGTTTCTTTATTGCCTTTTAAAGCATGAAGCATATCTGATTTTTCAAGTAAAACATGATATAGGCCTACTCTTTTGCATTTGTTGCAGTGTTTATTTGTCATAGTGGCTGCAAACCACATTCAGCAATACCGTGCAAACAGACCTTTTCTCTTTCTCCTTCCCAAGGAATCCGAGCCCCACAGGTTAATGAATCGTGAAGTGTGAAAACTTCCTAAGATGGGACGAGTTAAATAGTGTTTCCAGATGTGAGGGTACGCGGCCGAAACCTGCTAGCCTCTTAAATGGTTTACTCCTGATGTTTTAAAGATGAAGAGACCTCACCGCGGCGACTTGCCAGTTCTGTTCATTACACGAGCTTACTACCGCTGTATTTATCTAAGCGCGATATTTTCAAGCAGAAGAAGCCGTGTAATCTGAAAGGAAATTTCAGAAGCTGCGCTAACACTCACTCACACGAGGAAAAACGCATTTAGAAAAAACACGCAGGGGGGTTTATTAGGAACTTATGGTCTATTTCTACTGTGATAAAGGTGTGTTTGCATTATTCTAGTCCGAGATAATGGTTACAGAGATGATAATGTTATCGTTTGTAAATAATGAACAAAATAATGAGATTATACTGTGGAGTGCAAACATGTTAAGATTATAGTTAATAATATAGATGATGGGTACACAATAATAGGCTACAAAATGAAAGCTGTAACATATATTTGCAAGTCAATGGCTGTCAATAATTTTGTGATTCTGATACATCTTGCACTTTATGTGACTGTGTGATTCTGACTGGTATGGGCCTAACTAACTGCAGTTGATGGAAATATAATCATCACATGCAGTTTTGGATGCATGGTCAGGAACTGGCAGGGGCCGCGCTATGTTCTTCCAAAAGGTAAACACAACCCCTTTTGAATGAACTGTTCTCTGTCTAACAACTATGTAAATACGTTTTTCTAAAACCCTACTCAGTAATATTTTCTTAAAGTAACTGAATTAATGGGTCAATGAGTATTACCGACAAAAAGCAATGAGTCTCTGCTTCAGACCAGTGATGGTACACAAACATGCACGTGAATATCTCATAATTTCTTGAAGTTCTCCAGATGCCTGTAAGATGATTCAGTTCAAGGAACGAAAAGGAACTTTAGAAACAATCAATAGGCCTAATTTGCCCGGAACAAAAATGAAACCGTAACCTTTATATATATATTTTTTTTATTTTTTGGAATGGAAATGTATATTAGAAATAATGGGAACCAATAAATAATGCAAATTTTTCATTCTTTTATTTATTACAACAAATGAAAATGTTTTCTGTGTACAATAACCTTGGTGTGTAGTTTACTTCCTCTCTTCCTCTGAATGTCACTCACATCTTTGGATAGCAGACATAAGTATACCAGCAGCTGGCAGTGATATGGCGTGAAGATGAAATGAGGTCTGGTCTCTGTATTTGCAACCAGAGGAGGTAAATATTACGCTATGTACCTCATACTGTACGTATTTTGGTCTTAGACATAAACTTCATCAATGTCTGATAGATAAGCTACCATGTTAAGAGAACTAATGTTGGAAATAGCCAGCTAGCTCAAGTTGCGCTAACAATAATGTGCCCAATATAGCATATTAGCAAGCTTGTTTTTCTGTGGCATTAAAATGATGTAGTTTCATATTTTCCCATATAAAAGTTTCTGTTAAAAACGGGACTGCACTGAAAAAACCCACTGCAGCAGAATCAAATATCAATAGACATTTTTATACTGTCTGCAATACACATACTGTCATGTCACACAGCCCTACATGGAACGTTATTAACTGGTAGGCCTATATAATTTGGTCCTAAACAGTTTAGGAACGCCAAACCTGAAACAATTAGATTACCATTTCTGCTCAGATCAAACCAATATATAAACATTCTGGTTTGAAGCCCTGGTTAGCTGTCCTGCCACCCATGCTACTTAACAAACTAAAATGTAACTAATGAGCTGGAAGCCAAGGTCGAGCAAAAATGAACATAAACGAAGATCCCATTTGCATTAATCTGTGCATTGTGTTGTGTTTTAGCATCTAATTAAAAATTTCAGATCATCATTGATGTTTAAAAAGTAAAGAAAACATTTGAAAAAGTTCAGAAGCAACAGACCTTGAGTGTATTCCAAGGGCTAATAATGTAGCTATCAGATAATATGAGTTTGGTAGTAAAAGATCTCTGAACACACCAACAAATTCATGGACAAGCTCATCGATTAATATTTATGTCTAACGTCTAAATTTTATCTTAATATACTTGAAAATTGAAATATACACACGCTACAGCTGTTTGCCTTTAAACAAATGTGTATGGCATATATAACCAATTTTTACAGTAAAGAAAAATGAATGAATAAAGAAAGATAGATAGATAGATAGATAGATAGATAGATAGATAGATAGATAGATAGATAGATAGATAGATAGATATATAGATAGATAGAAATTAGGAAAGACAATATATGCATGAGTAGATCAATAAATAAAAACCTTTAGGCTGCCATAGCTGAAGCTTAAACAAATGCTGCAGTTGTTCATTTGCACATTTTGTGATTTCTACGTTGAATTAATGATGTGGGCACACCTTCTGTTACTCACAAGGTATGGCGTCTTGTAGAGCTGTGAGGTTTACGAGCATTAGAAATGATAGTCTAGATTTACTTAGATATGACCATTACTGCTCTGTATTTGAACTGGCCAGTCCTCACCTATTCGTCAGTATCATTTTACAAGACAGTGGCTCACTGGGTAAGTTCCATTGCCTTTATACCGCCAGTGTTCCAGTGTTCGGGGTTTGAATCCCACCTTTGTCCTGCATGTGTGCGGAGTTTGCACGTTCTTCTAGGGTCATGCAAGTTTTGCATGAAAGATATGCAATAAGCTTATTTATTATTATTATTTTAATCTATGAGCCTCTTTATTTAGGATCCATCAAACCGATGATGTTTCCTTTGTCATCCAAAAGCAACTTCAGGCAATCCTTAAGCTTTTTGCACAGCAACCCAAAGAACAGTAACTCACAATGTTTCCCTGCTGTCAAGACTCTAACACATGGTGTGGTACGAGGCTCACCCGTCTTGTGTCACTTGTGAGCTTTCGCATTTATGTCTGACATACGGACGCAGCAAAGCCACAGAGTTACATAAGCTGAAATCCCAGCTAGGTTGACATTGACTTTAATCTCAGAAATGTGTTACTTAGATACAAGGTTCTCAGCAGATAACATGTGGCAGTAAATACTGAAGACAGGCAAATGATGGTAGAGTGGGAGAAAGGCGGATTGACAGACGATGCAGCCAATATGCGGAAAGCCATCTTGGATACTGAACTGCCAAATGCATGGTGCTTGCTAAGCCTGAGGACTCCTCTTTCCCATTTTTCATGCTAAACCAGGACTTACGGCACTGGGAACAGGGTCTTGTAAAGTACCTTTACATTTGTGATGTGACAACAAGGTGGAGCTCCAGGTTCCTGATGTTCTAGCAGTTGGCTGATGCTTCTGGGTTGTCGGGATCTACCTGTCGGAGACAAATGGCACAGAGCACATTAATGAGAGGCAGTAGAGACTGATGGATGACATTCACAACATGCTCAAATCTTTTGAGGAACTAATCAGGGAGCTAAGCTGCACTAATGCATGTATTTGAGCTGTTCAGTCGGAGGAAACGACACCAAAACATTACGTGCTGAGTGACACAGTTGACTATGGCATTAGACAAAGAAGAACTCTGCTCTCGAGTTTCTTGAGGATTATTTTTTGGGAAATTGGAAAAATTGCCTCCTGGTTGGTTTTATGGTGACGTATAAATTTCAGGTGCAGCAAACGCTGGTGCTCATGGTTACAGTGTTCACGGCCGGTGGACACCAAAGCATCCAAATGCACTACAGAGGCATTGACCACTATTATTTAATCATATAGCTAGAAGAGATTCATTTAAGAATAACAATACTGCCTTTGGATAGAGGGTGTTTCTCAATACCAAGAACACAAAGAGTCTATTTGGGGTCTTTGCAAGACCGGTCTTGCTAACTTGCTTCTCAAGAATGAACTTGGGGAGCAATGAATCATGGGATTGGTTTCGTTTGGCGAGGATGCAACTGATGTATCTTTGATATTTGGGGTCGGGCAAGAACGACATCCTGGGATGTCCTCTGTACTTCTGTTCTTAGTGCTGGAACTGGTCATTGGCAATGGAAGATGACATAAATGAACAAGAAGCAGGCGGTGATGCAGCAAAACAAGAACAACTACAGTCAAGTAACACCCAGTGATGTCCTTTTGACATTTGTATTGACTATTGACATTTACTAGAGTGTGGTTTACGTTTTTATTCCAGATGTATTCTTTTTATTTTTGTATATAACATTCATACCTGGCTGGAATTAGCATTTTGTTTGGAAATAGACCGAATCAGAAGCTCCGATTTCCTTATTCTACAGAAAAATAAAAACCTTGGATGCTGAACTCGTTTTTTCAGCATCTGCGTGGTTAAAATAAGGCCTTGGAGAATAAACGAATATTTACATTCATAGTTGGTAGTAACAGCATTCAGGAAGCACTGGTCAAAAAGGTAGGAGAGCATCCTGGATGTGATGCCTAGCTATATTAAAATGGAAAAAAAAAACTTTAAACCAAACTATCAGTTATTATGTAACAGACACTACAGCACAACAAAGCCACGCTGAATGTGTGAGAAAAAAGGCCTTCAATCAGAGCAACCTTTGTGTCGATTATGTGGATTATGTTGCCATTCCATTTATGTTACAACTATTTATCACAATGGAATTAGTTAGATATAAAACATCTAAGCGGCTAAACAATGAAACCCAGGGGACATATTTTTACATAGCAGTTCGTGTCTAGGGCATTAGCTATAAAGTTTCCTGATTCACTGTCCGACAAACCGACATATTCACTGACTGTTTTTGACCTAACATCAGGTTCTGACTAAGCAACTTGCACTAAAACATTTGAAAGAGGAATAGAATGGCTCGATTCAGGACATCTTGAGAGCTGGGTTTATTTTTCAGTAGCGATATGGATCACTTTGCCTTTGGACTGGAAATTAAAAAATTGAAACCACATACCGCTAACAAGTCAATAATAACGATGTTAATTAAATTCCACTATCATCCACATTGCTATGTAATGTATACCACTACCGATAGAACTACATTTGTAATAATATGTAGTATTGTGCTATACATTAATAGCGATGCCTTGACTTTGTTAAGGTAAGCAAAATATTATGCTGAAGCCATCAGATGGAATTATTTTCAGTGGGGAGTCTAAATCTTCATTTCCTCCTGTAGCTGTGCGGTTGTTAAGGGTTAGGGTCAGTCAGAGGTGCTGCTTTGCTAAGAGATTTAATAGAAGAAATGATTTCATTGATTTGGGTCTAGCCAAACACAGCAGAACATGGGGGAAATGGCCAAAGGGTATAGTTAACCTCAAGATAATTAGCTATTATTTCAAATTTCAATCTACATTAACCTTTACGTTTTACACAGAAACTACTCCTGGTCACGAGCAGACTTACTTCCCTGGCTGCAGTCACCTTAATGAATCAATATACCATTTCAGAAGATATTCGACCATTTTATTGTAGTTTATATGATTATTTCCAGGACGTTGTAATGTTTTATTTTTTCTCCCTTTTTAACAAGGCATATCATCAAAATCAATAGATTCTTTTATTTATTCCACAGGGAGGCTATCACTGAAATTCATTGATATAAAAAGTGTACAAAGAAACACATCTGTTCACTTGTTACATAACTAAGCCTTCATGCTGAGAAATTATATATCTGCAAAACTGATTTTTCACAGCGTCGCTCACAAATGGCAAAATGTAAAATGTGGCCTTTTCAGTTCAGAAACGTAGAGATGGGTTTGGAGGAATGAAGGGCAGACTAAAGTGCGTTAATGCAGTGACAGATAGATCCAGCAATGAGTGACACCTTACATTTACTGCACCTTAATAATGTTTTTATATTGCATTCATAGAACATTCAGTGCACCTTCATGATGCATCCATGGATGATTCATAACCAGCAGGCAAGTGTACCTTACCACCCTACCATACCTTAATGATTTAAATATAACAAGCATTATCATCATATAATTATATACATTTTGTTATTAATCTATATTAAGTAAATTATTCTTACATGCTGCTTATGAATTTTCTATGAATGCATTATGAATGCATTATGAAGGTGCAGTTAATGTGAAGTGTCACATAAGAATGCAATGAAAAACAGAGAATGTGCAATATTACTCTCCTTCATAACACAGGAAGTTTAGCCAAGGTAACCAATCAGAGTGCATTTGAATGCACCACATTGATAATAGTGGTATTGATACAATGTCAACAAGAACAATAATTATTAATTAACAGCTGACATTGCATATTAGTTTGTATATGAGTTTCATAACATTATGCTCAGGCAAATTAATGTATAAAAGTGAATTATGTATTACAATGCTTTGTGAAAACTGATAATTTATCATAGTCAAAATGTTACCATTGACAGCATTACTCTCAATTATTTACCAACAATTGTAAAGTATAATTTTTGTCTTAGGCCTAAATTGCTATTGCTTCTCATCAATGTGCCCCTCTGACATGCCAGAGTGGTTACAAATGCACGATTTGCATTTCTTTAATGATCTTGCGAGACACGGAGTGGCAGCTCTGTGACTTTGACTTTTAAATGTAGAGCACCGAATTTTGACGTGTCAGTAAAATTAACGGTCAACAGCATCTTGGTTTGACTCACCGGACAATTAAGTATTTTTTACTATTATTATAATTAATATTTAAAATATCAATTAAGTTTTATTGACATTATGTAGACACCACACCACTGGAGCAACCAGAATCACATGGTAGATAATTAATTACATTTAATTATTGACGGGCTGCACAGTTCAAGAGTAATTCATTAAAGGTTATTAAAGTAAAAGTAACAATAATAAAATTTGCACTGGGTCTCAGTGGGACAGGCGAGCGTGATGTTGCTCAGCACCCCTAATCTGGCGTAAATAATAACATCTCTAGTCGCTCTCCTTTCTCCACACAATTTAATAATTATTTATTCTGTATTCACATGGCTGAGCTTCATAACACATATCAGCACATGCCAGTTACCTAGTGACTGGCATTTCTGCATGTCTACTGTAATCTCTAAATGTATAAGCATGCTTGAAAAGGCGAAGTTGCCATTGCAATGTTATGGTGATGTGGAATCCTGTTGGAAAATGAACGCTCCACATTCCCTGAGTTGTTTTTGCGACCGCCTTGTACATTTGTATTTAGCCACGCAAACAGCAGTTACCTGCCTCAAGAAATATACATTTTAAACGCCTGCAAAGCTTTGTTTATTTATATTGACGCTCCTGTTTTGCTTAAGAGGTAGTCTGACATATGGGGTGAAACGCTAAAGCTCTCCTGTTTGGCGTGTAAACACAAATGTCAGGCATATTTTCAAATATTTCAAAACACTGAGAACTGATGTTATACTACATGGAAATAAGCCAAGTAAACAGAGAAGCTTGTAATTAGGTTTTGTGATGAGGGAAGACTTTAGTGTTGAGCTGAAAGCCAATGAACTTAAGTTCTTTTTAAAGGGAATTTAAGTTGCATTTTCGCAACTTTGGCTGAGCATCTTCTAAATTGAACTTGCTTGGTTATCATTAACCCGGGCTGCTGCTTATAACATGAATGCTTTATGAAAAACAAGCAAAGACACAAAGAGAAAGTGGTGGGAATGAAACAGCATTTAGCAAAGTGTAGCTTTGCTGTTCAGAGTTGCTGGTGGCTCGTTTGACTTTTTTCGCCCGAGTAATTTATCACGGACTATTGAGCGGAGACATGGGAGCTTTGCTGAGTTGTTGGAAGCGCGGTGAGAGACGACTCAATGCTGGAGAATGGCGTCAATAAATCTTTGCACCAGAAAAAATAACACCTGCCCAATTTACCTTAGCCAATAACTGTTTGACATAGCAATGCAAAGACAAACTGCCAGAGATAATGCTCCGCCCGTACTTCCAGGGGTAAAACGAGGTAAAACGAGGAAGGAACATAATATGAACATTATGCTGTGACACACTGGCGCCCCCCCGCCCGGCCAAAAAACCTTTCCACAATAAAGAGTTGGAAGATAGCTTTACGGATGGATAACACACACACACATTTATATCTGTGTCTTTGTGGGGAACATCCGTTAATTCCTATGGGGAAAAACCCTAATCCTGACAATCCCTAACCCCTACGCAGCACTAACCTTAACCATAAGTAACCAAACAAAATACAAGGCTTCTGGCATTTTTAGGTTTTTGATTTTAAGTCGCAGGTTTTTATAGAATTGACTTTCCCCTTGTGGGGACCAAAAAGATGGCCACCACAGCATTAAAATGACAAGTTTTTATTACATCATGGGGAGATTTGGTCCCCACAATGTAATATATACATAAGCTGCACACACAGACATGCACATTGAAGCAAATAGCCAGACTGATGGGCGATAAATGTGTCACACATAATCGTATCTAGCCATGGGTATCTAATACATCAGCCTCATTAAAACAATTGGCATACATAGTGCAAAAACTGTTTTTTTTTAATTAATTTTCACCTGTTTTGTTTTCACTTCACACCTTCACTGAAGACTTGGACCTTGCTTGCCTCAGATATGTGATTTTGTTCACTGAGAACCTTTGAAAATGAAAATGCATGTTTGTCTATGTAATTTAGCATCCTGCTGTAGAAGCAGTGAATGGAGGTTAGTTTTTGTTTTGTAAGGCAGCAATTTTCATTCAAGCCAATATCTGTTATTACTGTACTGTATTGCCCAAGTAATATTTTAGACTGTTTTTTGGCCTCTTCTCATCAGACTGCAACAAGCATCTCTTCACAATGCTTCATTGGTTTTATTGAGAGAAATGTCATGATGTAAAACATTGAATTGATCCATATATTTCTTCTGGGTCAGTAGAATTCAGCTACTGACAGCAATATGCTACAATGGACAATGGCTTAACCTGCTATAAAACTGTAAACTTGACAGAACACTTTCCTTTCTAAAGTAAAAAAAAATAGGATGCTAATTCTTTGATTTGATAACTTGACCTTTGGAAATAATGGGTCACAATTAAAGAACAAGCACTACATGTTGATTTTGCTATCCAAGAAAAAAAAACAAAGACTGTGTTTGCTGATTTTGTGTGGTATATTAGACATAGTCACTGATTTTCAAATGTATGTGATTGCTTGATATTCAAAAGTGACGGATACTCCTTTGGTAGTCTTGTTTGCTGTGGATTGTGGTTGTGAACGAGGCATTTCACTATGGGAGGTATTTACTGCAAAAAATAAAATGAAAATGATAAAATGAAAATACAATCTCCACTTTGCCATTTAGTTTTCAAGTCTGTGTGCAAAAATCCTGCAAAAATTTAAATTAAAATGAAAAAGCACCATTTGCTTTTTCATTTTCCACTCATGTATGAGTCAGATGTGAAAAATTGAAAAATAAAATTAAAAACCCTTTTTGTCTTTTCATTTTCCAGTTTGACTTTTCATTTCCTACTTTGCCTTTTCGTTTTCAAGTTCACAACATGCAAATATATGTTAATCGGAGCGGGGCGGTGGGCGGAGCTATGGATCACTGCTGCGCTTTCTCAGTACGTTTGTTCCGTTGTCTTCGTGTTTCTTGGCCATGGTGTCGCCGAAACTAATGGCAAAATCACACGCGGCTTAAGTTACTTAGGCAGCTATGGCAACTTCCGATTCGTTTAGCTTCTTATTCGTAGCGTCTTATTTTGGTGCTTAAGTTTGCTTCTTATTCGCAGCACCGCTAGAAGGGAATGTTTGCGCATGATGCAGTTTTTACAAGACATTTTGGAAATACAAAATAATGTATAAATAAAAGGTTTGAGCTATAGAACGTACATTTATCTCATATCAGAAAGTCTTCCTGTATTGAAAATGGTGGAATTATCGGGGCATAATGTGATTTTTCATTTGTAACAGTAAACTGGTCACATGACACTTTGATCAATTGTTCACACTCATTTTAATGAGAAGCCATATTTCCAAATGGAATGCGGAGGTCTTATTCATCTTGGGTAAGGCAAACATGAAATGCATAGTACACAGCAGGCGTGCTACTCTAATGACACTGAAATTAGCCTAGGCCAGATAGCTACCTAGCTGAAAACATGGTAGCCTGGCTCAGGCTAATTTCAGTGTCATTAGAGTAGCACGCCTGCTGCGTACTATGCATTTCATATTTGCCTTATTACGTATTTTCAAAATATCTTAACTAAAAACTGTACAGCATGTGCAGCTGCGAACACTCCCCTATAAAGAAGCTGGAAGTAACTTAAGCCGTGAAATAAGTCGCTACGAATAGGAAGATAAACGAATCGGAAGTTGCCGATAAGTAACTAACTTAAGCCGCGTGTGATTTTGCCATTAGTTTCGGCGACACCATGGCCAAGGAATACGAAGACAACGGAATCGGCAAACTTACTGAGAAAGCGCAGCAATGATCCGTAGCTCCGCCCACCGCCCCGCTCCTATTAACATATATTTGCATGTTGTGAACTTGAAAACAAAAAGGCAAAGTAGGAAATGAAAAGTTAAATTGGAAAATGAAAAGACAAAAAGGGTTTTTAATTTTATTTTTCAATTTTTCACATCTGACTCATGAGTGGAAAATGAAAAAGCAAATGGTGCTTTTTCATTTTAATTTCAATTTTTGCAGGATTTTTGCACACAGACTTTGAAAACTAAATGGCAAAGTGGAGATTGTATTTTCTTTTTATGATTTTCATTTTATTTTTTGCAGAAATTACCTCCCATATTTCTCCATGTTGTGTTAAAATGTAACCACCTCATCTTCTCAATACTTATTGATACTTTGCCGATACAGTAAATCCATCCATCCATCCATCTTCTATATCTGCTTGCCCTATGCAGGGTCGTAGTGGTCCGGAACCTGTCCTAGAAGCTACAGGCACGACATCGGGAATAAAATATGGACTATTTCTTAACTCCAGTTAGCCTCAGCATGTTTTTGGACTGTGGGGGGAGAAACCCCAAGATGACACGGGGAGAACAATCCTATGTAGAGTCAGGGCAGAACCTCAAACTCTGGTTCCAGAGGTGTGAGGCAACAGTGAAAAGGACTGTACCAATGCATCACCTTCGGATACAAAATATACAGTACGGTAGTAAATCCATAGTGATTAGAGACAATCTGAAAATTCCATTAGTCTAACAGGTATTTGAAGAAGTTTTGTCAATATAGTTTGAATTTTTTTGCATCTTTTACATGGGGGGGGGCTTTAATTGAAACCAAAAGATGTATTTACTAAACCCTTTAAACCATTTTCATATTTTTATCATCTTCTTTCTTTTAAAAGTTCAAACTTCCTGTAAATTGCATTATTTTGGTAAATATTAATCTGAGTATTTAGTTAAACAAAACCTTATAAAAAGACTGAGTTTCACTGTCACGGGTCTGCTAGTCCTATTAAGTTTGAGCAGGCATTACTCATAACCCAAATTAAATAGTGGCCCGTGTCTCATTTCGCCAACCTTATTCCAGCTTTCATTTGTTCTGTTGCAAACTAATAGGCGGCTTCTGTTTGCAATTAAACCGGTTCGCATGAAGCGTCTGACATTCTGTCTAAATATGCAGGCTAGCTTTCAGGCCTCCCACCACGACTCTCCTTCATCCTCACCCCGTGCTGCAAAATCACCTCCCTGCACGTGAAGGTCGGGGGGAATGAAAATTTCTGATGAAAACTGTTCCCGGCACATTGTGAGAATTCAACCTGCCAGCTGCAGGGAAGTCTAGCTGGATGGGCGTGAGTGGATTGCTGTTAATTCGGGATTTTGAGAGAAGTTGACCTGGAGCACAGATTTGTTAGTGTCTAGCTTCCTACGGTGCCCTTTAAAAATTTCTCCATATGTGTGGAAAACATGTGACACGTCTTGGTCATTAATCTATCAATCAATTGAAGCAAAAATCAGTTACACAAAGGAGAGAGGAGGTGGGGCTGTGGATTATCGACCAAGGAACATTTCAATACATCCGTGCTCCGCCTTAATGTTTCAGGCACAGTACATAAAATCTTGTTCTTTCACTGCTGGTAGGTGTGATTAGTCATGAAGGATCCTACTGTGGAGAGGCTGATGGAAAATTAGAGGTGATAGGAGAACTCAATCGATACTATTTACCCCTCTGAAGTGAGCCCATATTAATCGTCAGCAGAGGGAAGACAACTGATCGCTTTTTCCAAACACATTATTGATAGCCAGGGGAGAAGCTGAGGATGGAACGTTTTCGGAAATTACGCTTATTTACAGCACAATCTTTGACAGCCTTGCATTTCGACGTGAAGGATGGAAGAGGAGGAGAAGCGGTTAAAGCTAGCGCACGGCATTTTAGGAATTGTTTCCAGAAAGATGACTTCTGAAGGTTGTCTCAGTGAAAGCAATACTTACGAAATCAGCTTGAATTCGGCTACATCCTCCGTGGTTCAACAAAAAAATCTACTTGCCACAACACTTAACCCATAAACAAGCAAACACATATACACAAAGTATGGAAAATAAACGTGCATCCTATTCGAAGTTTAATTATATCTTCATTGTTCTCACAATGACAAAAATGGGTTACAATTAGCTCCCTAAATCCTGTCCAGGCAGTAAGAACTAAATATAATTGTAATGCTTATAATTATGAATGTTTAAAGAGAGGGAGAGAGAAAAAGCAAACGGCTTCATGCCCTCTCACATTTCCACAATATTGTGTCATAATCAGATGTCTCCTTATTAGCGATTTTCCTTCAGCAACCCTGCAGCTTGACACTCTAATCCCATCTGTTTACCAGCTTTGGGACGCCCTCTGTACAGAAGTCATGTGTTAATCCTCGAAACCACTGATTGAGCACACTGACAGCGCCGTGGCGTCCAATCGGAACATTTCGACTGTAATAATGTCTAGCCCACTCGCTGATGCCTGTGAAAAATGTTTATTCAACAAACAGAACTGCATAAATCAACTATCACATTGGCCAGCAGTCCCTTTCAGTGAGGGGTTGCTCTGCGCATCCTGACAAATGGTATACGTATAAAATGCCTCATAATATTTTCTTGTTTTTTTGTCAGTGACTTGACAGTTCATTGTGTACTCGCAAGGAAAGACATATTGGGGAATTAGGCCTGTCTTTAGTCACTAATACATTTTTTGTGGCCTGGGCTTATTATGGATTCTGTAATGTTTCACACGTACATTCAGATAAACTTTGAGCTACTGGCTGCGGTGCGTGACCACATTCGCAGCATTTCTTCATAGCTGAATTGCCACGGCATTCTATCTATGATGTCTGAAGACATCATTTCAATATATTTTTTTTCCCAAAAATTATTTTCTCTCCCGTTTCCCTGGTTTGTCAGTCATTCTAAACTATTTTTCCTTAGAGTATTAACGACTCTCACCCACTAGAAAAGAGGTCAAATATGCGTCGCTTAATTACTATTTGGTGCAGCCTGTTCAGCCACAACTGTAAAATTGCAAAGCAGAACAACAAAACTTCACACACAGAGATGTTTTTGTCATGGCTTTTGAATATTTTGCTTAAAGTTTTCTAATCACGCTCACTCTTCCGTTATTTTAAAACTGCTTTTGGAAAATATTTTCAGTACAAGCTAATGAGTACAGTGTTACGTTACATGGAAATATCTGCATATTAGCTTTGCGTGGGGAACAACTGAGTGGGAAAAATATTTGCTGCCATGCATGTTCAGCATTGGCCAGTAGACAGGGTGTCTATCATAAAGTGATTCATGCCCCATTCATCATCAGTTATCAGATCTGCTGAGGACTGTGGTGAAATTGTTTTGTTTTAAAGGGATTTTTTCATTAATATAATATATTCAAATCTGAATGGCAAAGCAACATTTCTATGTATGAGAACACAATTTTTGGATTTGCCAGCCTTTAGTTGATGCACTGTTACAGCAATAGAGGAGAAACAACCGGAGTAGATAGTATTGAATATATTAGACTGATAGGTTGTGTAAATCATAAATTATATAATCATATTATATGTCATATAATGTTTAATGAAAAGATTTATTTACAGCATGTGGTTTTATAGAAACTTCTCGTGCTTAGCCCCGTTCAGTGCGTCGTTACCCTGAGAGCGAGTCCGAGTTGCAGCCTTTGCTGTACCCGTAATGACTTTGGCTGCTATAGGGCAGGTTCATAACAGTGTGACTGTCTCAGTCGGCTCCTACATAACCTGTCAGGTACCAGCAAGTCTGCGAGGTCCAGTGCTGGGAGATACACACTTCCAGCTAGCTCTCCAGCATGGAGTGCAAACTGTAATTTGTAGAGAAAGCAAGCAGTTTCAAAGATAGTTCAATGAAGTAGTGAACACCCCACCTCTGCAGCATATGGGCAGTTTGTGGGGGGGTTAGCACTGGGTGTGCTGCTCGGACAGGGTAAAAATGAAAATTAGAGAAAGAGAGAAAAAAACGTAATAATACAAAATTCTAGGCATGTACAAAATTAATTTTGAACAGCCTTCGGTCTGAGATTACATGTCGGGTGTAGTTTACGGACTGGTGCACCACTCTTAGCATTTATGAATATCATACAATTTCTGAAATGTCTTCTCTGCTCCAAGTGCGAGACATAAGGATTTGGTTTAGGTTAAATTTCAGTTAGCCTCACTTCTGGCTTTGTTAAGACCGCACAGTCTTAAAGGTCATGCGACAAATGTCACACTTGGCTATGATTTCTCCAGTATAGGTACAGGCAGTCCTCAGGATAAGAAACCCTAACTGGTGGACAGCTCCTACTTACTGACAGACTGTCATCAAGCTTATTACAGTACATTAAAGATTCAAGTTAAGTACAGTGATCTGCTACTTTGTGACGCTAAAACATTGTAAGGCTCCATTTGTCGGTTTGAGGTACAGTAGAGTTCCATATGTAGTTACTTTTATTATGACTGTATTATTATTATTCATGGTGAAGTTAATATCCACAAATATGCTAACTTCACAGTGAAGTTAAATGTATTGCAGAATCATCTAATCAAGTAATTTGAATTTATACTGCAATGGTAAAATTATTCAAATTAAATCAAATGAACAGAATTCATTAATATTGTTGTTGTTGTTGTTCATTCGATGCCTCTCAGTCTTCCCAAATGCACATTTATTCTTGTCAATGGTTGTTCTTTTTTTCTTTTACCCTTAATATATCCAACCATTAGGATCATTTCTGAAGATCTTTCTGGTCATTTGTGCTGCAAGTGAAATTTAATTTAAGAATGCATTTGTTGGAGAATCCACTTGTTTGTTTGCCTTGTCAACACTGGTAAGTCTAAGCAGGCAACGAAGTTCAAAGGTGCCAATACTCATCCTGTCCTGCTTCCCCACTGGCCAACGTCTCCTGCATGAAGTCACAGAAAAGGACAAGAACATTCTGAACAATTCTGATCTCTGGTCTTAAAGACGCATCAGTACCTTTGCATATTCTTTACATGATTCTTCATCACGGGCCTTTCAAATACCAGATTTAGAATTACAAATAAATTAAATGCTATTATTTCTCACTCAACAGTGAATAAGATAAGTCTTGCTGCACAATATCACATTGACAATCTGACCAGTTGTTTGCACAGTAATCTTTGCCTATTAAAATCACTACAGAACTGAGCCATTTACAGAATTCCTATAAAGCACAGAACAATAGTTGTGACTTTAGTCTTGGTTTATCTGGATGGTGTTTAAATCTCATTTTATACTGCTAAATGATGCAATCAAGTATTTAATGTTTTGAAGTATTTTGCATTCGGAGGAAATTCTTAGCAGTTACTTAATGCATTATCAAAACAGAGAAATAGAAAGATACACAGTGAATAATATATATATATATATATATATATATATATATATATATATAAATATATATATATATATAAACACACACGCACACAGTAGTACCTCAGTACTCAAACTAATTAGAACTCGAATTTCTTAGACGTCGAACTAACCAGTTTGAAAAAAAATGACCTAGAACTGTGATGGCATCGTTTGTTGGTGATAGTGCTTTTTTTACTGAAAATATCAGGTGATACATTGTACTTTATGTCATTTTGGTAGCCATTGCACATTGTTTGGATACATTTTCTTTACAAATTTCTCATGTCCGGCTCGTACGATCCTCCTGTGTGCCACACCCCCCTCGTTAACCTCGTGTGACATCCCCACGTCATCAGCTGTTTCTCGGTATTTCCAAATAGTCATCTGCATTCAAGTATGTTTCCCCAGTCCTGTCATTGAAGTCCTATTCTGTGTTGTGCCTTGTTTGCCAGCAATAAACCCCGTGTTCTGTGTTCTTGGCTTTTCTGTGTCTGACCCTGTTTCCACGCTCCCTGCTCGCTCGTCTTGCGCGCAGTGTGACAAAATTGCTGTTTTGATAAATGTGCTTAGATGTGTTTAGTATATGCTCTTCTTGTTTTTTCTTGTCTTATCCTGTTCATTTTGTGTTTAAATGGGATAAAACATATTTAGATGTAATTTTTGGGGGCCAGGAAGCAATTAATTGGCTTTCCATTATTTCTGATGGAGAAAATTTGATGAGAACTCAAACTTTTTAGGATTCGAACCTGAGTTCTGAACGGATTAAGTTCGAGTTCTGAGGTATCACCATATTTTTTTATATATTATTTTTTTATATATATATATATATATATACATATATATACACACACACACACACACACACACACATACATACATACACACACACACACACACACACTTTGAGAAATAGTCATCACAAAGTGTAATGCTGACAATATGGGCCTCAATGGAGCTACATTCAGTTTAACCCATGGTGAAGGGAGACTTCTCGGTTGACCATCATCAGAGGTCAGAAACAGGGACAGAGCCTTTGCAGGGGTTAAAGTACTTTCAATGAAAACCTGAACTTGCCTTCTTTCTAGAATTGCATATATGTGGAATTGCTATACAGCTACAGCTCAGACAGATTCAAAGGCTAAGTGCTATTCCAGGAATATAACCAGGCTGTACTGAGACAAGAAAAAACCCGGTCTGGCCTGAGAGGCGCCTGAGATTCAGGTCCGACTTGGTAATGAACGGAGGTCCTTTGAGCAAGGCAGACCCAGAGAAGGGATGCCAGGACATTCTCTGCCAATGCTAGGAGGAGATGTCAAATGTTCAAATTGCTATTCGGTTTTCAGCAGCACTTGCAGGAAAGTTACGTTTCTGTCGTACCAACATGCCACTGTAAAATTCAGTGGAAGTTCTGGATATACCTTTGTGGTCACTGAATCTTTAACTGTCTTTATGGAAATTTAAAAAATGCAGATAAATAAACAGTTAAAATTCAAGCAGCAATAACAAAATAATCTATCGAAAAAGGACTGATTGAGACTGTTGCTGTGTTTCAGTAGAATGATAGAGATACAAGTATACCACAACTGTAACTGCATATTAGAGTTTGTCTTGCAGGTCTTAGGAAATTGGACCTATAGTGCGGTCAGTGCTATATGGACAGCGTTTAACGTCTGAATTATGGACACTGCCATGACCCTGAAACACCATGTATCCTACTTTCAACCCCAACTTAGAAAGCTCAAGTTGCTAAAGACGGATGCTTGTCCTTGATGGAGATCCATCTGTACTTTAAGCAAATACAAAGAGGTTTTTACAGTTGGTGTGTACTTGAATAATTCAGTTAGCTTCCTGATTGTGTCAGTATGGACCCCGGCCTGGTTGTCGCAGAGGCAGGAAGTTCTGCTTCTCCATAAACATCCCGCTCTGCTCACTGCCCTGACTTCCTGGGCGTGGCCACCATACGGCGCTTAGACTTGTAGAAATCTAATGGAAACAGAAAGGAGTAGATTTAATGAGCATGGCATTCTGAGACTGGGCCAGGATATTGAACAGTACACCCATGACTGTAATAGTACATTTCAATACATTTCACAAGGGGCGACATGGTGGTGCAGTGGTTAGCACTGCTGCCTCACACCTCTGGGACCCGGGTTCGAGTTACATGTGTGTAGAGTTTGCATGTTCTCCCTGTGGGGTTTCCTCCGGGTACTCCAGTTTCCCCTCACAGTCCAAAGACATGCTGAGGCTAATTGGAGTTAATAAATTGCCCATAGGTGTGCATGTGTGAGTGAATGGTGAC
>JAODKE010000101.1:23947020-23963212 GCA_026779605.1 Mormyrus hasselquistii | reverse complement strand
CTATCTATCTATCTATCTATCTATCTATCTATCTATCTATCTATCTATCTATCTATCTATCTATCTATCTATCAATCTGCTTACTTGTTTGTTTATTTATTTATTATTTGTGCATGTTTTACTAACAAACTTTAGGAAATAAGAGGATTGAGTGAACCAAAGAAGAAAATGGGTATAGGGTTAGGAATGGCATGAAGACGAACAGCTTTATTCATTCTTTTTTTTTTTGGCAGCTTTCACATTTTGTCGAACCTCGCCAAGAATCTACGATCTTGTTGCTAGTACAGTCTTTTAATTTAAAATAAATAAATAAATAAATAAACATTTCCAGTATGCTCCACAGAAGAGGCGTGGAGGAAGATAGAAGTGTCACTGCACATTTCCTTAAACATTTTATTGGGTTAAAATGGATTTATATATTATATATGAAGAGCAATATGACATTATATATATATATATATAACAACAAAACACATGACAGCCTCTAAATAATTGTGTATAATTTATTTATAATTATAACATATTAAAATATATGTTGCTGTTCATGAGCTATTTCTCTTTTGTTTGTGGAATTTTGAAAAACTACAACCTGAGGGTTTCAGTATTTCCATCTTTCCATCTCAAGAAACATGCCAAAAAATTCAGCTTATTATATTTCATGAGTGGCTGCTGTTTCATCAGCGTTCAAAGACACACAAAGGCAAGGAAACAGCGTTAACCAGAGTCCACTTGTCCACATTCATATTCCGTAGT
Organism: Mormyrus hasselquistii; assembly: GCA_026779605.1. Classification (NCBI taxonomy): domain Eukaryota; kingdom Metazoa; phylum Chordata; class Actinopteri; order Osteoglossiformes; family Mormyridae; genus Mormyrus; species Mormyrus hasselquistii. The sequence continues at coordinate 23,962,459 of JAODKE010000101.1, read as the reverse complement.
TTGCTTATCATTTCAAATTAGATTTTAAACGAAAAATGTCCTTTATTCCGGCAGCCACCCTTTAATTCCCCTTGTAATGAGCTATCTTTAAAGCTTTCATTGCCTGTTTGAACTTTAAAGTGTGAACTCTGATGTATCGTATAACTCAACTGTTTGATGTCACAAACAGTCAGAATGCTGCTCAAATGCACAGTGTGGTAAAATAAATTGATGAAGAGCATTAAAAACAGATACGAAGAGGATGATAAATATTTAAATTTAAGCTGTAATCCCCTGATCTACATCAGGCAAATCTGCCTCATATTACACATTTCATAAACATCCACCCCAACAGCCCAAGATCAGCTAATATTATTAAATCTCTTAGGGGAATTACTTAAATTATTTGGATTATAATATTAACTTACTGGTCTGTGATGGACTGGTATCCTGCACAGGGTGTACCGCAGCCTAGAACCCTGTGTTTCCTGGGAGATGGATGAATGGATGGATGGATGGATGAATGTTGGGAGAAATGCTCAAATAGTTGACATTGTTTTTAAAATGCTTTCCTCAATGACAATGACAATGACAAAACTGAAGTGGATTCTAGTTCTTTGTTGAACTGCAACCATCATACAGGGAAAGGGAAATATATTTTGTGGTAAGATTTTATTGTAGAAAATACTATCTTAGATCAATACGGCAATTCACACTGCTGTGGATACCGGAGCAGAGAAGAATAGACTTAATGTAATTTCTCTACTGTTGCCAGGATTTTTAACTGTTAACTCCTGTCAACAATATTGAACTGTTGTGCCTGTGTCCAAAATCAAGATTTTCATTATAAAATGTCATATTAACGCTTAAACATTACATTAATGTGTTAATCTGTAGCTTTAGTCTAAAAGGAGCACCGTGAAGATAAAAAAATATATACATGCATTCATTTTTGCAAAAACGTGCAGACTGATGAGAAAATGTGGCTGCATTTGCTATAAGAGTAACATTCCATGGCGCAGTGTGAGAGATGCGTACGCTGTTAAATGTGTTAGCATTATCTACGGGCAACCCCTCAATTAGCAGTGACAGGGTAGTCCAGCTGACATGAGATGACAAAGTCAGAATAAGCTGTGACACAAAAATCCATTGCTTCATTTAGACAAAACTGGGTGATATTTTTAGCTTTTGGCTTCAGCCAGGCTGGACTTCCAAAAACCACACAAGTACAAGCAAAAATTGACAAGCAAGGTGGGAGCCATGAACACTAACATCTTCATTAATACGAACATTTTCTCTCCTGTGGCTAACTTTATATAGCTAGACATGTATAATGGTGACTTATATCCAAAAAGGAAATACTTGGGGCAGTAAAGGATTTATGGCGTTTGCATGAAACAAAGTTATTTGAGCCTCTATTGGAAAACCTCATGAGGGTGTATAATGTAAAAACCAGAACGTATGTGAATCACTGGAGTCTATGATGAAGTGACAGGATACTAGGATGCAAATGAGCATGGAATACAATATGATCAGGAGATGACCGCATGATGGTTAAAGAATTGCACAGAAACGTCTCCTTTAAAAAAGTTACATTTCTGTGTTTTTTTGTTATAAAACCTGGAACACAAAGACGCTTTATTACTGCAAGCACTTAGGAATAGAGTAAAACCACACAAAACTGCAGACTGTGGGAGAAGGGAAAATATCAAGCTATTAATTAAGGTGCTGGCAGTTTATTTATGTCCATGGTGACGTCCTGCAGAGAAATAAGATAATCTGGGGTTACCCCATTCCAGCTAGTGAGGTAATAGCAGAGAGCCGTCCAGAGAAGGATTGTCAGCTGACTGCAGAGTATTTAAAGAGGCTTCACGACTCCAAAGCAAACTGATGCGGTAAAAATGCTATGAGCATCCATCCATATGTGTCACTGCGGTTGGCAGGAAGCAGAATCCCGCCTTTACGAAATCAGGGTGACCACAACAGATTTAAAAATGGAAACACTCGAACAGAAAAACTGATGCAGTGCAACACTCAGACACATGCTGCTGTGAAACAGCTTTGAAAGCCCAGCCTACAGGACGCGACTGTTCATTTGATTCTGACATACAAAACCAAGAGTTCTTCTCAAGCATGAAGAGTCTCGCAGCAGCTGCCTGCTCTGCTCACACTGTATTTTTCATAGGAAATTCGCCCTACGTGAGGTTTGTCCTGCCCTTATGTGCTGGCTGTGAACATGCATCAGCACAACAAATTACAGATCACAACGAAACATGTAGCTAATTCAATTTCCCTAAACATCCATAAAACATTCCTGTATGCCTATATTTTGATGAAAATGTATATCTATGTGTATGTATAGTACATTTATACAGTTACAAAAAATTGCCACATGAAAGCAGTTAATTCAACAAATTAGCCTGGATCTTTAATACGTGGCTGTTTGTTTTAATTCATCATACTGGATTTGGGCGTTACTTTGTGGCCACCACATCATATTGTTTTGCTGATTTTTTTTTCTCACATCAATATCCACAACAGCTCTTCAAAAACTGTACCTGTAGGCGTCATGTCTTCACATGTTTATCAGCTCTTCACTCTCTTGAGCACGACTTCAATTCCATCGAGGATACAAGGACAGAAACTATTCTCAAGTGGAGCATGTCACACAAACACAGCAATCAACATGGATATTAAGATAAAATATTTTAAACATCCATAAATGTCCATAAATAAGTACTGTTTTGTATTGGACAATGGACGAGAAAATGCACTCAAACTAATCAACAATGGATCATAATAAAAAGAATTTAAAGAACATAGTACATAGTTTGTGCGAAATGCTTGTGTTTTCCGTGCCACACATTTTCCGTTCCCTCGGAGAAGGGGAAAAAAAAAACCGGCCAGGACAAAAATGAAGATGACAAGAGGTTGAAAGGATTCAAGAAAGTGGTGAAGGCCCTGCTGGATTGTGGGGAGATGGAGAAAAGATATGGTCTCCCAGGCGATCAGCTGGCTGGCCTGCTTGGGGGGTAAATTAACAGAAAAGCACCACATCCATTTAGGAGAAAAACACCAGTGTACCCCCACAGCCTGCCTAATATGGGCGTGCGCTCACAGTCTGGAGCAATTACAAGCATGCAGACAGTAAACAGTCCAATATGTGTCCAATAGCAAGATTTTATGAGTCCATTTGTGGGAATTTGAGATTAGATGTGTAATAAGTCTTCAAGCATCAATGCCTTAATTTGTTTGTGATATTGAAGATAAGTGCAAATTAATAAAGCTTGTTTGATTCTGCATCATCCGTAAAAAGACATAAGTGAATGTTTCTGAACCTAAAGACCGGAATACCTACCAATAGTCTCTGTTTATCAACAAATGTATGGTTATGTACCTTCACCCTACATGCCACAGTCATATTTAATTAAAAACCGACTTGCGGTGTGTTTTTGCAATACATCAGCAAAAGGGAATTATTTTCAGATAATGACATGTATATAATAATATTACGGAGACGTGCAGATTCACTTTTCGCAGCATGTCTGCAGATTGGACGTCCCCAGGGGAAAATAGATGGCATGTCATTTGGCTTCTGAAATGAGCCTCATCGACTTTGGCAAAATCCATTGACTCATGTGCCAAGTTGTGAGACCAATCACCAGCGAGCTCTGCAAACACAACTCCCATCCGTTACTCTTATTCATTCCTATTAAAGCTGACACCTTTCTGGAGGGAGTGAAAAGTGACGGATGGGTTTCAGAACCAATAAGCTAACAAAGAGCCCAATTAGGCTGTAAGAAGATGCATTTATACACGTACATATATGGTCATTTATGCCTCAGTCTGTAACTGCACAGCAAAAGAAAAAGCTGCCTTATTGATGCTAAACCCAGACAACACAACACATAATCTTGTACAGAACGAAGTATGCCCTAAATGCATACTTGACTCATTTTAAGGTAATAATTTTCATAAAGTACTTAACTTTAATTTAGTCAAATAGTCTTTGGGAATGCTAACACAGGGAATGTTTACTTAAGTTCTGTCAAAATATTTTACTCAGGTTCTGTAAACAGCATCTGAGAAAGTTATTCCAGAAATAATAATAAAAAAAAGATCTATTATGTCACAGATAAGCTGAAAAGTTACTTCCACTGCACTGCAATATGTTTGTAGATTTACTCGCCCGTAAATCTGAAGGCACAGCAACCCCAACACTAGACTAACACACTGAACTGCAATAGTGTACACCAAAATGACATCAGTTCCTTTTGCACTGAATCTTGGTCCAATGGGAATATTCTTGGATACCACAAAATGTATCTTGTTACTGCAGTAACACTGATCTGGGATGATACTTGGTATTAGTTCTTTAGACACCAGTATAATGCTTCCGATTATGAACCAAATTGATTGAATTGTACTAAAAATTGCATTTTGAAAAGAAAATCTCTTCGACTCTGATTCCAAAGTGAACAGTGAAAAGTTTGTTACATTTTCACCACAGGATTCCACTCATACCATCATGTGACTAAGAGCCTAGTATTCAGTCCATTTCCACATCCCAGAAAACCTAGTCTTCAGTCCATTTCCACATCCCAGACTACCTACCATCCTGTCCACTTTTCCACATCCCAGACGACCATGGAGGGTAAGGTAGGTCCACGTTAAAAACCAAGACGTCATGCTTACATTATCTCTCATTAGATTAACTTTTGTAGTACAGTCCTGGCAAGAAAAGCATACGTTTGCTTACAAATATATGACAAAATAGGCAAGTAAACATAATTAATTTATATTTAAAAGAGAGCACTATATAATTACACCAGAAAAGAGGTGGCACTTCAGCCGCAGACAGACATGCTACTTTCTTTGAGCACTGGGGTTTGAATGAAGAGATAAGGTCAGTGTCTGCAAATGAAGCCGTTTCTTTGCTTCTTATTGGTGCCGAGCCAAGTCAAGCAGCTCTCTTACAATATGTTGCCCAGTTTCATGTTGACTTAACACTGAAATATGGAGTCACAGAATTAAGTAAGATATCTACAGAGAGGAGATCAAGGGGCTTTCGAAAGCAGCAGAGTCATCTCAGTATTACTTACACTTGGAGCACAGAATCATGGGGCGCTTGTTTTGTTTTTGTTTACTCATGAAAGCTCTGCAATCTGTTGGCTCGCTTCATCCTGAAATGACGATTGTTCCACCCCTCTGACACTAATTATTATTAAGAATAGCACGCAGATATAACACTGAAATATTTTAGTACAACTATAATAGCTTTGTTAACATCCTTTTTTGCGAGAAATGGATGGTGTAAAAGGGGAAGGGGGGATTAAAAATTTACATATCTTAATAGACAAACATGTACTCAGTCTCTCATCAAAAGTGCCATGTTGCATCTTGGGAATTGTAGCATGTGGGCTTGGAACCCGCTCACTCCCATTGTCTCTTGCCCTGGTAGGGCACAGCATGCTACAATAAACATGAATAGATTTCCTTTGCCCCATGGGACAATTACCATAGATTATTCAGCAGGCTAGGAGTCTGCTTTATTGTACCAAAGGATAAGAAAAGAACCTCAGCGCTGCACTCTGGTTTTGATGCTTTTAGATACCTTATGAAAATTCTGTTTCATTCTGTTCCCCAATTAGTTGTGAACTGAACGATATTTGCAGGCAAAAATGTGTCAGACACTTTGAGATAGCCGGCGCCCGCCTTTCCGAATGAGATCACTCCTAGCACTAATGACGGGGTCAAGTAGAAGAGAGAGGCGGCGCATCGCAGCCCGTCTGCAGATTGAGGCATATTAGTACAAGTGGAACGCTGCCTTTACGCGCACGGTGACGAATATAAATCGTTAGTTGCTACTTTATTTGCTTGGGTTGCAGTCGCTGCCAATAAAGCCCCTTCCGCTAAACAGCTCCGTGCATGTTTCATTTGCTTTCGCAGTGTGAGGGAGCCGGCTCTCGCCGCACGCCTAAACCGCAGCTTGTGTTTAACCAAAGCTTTTTAATATCCCGTGTAGGCATGAGGCCCGGTCCGCCAGGTGAGTGCGGAAGACGGATCCTTCTCCCGCAAGCTTATCTGTGTTGCATCGCGACGCGAAGCTTCGCTGACCCAGATTCCGTGTTTCTGCGTAGCACAGCAGCCGCGCTTCCTTTTCCTCCGGAGCGAAGATCCCCCCCTCCCCCGTGGTTTAGCCCCAGACATATGGGGGTGTGATTGGTGACCAGCACACTTCGTGTGCATTCATAAGCGCGGATATCAGAGCGCTTACTGAGTGGTACCGCTCCAGACTAACCGTCTGTGTGCGCGCCTGTGTGTAAACAGCAGGTCCGGGGCAGGGAGGTGCTACCCTGCTGCGATCGGGGGTCTCTGCTGGGGCCCAGGATCAGGTGGGGGTAGCGCGGACAAATCTGTCAGCGGCAGTGGCAGCAGCGACCGGCGTGCAAACGTCATGTGACGCGTGTCTTAGAGGAGGCTGTATCTGAATGCTACAACGGAATATTAATTAAAAACAATAATGATGAAATTACGAAACAGGAAAAGATGTTAAGCACAGTTCATATTCCTCAATTTGACGAGCAAACAACAAACAGTAAACGTTAATCAGCTGCTTTATTTCTCCACGTTTCCAAATTGGCTGCAATGGCTGTAAATTGTCGGGGAGTCTTTTACTAATTAAGATAATCGGTTTTTATTTATCTCGATGTAAATGTGTTATTGAGTGATTAGTACGGAGGCTGTTCTGCTTCTTTCTGTGATGCACAAAATGTTATGTGTAATGCCACTTTGCCGTGTATGTCACTCCGGATAAACGTCAGCTAATTTAATTAGATTTAACAAGCACGGCCATTTATTTACAGATGACAGGTTTGCGAAGTTGATGAGGCTACTGTTTTCCCCCTCTATATCAGTGATTCTCTTTAATTCTTAAACTAAGCTATGCTTTTAGCTACATTTAATGTAATTGTTATGGTGTTGCAAACTAGAAGCTGAATATGTTTAAAGAACATGTTTTCTTAAAAGTTCCATACTCAGGTCAACAAATGTAAAAAAAAAAAAAAAAAAAGATTAACTTTCTGGTTTTATCTAGTATATGTAGTTTTTGCTTTTGTGTCCAAGAAAGTGTAATTTTAATTAACAAAAATGTTATTGTAATTAAAAACTAAATCTATGTTATTCAAATTTGAAATGCTGTTTTAAGTGTGTTTTTGATCAGTTTATTCCATAATTACATAGTATGTTAAATACAGTTGCTTGGTTCTCGCATTTAATGCGTACCCAAAAACACCGTCAAAGAGGTGCCTCTTTGGCTCACATCCCTGGGCACCAAAAAACCTGCTTCAAGTTGAGAATCAATTATCTGCCATCTGTCAAGCATCTGAAGAGATTGTACAACTGTATTCAAATGCGGCTCGTCACTCTTCATACTCACGAGAACATCTTCTGAAGCAGCCTCTGCCAGAATAGAGAGGACTTGAACTCACGTACTCCTCTCATATTCCGATCACGACTTTCATTCCTTTCTGGTAAAATCACGCTTTCTATCAGGACTTCTCCTTTTCTCTGCTTCCCGAAGCCCTCCAATACTGTTCCATTATGCATCATGCAAAATTATTTGAATAAACTAATTTTAATTTAAATAGATGTAAAAAATATATATATTATTCTTTGCAAGAAAAAAAACTGGGCTCCGGAGTATTCTGTATTCCAGCTCAATAAAGCAGAATTATTATCTTCCAACAAAACATGGTTGTGATCTTTATGATTTTACATTTCATTACATAGCAAAAGATGAACCACGTTAAGTACAAACAGACGCACACTAACACACGCATACGTCACTTTACTTGCCATATATATATATATATGCGCTTCTTGCAGTTGATGCGAGTTTCTGTTGTCGCCATGTGCCTTCATAGATTTTCCAGACTGCGATAATTTTGTCAGGAATTTCGTGATTTTTCCACAGGATCTTTGGTTCATTACAGATTCAAAGGATTATACTGCTGTATAACAGGTCATCTGACAACTTTAAACCAACGCTTCAGAAGTTTGCCAGCTGCCTCTCATTCCATAATCTCATTATTAACCTCAAGATTTGTCAGGAATCTTAGACGCCGGGTGCAACCATTGCTATTTTAGGGTAGCGCGGTTTTACTACGCAAATGCAATGAACGTGGAACTCATCGAAAGTTTTAAATAATGAATATGGTCAGTATAAATATTCAAACTCAAAGTTGTATTTCAGCTATGTAAATATTTAGCGATAATTAAATACGCATACTACATGAATCACTCGAGTGACAAGAGTTTAATGTACTTTACGATATTTCTGACTTCTGACGTCACTGTGCTCCGTCTGCTCTCCGAACCGCTAATGTGAACGCGACCCTGCTTTCTGCTGGCTTACAGCTACTATTGGCTGCCCTACAAATAATTATGTTCATTCTGAGTGAGTTTCTGTTTAGCACAAACACAATAATTGTGCACAAAGAAGCCAAGGCCACAGACTGAAACATTTTATTTCACAAAGAGGATCATCTCCAAAGGAAGGTACGTTTTTTTGGTTGAATTTAACATATAGTAAATTTACGACAAATATAATGAAGGTGTAACTAAAAACCACTCTTAATGGGATTGGTACATTTCAGGAGAAATTACTGAAGAGGACCGTCAGGTGTTTGATTTACCAAGAAAATGAAGAAGGAAAAAAAAACACTGTTCTACACTTTCCTTGCAAAACAAATGAGAGGAATTTATACACATGGTATTTTTATAGAGCAGTAGGTTTATAGCAAATCAGCAATCAGCAACAGTGATGTATACAGATACCTTTACCTGAATTTATTTCTCTTGATCTAAGAAATGTGCTAATTTCCATATCAACCAATTCACAGACATCTTGAAAAGATCAATAAGTGCATGAATGGCAGAGTTGTTTTAACATAATACTGAACTTCAAGCCTGTTGTAAGCATCATATGAAGAGTAAATTGTACAAGTATATCCGCCCCACTCACTGACAGGCCATCTTTCCCACGCGCACCCTCCACTCAGCGCAAACATGAGAGAACATTTACTAGCACTGTGATGTAAGTAGCAATTGGAAATTAAAATTATTTTTTTATTGATCCTATTAACATTGTCTGTATAAAACTTATAGCTATATGTTACTCAGAGGTACTGGAGTTTGTTCAGCTCTGTCCTAACACTAATTTGTACCCTTAGTAGAAGAGTTGTTTCTTGCCTGTTCCGCCTGTTATATAAGCCTATAATTATATTTGCCCACCTCCCAGCCCGATATGTTAATGATATTCCTGCAGTAGGTATTGGGCAAGCCTGGGGCACGTGTGCGTATTGTGAAATAAAGACGCCTCCCATCATTACCGCCCATTTCCCTCCTTCACTTGCACGGCGCAGTGGACTCTAAAGCGAGGGGAACCGGCAGCGATCAGATCCGGGACCCCTAAATAAACCTGACGCCTGCTGATTTGGGGCCGTTCATTAGCCTGTAGTTTGGGCCCAAACGTGGCAGCAAGATCGATACGGCACTCCGGCGCCTTTTATTTACAAACTAACCACTTTTTTAGCGGCCGGGTTTTTAAACCGGTGGCTGTTTAACCGCTTTATTCGCGTCCGGCATGAAACCATCTGGTCCCATTTGCTGTAAGTCTCTGCTAAGGCCCCAGTCTGACAAGCAGGAGATATGTCAATGCAGTTATCAGCATAAAGCAACATCTGCCACGCCTGACGCTCACTATTGTACGACCGTTTAATCTGTCCCCCTCCTCCCCTTAACTGCAGACAACAGCCCCCTATATTATATTTTGCCACTCAATTAGCAGTATCATCCTGCTGAAATAGAGGCCAATTTACCTTTAATGACATCATTGTTAGAGCAGTGCTGGTGGTTGGTGTTAGGCCTGTCACTAGATAACAGAAGGCCGGCTCCGCTTCCCCCACTGGCCGCGAGCGGGCTGCCAAAGCCGGCACCGGCCTATCAGGGGCCGGCCTTCATCCCTCCGCTGCCGACATTGTTTCCGACAGCTCACAGAAGCAGCGTGGCGGAAAATTGAGTCCAGATTCATTAGGTTTTCAGTGTGCTGCTCAAGTCAGTTAAATTGATACATTTCCTAACAAAATTGAAGTGCTTTTGTGCTGCCAGTGGATGGCTGGTGACCCTACCCGGCCCGCTGAGCAGCCGAAACGAGTTGATGGATCCATTAGGACGCTTAGACTGCTTTTCCTCTCCCTCCATTTCTGAGTGACACTGTAAATCTGAACCAATTTCAGACTCTAATCATCATTACAAACCCCTCCACTGTTCATTTATTACTCTACAATTCTAATACACAGCACAGATGGGTCAGCGCGCACAGGGAGAACTCCAGAAATCCAAGTTTAACGGACCGGCTTTCCTGTTTCCTCCGGTTAAATGGTTCATGACTGGTGGGAAATGCTTCATCCAGTGAGTGGCTGAGGCGAAGCCTGCTTGGGCACTCAGTCTCTCTTTTTTTCTCTCCCTCTTTTTCCTGTTTTGTTTTTTTTTTTTTTTTAAGCTACTCACGCCAGATGATATACGAACAAGTCTGTCGATGTTGAAATGTCTCCCCGCACACCGTCACACGGCCCTGAAACAAGTTTTTAAAAATTAGTGTTATATGATAAAAAAGACCCCAAGGTGATTTCTCAAGCTCCTAAAAAAGCTATTAAATGAACTGCCCTGATTGGCAGGCCCTTCGGCCTGGCCTGCAGCAATATTTGATGGGTCACTATTGTAAGGTAATTACTATAAGCCTTCTGAAGTTTGGGAACATGGTGCCATCTCTGAAGCAGAGCTTCAGGTCCCCACTCAAGTTTACTGTTAAGCTAGGAGATATTATTATGCTGGGAGATATTATTTCCCTGTGAGCCACACTCTGGTGAATGCGCGATGTTGCAAACGAAGAAACTGCAGAATTAAAGTAACCAAAATGCTTTTTTTCCTGACCTTTAAATCTAACTTTTTAATGATTCGCTTTGCAAGAACTGGCTAAATGTATGAAATGTATGAAGAAGTAGCACAAACACAGCAAGCAGTTTTAACATCTACTATAATTAATGTTACACTTCATGTCCTTTCATTGTGGAGAAACAAACACACCACTTACGGAAGTATACTATTCTAGTGTACTGAGATATCCACCAATTACTCTCTAAGGCTTCAAAAATATTAAAGCATATCAATTACTTTGCATTCATTAGCAGCTCCTTAATGGCCTAGACAGCTTTTTTTTTGATTTAGTACAAGTCAAAGAAGCCAAACAATGCAAGCTAAACAGATTGGTTCAGGACTCCTTTTAACTGAAAGCCCTTTAGACATGTCAATACTCTCCCAAGCAAAAGAACGACTCCAGCTGGAGCTACTGGTGCAGTCATAAAATTAAAGAATTTGCAAACATTCTTACATAAAGGTGCAAAGCAAGGCTCTTAAAGATCAATAATACCTTTGGGATCAATTAAAAGACCCATAAAAAATAATACCAGAAATCCTTTCCCTTAGCTGGAAATTCCAGTTTAAACATTATGACATATATAAAGCCTAGTATATTCTCCTGCTTTGCTGGATTGGAAAAACGTAGGTAAGAATCACCAACAGACTCTGCAATGCTGCGGTAATACGTGAAGTTCAAAGCCAAGCCTGCCTTTCACATGGTAACAGAGTGAGTAGTAGCCTTTACATCCACCTTTTTAACACGTTTTGAAAGAAAGCCAGATTTATTTTTACTCTGCGGCCTGATATTTTTCCTGCCGACAAACAGCAATGTATGTCACCATAAAATGGAACCGCTCGGGATACGGGAATATGTCTCTTCCAAAGCTACAGTGATCAGTCTTGCCATCCTTGCATTGCTGTTTTACTTATATACAGAATTACCTGCCCATCCCAGCAACAATATTACTGCTGGGGGGATTACGGTGACATAATCTCTGGAATGGCTCATGAGAGGGGACTGAATAGGGTGGACACTCTATGTCACGCGGCGATAACAGTTTGTCACGGGCCTCTCCGGCTCGTCGTCTACAATCTTGCAGATTAGCGGCCTGTGCCTTTCAGGGCATTCTGCGGCGCCAAAGCAGCTACATGTTTATTTTCAAACCCCCGGGCTCCCGAAGACGGACAGAGAATCTCTGGTCCCCCACCAGCCCCGCCTTTTTTCTTCCACGAGACTCTCCTTGTGTCCGTTCATCCCCTACATGCTGCTCAGCGCTTCCCCTTGTCTGCTGCCTCTGTTGAAGGCAAGCGAATGGCTCAATGTCGTTCAGGAAGAGCCCTGAATGAACCGCCTCATCGGGTCACATGGGTCTTGCCTTAAAGACCGCATTGCCCCCTGCAGTTTCATATAGGGCCAGCATCATGTGTTCAAGGTGTATAGAGACTATGACTGCAAATTTTACTCTCTTATATTATGAAACAAAAACAAGTTAAACAACAATGACTCGAAGAATCCATATGAACAAAGAAATTAAGGAAAAATGTATAAAATAAGATGCTTTAAAGATTGGTTGAATACATTTTTTATAGAGTGTAGTTTTCACAAAATTCAGCTCCTTAGATGTATATAAGGTAAAAAAATAAGGGCTATGAGTATAATAAAATGCTGTTAACCTAAATCTCACGCTAATACGTTCTCAGGCTGCCTTATTTGTTTACATTTCATATAAATTTTTTCCCTGTATTCTCAGAAGCCATAGTATGCTTCGGGCGTGCTAACAGCTTTCAATAGAACTTTAATCAGACCTATCTGATTCCCAGATCATAATTTAAAAGAATCCCCTGCATCTCACAAAGAGTGTGCAAATGAGATGTGACATTTCATTTGTGTTGTGGGGAAAGGCGTTGCAAATAAATAAATACGCGCCCCTGACAGGCAGGGCCTTCTGTGGGGACCTCTCTACATGACATTCTCTGGTAAACTGTCACACTGCTAAATTGTCTCTTGCAAATAACCCGCTTTCTGATTGGCTGCCTCTTGCAAACGGACGGCGTGCTCCCCTAAATGGCTTCTAAAAGCATGAAATTGACATTGTGAATCGCATTTGACACTGGCTTCTCCACCTTGTAATTGATCTACATTTAGTCTGGGCCCATGAACCTATGGTCAGCGGAAGAACAATCTGCAATACCACGGCTCCAGCGTCCAATTCCTCCGTGCTAGATATTTATTTTATATCACTGACTTCAAAATAATCTCAAGTTTAGAAACCGTAGACCTTTATATACAATATATAGAAGGGTTCAAAATATGAGATTGATAGGAAGGAATACGGCGATACAACACATTGCCACCAATGGTGGCGTTGTGCATTTGTTTACATTTCTGTGTAACATATGTTTAATATCTGTACATTACAAGTTTATGTTTCCTACATGAAATCTAAACAAACGCTTGTATTATCCTGACCTGACACAGTCGCTTCTGACTGTTGACTTTTCAAGGACAGATGCAAAGCCACCCTTTTTCTTGTAATACCACAGCTGGCCCCTATGATGTTTCCCCCACTGATGGGGATATTATCCAGTATAGTGTTTAAGATCCGGATTGTTGCTGTAAATAAGGGCTGCTGGATAAGTCCTGTTCTAGCTGGGTCGCCAGAGATAGAGGTCTTACCTGTGAGTCATTTTTAGCGTAATCTCTCTTATCGGCGCCCAACTGGACTCCACCGGGTACTCAGCTTCTGTGTTTAATTCCTGCCTGACACTCCTTTAGTTATAAATATACCACCACTCAAAGGCAAAGGTACATATTTGAAGAGGATCGGGGTTGTCTCTCCTTACTGGCCTGTACATGTTCGTCGGTGACACACTCCAGCCATGAAGTCAAATAAGACTGTGAACCAAGGCAAATTAGCACAGATCAGCTGGCCCAAAGCTTCACCCTTTGGAGTGGGAAAGGTGAAGATACAGGATGAAATTAAACGCACTGTACAATTAACAACAGGTTATAAAGAGACAGTGTAGAGCAGGCCATGGTCTTGCATTGTTCCGTTAGCTGAATACTCAATGGATGATGGGGAAGGCTGCAGGTAATTACCTTTAAGCAATAATTGCTCTAGCTAATGTTTTACTGGATTGCAGTGAGAGTATCATATTGTATTAAGAACGTAGAATAAAATAATCCATAGAGCAAAGATAACAATGGAAAAGTATTGGTCCCCTAATGGATATTTTGATTGTTAAGAGAAGAACTTCCATTTTTTTTTCCAAATAAAGGGAGACTGTGTGGCAGTTTTTGCTAGACATTTTGGTTTTAAAAAAAGATCATTAAACTGTATGCATGTTTAATTTTCCTCATTTACAAATTAAATCTGTAAAAGGAGTGACTTAAATCCACAGCAAAATGTTTCCGTACAGTTGAAGAATATTCAGTCATCTCAGAATACTCACAAAGTCGTGGTTTAAAGGGATATTTCCAATGACTCACTTAGACTGGAATTAGCACAGCATAAACAAGAAATTATACGACATCCAGAGCACCAAAAACAGGAAAGGGATTCATCAATCAACATGAGTGAAGACTGCCTGTCTAGTCCGCTAAATATGGAACCAATTCGGGAAATAAGCAGTTTAATGAACAAGGGTTAGATATTTCACTCAGTTGCCATGGCTGTTGGCTGGAGAGTTATTTTCTATGGGCTTTACTCATGGTGCTAAGGTAGATTATTAAGGTGTTGGAGACTCAATAAGGATCAGTCTGTAGAGAACAGTTTCTATGGTAACAATTTGTAATGACACATTTAGATGGTATATTTACATTCCCCTCTCCTGGGACTAAGCACAACTAGGGAGCTCTGCCGGGATACATCCTGAATCTTTATTGCACACACATTCTGACTTAAACATTCACTCGCCAAAAACGGCAGTCTCACCGCATTTACTAAATCACTGAATCATTACTGCTCTTGAGCTGTAATATATATTTTATATGCAACTGAATACATACAGCATACAGGCTGGGCCAAGAGGTTCACTTACTGTTCGGATAAGCATTAGCTAGCACAGATGCCTTATCCAAGAGGTTTTGAAAGTGGTGAAGCTTTTTGGTGTCAGACAGGAGTGTCGGAAATACAGGGGACGCGTCCCCACCCATTATCGGCAGCCAACCCTCCTTCCCAAGGAATCAATAAATAATTAATAGCATGTTCCTTATCGCTTGTTGTGAATCGTCGTGTTATCGAGTCCAATTTGTTATGCGTGTAGCGCATATGGACGAAACACATACCTAACGATTGTAGTCTTGTATCAGAGAAACTCATCTTATCATGTGGTTCAGTTATTTTTTTAGTTACGTTCGGTAGTGAAATTGTATCCTAAATTGTTAGTCGATTGCAATTTTACAATATACATTGCAACCCCCACACCCCCCCCCCCCCCCCCCCCCCCCCCCTCCCCCCAATCCGGCCGCCCCCCCCCC
>JAODKE010000101.1:23929040-23940188 GCA_026779605.1 Mormyrus hasselquistii | reverse complement strand
CCACCCCCCCACCCCCCCCCCCGGCCGGCCTTCCCTGCCCCCCCTGCCGGACCCCCCCCCCCCACCCCCCCCCCCCCCCCCCCCCCCCCGGGATCCCGCCCCCCCCCCCGAGTGGGGGGGGGGGGGGGGGGGGTGGGGGGCAGATTGCAGTTTGTAAAAGCAACGGTGGTGTAAATAGTCTGGGGGGAAAAGGAGGATGGAAAACTGTTTTTGATGGTGCTAAACGAATAATTAGATTTTAAGACGGTGCGAACAACGCCAGGAGTGGATCGCTCTTTTTTTATTGACATTTTTTTTTCTCAAAATCTGAAAAGGTATTAAACATAAAAGAAAGAGAAGAAGCGTATGCGTACTTTAAACATTAACACTCCATTGAATTTTTTTAGGACACATTGAATGATGAATAATTGATTCTATTTTCTGCATAGAGATAAAGGTACCATTGTGCTTTATATTGTTTGATATTCTAAGAATAAAAGTAATATCTGTCCAAAGAAGAGGGACAAAAGGTTAAAATCAAGTAATGGGAAATCTGTTTGGTTAGGTGAGGACTGTAATAACTCATTGAGCCTAATAAACTATAACCAATTTAATCTGAGCCTTATCAGACTGAGATTTCAGCCTCTTCTGTTTTAATTGGCTATTTTGTAATCCTGGTTCCCAGCAGAGCTGATGGTCTGTCTGTCTCTCTCCAGAGACTTTGCATAAAATTGGTTTGAAACGGTGTGTCAGTTTCTTTCTGAAGTGGCCATCTGGCCGGTGGACTGAAGTCTAGGATGAAATCCTGACCCACAGAGTGTGTGCAGCAGCCATCAGCTGATTGGCCCATTCTGAACTGACAGTTATATTATACCAACTATCATCAGCGCTAATGCTTTCTCTGTTTTCAGTGGCTTAGTCAAGAAGCACTCAAAATTCTTACATAAACCTGTAACAGGAAATATACAAGAACAATAATAATGATATCAATAATACTCCAGTATTTACATAACCAATAAAGGGGGTCTATAGAGCTTCTTGTTTCTTTCCATTTAAGATTTATTATATAGATATAATGCACTCTTTACATGCTCAAATAATGCAATACTGACAATTTCCTATGTTGGTAATTAACTGTATTAATATACATACAGTCTAGGTCTAATAAGCTCTTTTGTGTGTTTGGTGTTTTTGTTGTGCTTCTGATAATTAGAAGCAAAATGGTTTTGTCTGTGGTTTTTGGAGTTAAGAAGTGTAATATTACTGCAAAGAGATGGTTGCTAATAGTCCCCTATAGTTGGAACGCAGAACAAGGGTCCAATGCAAATCGTTGATTTTTATTTGAAATGCCCATTTACTCAAAGGAAGGGGATTGAAAGGTTTCCTATCCTGAAGCCAAAAGCTCTGTTATTTTTAATTGCGGCTGGTGCTTTTTCCTGTGCTGGCCGGGAAAAGCCTGAGAAAGATAAGTTGGGTGACCTGTCCCAAGATGACAGGAAGGGACTGATTGTTTATCACCCTTTAAAGGGCGGGGCCGCCGGGGGTTTGCGGAGCGCGAGTTGGCATCGGCTCACGCCGGCCCACAGCGTCGGCTCACTTTCCCACTCGCCCGGCCCCCTCACCCGAGCTTGGAAGGCTTCATTTCTGTAACTAATTGATTTCTTGCCAGTCTGCTACCTTCCACCGATGCCGTGCTTATTACCCTTAACCAGAAGCAGGTGGGGCTCTCAGTAAACACTCCCCCCATCCCCGGCCCACCCTCTGAGAGTCTTACAAGGGGGCACCTCTGAGCATCCAAGAAGGCAAAGAAAACTTTCACCCAAATTCATAATCAATGTAAAAAGGGAAGGGAAGGAAGAGAGGAGATGCACATCTCAGCAAGAGGTAGGAAGTTGTCAACAAGTCCCTGAGACATTTACCTCCCGCTGCTCAGCTCTGGATCATACAAAGCAGGACTGGAGATACCAAGGGTCTAATACCCATAACTGCATCTAACATCTCATTTGTTTTGCAAGAGGTCACTTTTGCTTACAGTGTTACAGATATTGTTTCATGCTTGTCTGTATTAAATAATGTACGAATATTTGAGTCACGTCCCCACACTTACACAGGGGTAACTCCTCCCCCCAAACGTGATACCTCCATTACACCAGCTATTAGTTTTGTGTGCAGAAAAAACTGTTCACCTGCGAACAAAAAAACAAACAGCAAGAAACATCCGACAAACAAACAGTGTTTGTCACTGAATTCCAGATCCGCCATCCAGCCCAGCACTTCCAGTATGCCCAGCTCAGCTTTCCCATGCCCTCCTGCACCTGAATATTGAGATCACCTGTTCCTAATTAGTCAAACACATTCAGACACCCTTTTCTTCTCTTTGAATTTTGTGAAGTGTTGGGCGCTCATCATTACTGGACTTTGACTGTTTTGCTTGACTGCCTGTTCACTGATTTGTTTCTTGTTTATTGATTCTGATTTTGGATTTCGTTTAGCATCCTGTTTCGCCTGCCTGTTTCTTGACCGGTTTCTGTTATTAACTCTGAATTTGGTTTTATAGCTTAAACTCCGTCAGCTTGCCTGGCTCTGGCTGGTGTTTTCACTACAGCTGTGCAGCTGTATCATTAAGAAAACATCCAGCATCATTATTATAATGTCTATATGTCAGAGATATGTAGAAGTATAAATTAAATAAAAAAATAATACAATAAACGGTCATTATCAGTCATTAAGCATTGAGAATTCCCATGGTTCAGATCCCGATTCGTCCAACACACTGTAAAAAATCTCATATCTTATAATAATAATGCATTGGTGGTTTTTCTGGCAATAATTAACTGGGTGACAAAGTGCACATATGTCCAGTGCTTCCTCCCCTGCCAAAGTAATCAAGAAGGACAAAGAAATTCAAGGTTCACTAGTGGCATTGTTAAACAAATCTGGTTAGCATTGGAATAACAGTCTATTTCCTTATATTATTATAAGCCCTTTGTGGACTTGACAGCTGTAACCATTCAGTACCAACTGGCTGGACAGTACAAGCTATCTGGGAAATGAAGAAACAATACCACCACGCAAACAGCGGAAGAGAGATCCGTGATGCGTCTGGATGCTTTCCGGTTTAAGCGTCGTTAAACACACATTCCGTTGTTCCGTCTTGCAAGGTCCCCAAGTTCACTCTTGCCCACCTGGGAAAAACAGAGTTAAAGGAAAATACTGCCTCATGCGGCCGGGTAGATTTACTTATTTATTTTTTATCGAGGGAGCTGGTAATAGCTGCATAAGTGAAAGTATTCGGTCTGGCATTGCCCGGGAAGTACATAGCTAATGTGTAATAAAAGCACTGAACCAGTAGCGCTATCATTTCATAAAGCTAATTCACCACAGGCTAATGAGGTAATTAAGACCCTACACTACTGATCCAGGCCTATCAGCCAGGTTTCAAATCAAATAAAGATCCATTGATTTTTCAGTGCGGATGCCAGCTAAGCTGACGACACGTTACTAACTGTCACCCAGAATAGAAGGAAGGGAAGAGGGGAGCAGACAGGCCCACTTAGCCCCTTTGTATCGTACTGGAAGCAGTTTAAGGGAGACGTTGGCCCTAAAGTGATTAGAACCATCTATCTTGTCCTGACAGATTCCCATTATGCAGGTGCCTCTTTCATTTAATTTACCCAACTTGTTAACTGTTCACTGTTTAAAGCTGCAAAAAAAAAAGGCTGACTTTCAAAGTCTACCTGCAGAGCATTAAATATCCATCAGATGGCTAAAATTCACAAATAAGTGGATCATTTTTGCTACACGGCCGAGTCCCCCGGGGATGTCGATTGGTGGCTTTTTGAGCTTTGGCTGCTTTCCAGCAAATAAAAGAAGAGAAAAAAAACACGTCTAGGAAGAGAAAGGAAGTGACATCAGAGGTTTGTGACACAGGTACAACATGAGCTGGTAATGCAAACACGAAGTCATTTAATTTCTCTTTGTCAAGAGAGAGACAAACTCCGCGGATCAATCCCCCACACATACCTCCGCTGTGGAAACATGGAATGACTCTTTACACCTGATCCAATTACAGCAGAAGGTAAACAGGTACAAATGTGCTTGCTCTTTGTGCACTTAGAGCCATCCGCTTCATGGGGGTCAAGGAGGTTAGAATACCAGACGTCATTTTTACTACCGACATTGTGGTCTTGTAGTGATATGACACTCTATATCATTTTAATATCTGATTAATGGAAATGCAAAATGAAATGATCATGCTTATTCCTTAAGAAGTTCTTGTAAACATTTAAATGATATACTATATACTGTATGATAAATTACCCATGTCTTAGAACAGTGAAACAGCTAATTGCTTTGTGATAATCAGTTCGTGTTAATTGAAAGTAGTGTACTACAGCAGCGATTCTCAACCCGTGGGTCACGACCCAAATTTGGGTTGTGGCAAGTTCTGAAAGGGTCATGAGGCAGAGTTGGAAATGTAAGCATTTTAAAACCAGCGAGCTCCTATGCAGATCCCGGATCAGATTTCCCAGCTCCTAGGTCTGCAAATGCTTAGCACAAAACTAGTGAATACTCATCCAATCTAAGAAGCCAAACAACAGTAGCTTAATTTAAAATTCACCGGCGCATCCAATCAGATTTGTGCGATTGATTGGCGTAAAACACAGAATGCACTGCCCGCTTGATCACAGCGTTAATTTAAACCTATACTTGATACGGGGTAGTGACTGGGCAGGCATGGTAAAGATTGGGCCATGGTGAAATAAAAGAGAACCACTGTACTGCAGTGATATTCTGGAGGTAACTTGTTTCGAACTTGTGAAAAATCAATCAACTATAACAAATATATAGCATGTAACAAATTCCTGTTATTTACACTATAAGAGAATTATGTTTTTGTGAGGAACTTGCTATCCTGAGTTTGGGGCAGGATGATGATTTGAGGTTAGTTTGGGTCAGAATGAGCCAGACAAGTCCGGATCATAACTAAGCACTTACAACAAACGATTGCACAAGGATGTCAAATATGAACATTTACTTTGGTTCATTTAATCCCCAAAGCATAAATACTGGGTTAGTGATAAGTAGTAAATAAAACAAAAAAGAACAACTCGGCATGATAGCTAAAAAGAGCTGTATCAGAAAACGGAAAGCGTGACCAAACAATTTCCGACAAAAATATCTGAGACACGACCGGAACAGCACGTATGCATAAAATAGCAAATTGATAACGATTAAAAGCAGAATCAAAAGATAGGACAAGATAATGTCGATAGATATATTTAGAATTTGTAAGCAATTACAGAAGCAGTGTGACTCCCGTGCCGTGTGAACAAGCTCTTAAATATGACGGGGGAGACGTTTCGACACTCCATAAATATCAGAGATAGGGATGATCAATTTCCATGTTTTATCGCCTGGCCACATCTGAAATGGGAGACGGTGAGGTTTGTTTTGTCGCTGCTGTGAGAACCTGTCAGATCCCATCCTGATCCTGCACCTTCTAATGTATTACTCATATAACTAGTGAACCCGTGAGGCATAAAATTACTGCATTCGAAAGGTGATTTATGAATCTTCCACCGTCTGCATTCAGAATATGCTTCTGATTGCCGGGCATAGGAGAGTCTCACAAGCAGGCAGGGGCTTCGGTCCCAGAGCCGCAGATGAGGAAATAGACTCTGCTCTCACGCAGAGGCCAACTCAAACAAACTCATCGATAAAAGTCAAAAAAATGTTTTGTCTTTTTATACCTCGGATGACTGAAACGTTTCTCGGATTCATATTGGATTTAGTCTAAATAACTACGCCGGCTAATTTATCTTACGGCACAAAATAAAACAGCGAATCCGTACCAGTGCTTCATGTTGATATGTTCATGCTTTGTGAAATAAAAAAGAAAAATTACATGATTTTCACGTCCTCGAGTCAACACAATGTAATGTAAATGATAATTATCTTGGAATAATAATGCTCCATGACTCCGGAACATTTTTTAACAGTTGTGACCCTATGACCTGACAACTTCCTGGGATCATTTAGTTTAGCGCAGTGTTCTTGAAGGAGGGGGAAATCAGATGCAAAGTACTGCATCACTGGACTCAGCAGATTTGAAATAGGCCTTCACACTGCCAGTTGGGGTAGACCTCACGAGACCTTTTCTGGACTAGGGATGCATATCTGAGTTGTCCAATATGACAGAAGGGGGGATACTTTGGAAGCAGGTTATCTGGATCTCGGAAGGTAGGATGTGCGTCTCTGGGGCACTGCAGTAGCCCAAGACGCTACATCAACACCCAAAGCGAATCACTTTGACAGAACTGAAACAACACCAGACAGACTCAGTAATATCATTTGGGGATTTTTTCTTCCTCTTCAAAGGCAATGAAAATTTTCAAAAGATAGAGGTCAGTGAATAGTCCATTCCTCCCCCGAGGAAAACAGGAAACATTTACAGAACAATTCTGCATGTAAACAGGTCAAACTTTTTTTTTTGCTTTAGTTTGTCACAAGTTGGCATGATTAAAAAAGGTATTCCTGTATTTGTTTACTTATATATAGGTACATCGAAACGCATTTTAAATCCCGTCTTGCTGTATCGTACAGAAAATTCTATAAGACGGATGGCTACACAAGAGAAAGGAATTCTTGTAACTGTAACTGACCTAATATTTTTTTTCCAGCATTATAGGTTCAAGAAATAGAGATCAAAGGTGAACAACCCAAATTCTTCCTGTGTAGTATACCTATATGACTCAACTACTATGATTAACAAGACCGGAGCCCGGAGCAATTGATGGCACAATTTATACTTCAAACAAATGACCTTGCTTCAGCTATATATATATATATATATATATATATATATATATATATATATATATATATCAGGACTCTTTGGAGAATTACATTTGCTGGTATTACCCACCAGAAAAAGGTCTCTCATTGCATGTTCCTTACGATTAAGGCCTATTGAACCCCTAACCGTTGATAAAAAGCAGTAACAGGTGTTTAAGTATCACCAGGAGAAAGCAGGCAAAAAAAAAGAAAAGATTGCCGGCCTTTATAAATCATAGACCTACTCTTTCACTGTCGTGTACATGCCCCCTGCCCCACGTTGATAAATCGTCTGACAACTGCTGCAGAATCGTTCAGGACAGGAGACAAAAACCTAAATCTGACATTATGGAGTGTTGAAAGGAAAAATGTCTGTTTTCATAACCTACCACAGTTATAATAAACAGCAGGATTCACATTAACCTGCCCTTCCAGGCACAATAACTGCCTTTGTGTTGTATCAGGCAGGTCGTCTGCAATTAGTGCACAAAAAATGGTTTCTCCTTTTCCTTACACGGTACAATACATTTAGCACAGGTCTGCAAGCTTTTTGTGCTTTCAGTGGGAGAATTGAAATATTAAATGGAATTCGCTCCCAAAATCAAGCAAAAAAATAGTCTGAGCCAAGTCTGAAGGACCTGGATTCAGGAAACCGTCTCCAGGAGTTCCAGGTCCATGGATGTTCACATTCCTCTGCCAGTGACAGGTGGGATCTCAAATATTTGGCGGTGTATTTTGCACACTTCGAAGCTGGATGTGATATAGGAAATCCTTCAAGGCAAATTACAATACGAATGTGAAAAATAAAAGAATGGAAAAATTCAACAGATTATTTTATTTATTACCTTTATGTCATCATGAAAAGGATTTTAAGGTGGCTTTTTTTTTGGAGAATAAAGAGCCTATTTTTCTGCAGAATGTAAAAACTTCATATAGGTGCACAACAAAAAAAAGTAGTTAAATATTTATTTTCATTCAAAGGTAATTTTTTTTTCCTAGGCCGGCTGCACACCTATAAGTGTATATTGTTAAAAAGTAATATTTCAAAGACATTCATGGGGAGCATATATCATCCCACTTTTTAAAAAGTCTAACAATTTAGTGGGTTAGTGCTGGCTTGTTGTACGCATGCACAATGAGAATTTCAGTAAGATTTTTAAGAGGCTTAACCTAAAATAGGTGTGTAGAAAGACCTCTATGGACTGTGAGGGATTTTGTTTCAGGACAAAGTCAAAGGATGAAATGAGGACCAACCACATTGGCATAATTCATGCACGGCAGTCAAGAAACTGTCTGATTGATAGTAACTGCCTCTAGGATTTAATTACAGTTAAGTATGGGCTGGAGAGTTGGCCACCACTCAGGTTACATATGGTACAAAGAAAATTCGAGGGCTGGGGTGGATCTTAAAGTAATTATACACAAGACCATGTGAATATTGTTTTTCATTTGATTTTTAATGAACGAATACGTGTGGCGGCCCATCAATCCTGCCCTCTGCTAGGAATTCCTGGGGGCTGCAGGCAAACGCAGGCGACTCGGTCACAGCGGGGGCCTAACAGGCTCCGTCATTAATCACGCCGTTGACAACGACGACGACGACGCTAGACTTCCTTCCCTGCGTCCCGCCCGACGAGGGGCAGCCGTCCCGTCACCGCGCTCGTCCTGCCAGTCACCTGGAACTGCTCCCGGATCCCCCAAACAGCATGAATGGCCATTAAGTAGCACGGATCGCCGGGAAAGGTCTGTAAACTCCGGATGTGGCGCGAGAGGCTCGCCGTCTGCCCGTCACACCTCCGTGCCGCCACGCCGTCCGAGAGGAGTCTTCCAGTGCAAAATGCAAACAAAAAGCCTCTCACAACAAAGATAGATCTTCCAGACTTCCTCGTAGGTCTCAGACCAGACCTCCTCACCATAGAAATCATCAAAACATCACAGTCCAATGACTCAAAGCACCATCTTTGTTATTACTGCACAAATCACCAGGAGGGGGCCAATCTTAAATTATTGCCTTCCTTTAATTACCAAAAACGTGCAAACAGCTCAAAAGAAAATATATCTCACTAAAAGAAACATTATTTGTTGAAAGACACAAGAAGCCTATTTAACTGCCTGTATTATCGAAGCTATTTCCTTTATCCGTCGTCTAAACAGATTAACAGAAACAAGGATCTGCAGAACCCTTACAAGCCCAGAATTTAGATTTAATTGTTTTATATTCCCTCTCTTTTGTAAGGGGTGTGAGTTTGAACAGATTACTTTGTCCTGGTGTGTAAGTGCCCTAATTTTTTGGGGCATTTTGGTCCAACCTTCACAGAGGTGAACTTGTTCATAGAGAATATAAAACATTTTATCAGCCGAGCATGATTTAATTTCATTCCTTGCATACAGAACATTTGTGAAATGTTTTGATGAGAGTGAACTACAATATTCAAAAGGTTTATCCAGAACATCAAGCCAACACATATTTTTTTTTTTTTACAACAGATAGAAGCCAATAAGCACATTTGTCTTTGTTGAAAGAAGAAAGTGTTTATGTCATCTTAAATGTCAAGTAGGTTGATGGTCCTGAATGATGTGTTTTTACACATTCCAGAGGAAATAGTTTTCTATATTTCACTCAAATCTCTCTGCCATGAGAAGTGTTCTTTCCATTTCTTTAAAAAAAAAATAAAAAATCATACATGCTCTGATTTGCATAATAGAGTAGAACCGAGAAAACAGACGTATTAAGCTATCAAACAATTTGCGCCCAGAGCCAGATAAAACAGTCTTGTTTTGTCATTTATTTCAGACGCTTGCTTTGCTTTTTCCACCCGGAAAGGAGCTGAAAGCTTAAAGGCAGTTGATTGCGTCATGCATGCATGGGATTTTACAGTGAAGGCAGACAGGCATCTATCACAGTTTTAGTGAGAGATTAATAGGGGACGTGT
Source organism: Mormyrus hasselquistii (assembly GCA_026779605.1). Lineage (NCBI taxonomy): Eukaryota > Metazoa > Chordata > Actinopteri > Osteoglossiformes > Mormyridae > Mormyrus > Mormyrus hasselquistii. The sequence continues at coordinate 23,930,439 of JAODKE010000101.1, read as the reverse complement.
GAGGGCAGCACATCAGACCCAATGCAAGGAATCAGGCACCGGGATGATCGGGCGGAGAGAAAAGGGATGTTAAGCAATGGCTGGAAACGGCCTGCGATAACCCAGCAAGTACAGTGCATCTAAATGTCCCCAGGAGCATTTTGGTCACATTTTCTCCTGCTTGTTTCATTAATATGGAATAACAGCTAAATATCTTTTGTGGTTTCCAAACATTTTGTTATTGTGGGAACTTTATAAAAAGACAGCTCAGGTTGATACCCAGATTTGAATGCATTAGTCCCATTTAGGTTTGGCAAAGAAGTGGTATTTTAACTGAAGGGCAGTTACAGTTTTTAGAGAACGAGTTGAAGTACATTGAACAGCGTTACTTAGTGATGAACTAGAAGCTTAGGACTATACTGCAAGTGCATTTTTCACTATGGGTGCCACTGCCTTTATGGAGGCATTTAATTCAATATCTTAGAATTATCGCTCCCAAGTAGAGACTGGAATGCTTTGAAGGAAGCAGGATTATGCCAGATAAATAAATGCAGACTTTCATGCTTTAATTCAAAATTTACTACTAAACCACAAAGAAGAATAATTATGCAGTCATAGTTTAAGAAAAAAAAAAGTGAATACAATTAAAGACCGCCCATTTTATTAATAGATATTGCAAGATTACAAGTTTGTCATAAAAACAATTAAAAAGTGAACGGACAGATTTAACCGGAGAAAAATGATTATAGCATTAGCAAATTAATGATAATTATTGATACGGAATCGCTCTGGTCACACTAAGGGTATTAAAGGTAATTGTTATGGCAGGAGTTGTCAACATCATCAAGCAGCTATCTTGGCGTGCATAATAGATATGAAAGCATTTCCCTACACAATAGTGTCCTGCCTCTTTATTTAACCACATTTCCACCCCATATTCTTACTTTCCCCCTGATAACACCCCATTAACATCACAATGGGACATGAATAATGGGTCAGCCCATCTGGCAATAAGTCAGTGCGAGTACAGACAATGCTATCGACAGAAACAAGCCATCAACAACCAGGAGGAACAATACGACGCCCCAAATCCTTTACCTCTGCTTGAATAATGCATCCAGGGTTAAAAAAAATGACATGCTACATGCACGCAGGATGTCCCTGGCAGCGTAATCACGCCGTCCAGTTTCAGAATTATTCACTGGCGTCAATTGAAAATTACTCACACTTAACCTTTTCATCTGTTTACTGCCTGCCGACCCGATTTAATAAAAAGGGGATTCCCAGCTGTCCCTACAACAGTCTGGCATGACTAATATGTGTGTGTGGTATATATATATATATATATATATATATATATATATATATATATATATATATATATAACGATATTGTGCCACACCCTCATATCACCTTTTAT
>JAODKE010000101.1:23880104-23915569 GCA_026779605.1 Mormyrus hasselquistii | reverse complement strand
CTCCCCCAGCCTGTGAAGGTTGCCCTTCGCATGGATCGGGCCTGTTTGGGAATGCAGCGTTCAGTGGGATCATATCTGCCAGCTCTGGCCGGGCTGTGTGTGCGTGCCCCATTTGCTGTGCTAATTGTTTTTGGACAAGGCAACCTGAGACGGTTCCCGGAAAAACAGAAAGCGGAGAGCATAGAGGCAAGCGGAGTCCAATAAATTTTTGGGGTGGCGGATATTCAGTTTCCGTCTGGGGTCTGTCGGCCTGTAAAAAAAACAGGTGAACTGGAAAGACAAACATCCCAGTGTCCTGCCCTCCCAGCAGGAGAGAGGGACCCCTGCACTTTCACGTGCAGGGAGAATCAACCTATCAAAACAAGCCGCTGGCAAACAAACGCCGCAGCTTGCCTGACTAGCTAGTCGGCTTAGGAAATTGAGAGCGGCTCACTTACACGCACAGCAGGGCCCCAAATAAGGCCTTGTATACGGCTGTGAGTCTCTTTAAGCCTCGCTTCACGACATTATCAGTGGCGATTGTATTACTGGTTGGCCTTGCTTTGTTTTGTTTTGTTTTGCTTGTGTCTTTTCACAGCTTGTGAAGCTATCAGAGGCACGGTGATGGTTTTGCGTTTGGTTCTCACGGACCATTGGAAACGCACGGATGGTCTTCCCTCCCCGGTTTTCTCTCTTCGTCCGGCTGACGGTTAACAAAGCGCTAAGCGGGGGAGTGGTTGTGGTGGGGGGGGGGGGTCTGCCTGGAGTATGTTTAAAACCTAGTGCTGACCCGTGGATTACATTTAAGTCGCCTGTCCTAATTTAGCCTAAGTGCAACTTGAGGCAGCGCTCTGAAAAACAGACATTAGGGACGGCACAAGTGTAATTATGAAACGGGTCAGATGGAATATTTTAGCAATATCATTACTGCAGTGTGCTTTCTATGGCAGTTACCGCTCTCATTGTGAGGCAGACTTTTGCAAAAAATATTTTCATTAGGTGCACTTGGTAAGCTGGATGCTAACAGGCTGGGCCGTGAAGCTTAGGTGACCCTAATTAAAGGCTTTATGCCATTAAAATCATGCATGTTAAGAAACATCAATCTGCATTTGAATGTGTTTTACGTTAATGGCTTTCCAGGGTGTGCTGCGGAATATTAACTCTATTTTGTGTAAAGGTTTGCCCATAAATAGGTAATTAAAACGACAGTCTGATAATGACTAGTATAGGTTACTTATTTATCCACTTTGCCCAGTAGAAATGCCTGAATAGGTGAACATACAGAATACAAATGGAAGAGGTTTTTGACTGTCATTTCTAGAAGCGTTACTGAACCCATCAGTAAGAATTTAAAGGCTGCAAATACATTTTATTTCAACTATGCTTTTGTTTCAAGTGTGTCCTTTTTTTACAGATTTATAAAAGGAACAGTCTTTATAAAAAGAACTGTCCTGGGAACGCTGCTTTTCATACCGGATTTTCCTGTGACATTACGAGGTTAATTTGTATTGGTTCACAGTTAAAGATTGATGGCTTGGTTGGGAATTTGCATTCATCACACCCTTTGCAGACAAAAATGATTGATATAGCACCCCATTAAAAAAGATGGGGAGATCAGGAATGAACAGTTTAACCTCATCACGGCAGCATCCACGGTAACGAGAGGCTTAGCGGCTACGTCGAATCGCTTGAGAGAGTTTTCGTTGGAAGCGTCGCAGGCACGCTCATGGTGAAATGGCCAGCCCGCGAATGTACAACCAAGAACATCATGACGATGAATATCGAGGAAAATGGCACCTTCCAAATGGCAGAAGATGAGATGAAAATTCTATGCCTGTCACTAACCAATAGCATCAAGAATGCATAGAGGTATTCTGTAATAAGTAAGTAGCTGACTTCAGGAGAATCAGTTAGTAAAGTAAGAGTAGAGATCCATCACCCATGACCCAGACCTTTGGACTGTGTATGAAAAGTAAAGAAAGCTCCTAAACGAATAATAATAATAAATCAACATTAGAAATCATAACTTAAAGTTAACTTGTTGTAAATATCTGGCCTGTTATAACTAGGACCAGTTATTGAAATTCTGCAGAATTATATTGAAAAATACAGAAGTTTGGTTACATTAGAATAAGATGCATAATGTGTCCTTAAAAGGTCAATTAAATTCCCCACTTTGCTAGCCAATGTGTTTGTCATTGCTCTGTTTAAAGGACATTTCCTCGGCTTATGTGCTAATGGACTCCCCCACAGTTAACATACCCCTTTTCCTGGTAGCTTTCACAAGCCAGTAAATGTGTAACTGCAGTTTAAAAGCACTGGGGTGTGTTTTACAATGAGTGATTTAACACACCGTGTTTTTCTGCCCAAAACTCCGAAAGGCTGTTTTTCTGTGTGTGTCTGTGTTGTTGTTAATGGGTTAGCACCCCACTGGCTCGTAAATCGCGTGCGTGGGGTAACTTTGGCATCGCTCTTTGATCCCACTTCGCTGCCTTGCTAGGAAGAGGAAAAGGAAGGGGAGATTTTTCATGGATTAGTATTTGCTCCTGTCCGGAGTTTTTCTTTTCCACTCTGCTGACATCCCGAGATCTCTGAATAATCAATCACGGCGGCTCCCCCTCCTGCACTCTCCTTTTTATGGAGTTTTTTCCCCAAATGGAGATTCTCTGACCCACCCCCCCACGCCTCAGAGGCCACACCCTGTACTGTGTCCTTCAGGCTGCAGTTACAGATTTCGAGCTGAAATTCAGTCCGTAAGCCTTCACTCCTGGTGAGAAGAGTATTTACACCCTGGCAAAAGAGAATTCTCCTTTGCATTGCAGCAAATTCTCTGGCTTTGGCCTTCAGACTCATGCTAAACGTGTACAAAAAAAACTGGAAATTTCCGATTTTAACTTACTTTAGGTCCAAATTTTTATAGATTTCATTGCCTGAATGTGTTGCAGTTTGGCGCAGAAGAAAAGAAAAAAACATATGCTTAACAAAAATGGAAAGTTTACAAAACAGAAAAAAACTAAGAAATGAATGTAGGAACAAATCCATGTTTTCAGTATTTTTAAAATTTATTTTAAAATATAATTACATTCCTGAGGGACTGAAATGATCATTACCTGTGGCCAGTAAAATCAAGGATGAGCTTTTTTTAGCTGCATTGGGCCCTGTGTTTATTTACTTACCATTACATCAAAAAGCAAACAATTACGAAAAAACACTTTAGTAAATGAGCTATTGATGAACAATTATGCCAGAATGGTTTGAGATTCATATTACCCCAATTTGAATAATTATGTTGGTTAAAAATGTATAAATCTAGAACCACAATCTGTAACACTTGAAATCATTACGGTTGTTGAAAGACTGATGTTATTTAAATACTAATGCAAGATATGTTTATTTGGTAACAGGTTGCAATGGTCTGGCAATACCTTGTTAATTAGCATATTAAAACATCCAGGAATGCCTCGTAATACCCAACAAAATTCATTTATTCCTTAATGGTTGTATTTTCATTGTTTGAAACGTTTCTTCCTGGTGCATATGAAATAATTTGGAATTACCGTTAGTTTGTTTATGCTGATAATCCCAATTGCTTCAGGTAATGTTATGGAAAACTATGCATTTAATTTAAACACATCTAAAACATAGATCATATACTGTATGCTTCCATTTTTTAAAGTTTTAAATACAAGATGCATTTTTGCTCCATTCTCCTTTTTATGAAGTTAGAAATAGATTTGCCTCACTGGATCTTTATGCAAAAGTCATATAGACCCGCATTTAGGATTTTATTTGAATATAAAATAGCTATAAAGCAAAAAATTGTAAGATAAAAAAGGCTTGAAAAACACCTGAAACCATGTTACTGGAAAGGAAACATTTTCCGGAATGGCTAAAGCCATAGGTACAGCAAGGCCTGCTAGCCGGCACGCATCAACAGCAATATCCATTCAGCTGCACAATCTCCTGCTGAAACGTGGCAAAGACGTTGTGTTTTTCCATTCTGCGCACTGAGCCAGAGGTTAGCTCTCCGCATCAGCTGTAAATGTGTTAAACTGCAGGTTTACCCATTTGTGCAAACAAATCATGTGCCCCCCCCCCCCCCCCCCCCTTACGCTCTTCATTTAAGCAGGTGGTATTAGCGAGGACACCAAGACTGCTGCTGTGCTGACCACAAGTCATTGACGAGTCAGCATTTCAAAGGCAATTTTTCCCAAGTGTCTGTTTATGACTCTTCCCTTGTCAGCTCTCCTGTTTCCGTCGCCCTCTGCTACAAAACACAGCCAATCTACAACATCTAACTGAAACTTTTGTAGATACTGCACAGTTTGCAAGGTCACAGTTTAAAGGCCTCTGTAAACTTTACCTTTACCTTGATAATCGTATTCGTAAGCTGTACAGTAATGGGCCATTTAGAAAAATGCAGGCAAATAGTGACAAGAATGAAATGTGCATTTTCTTTCTGCTCCTAACTCAACATTCTCTAATTCCAAGAAGATAAAGGTTAATGTGTATAATTTCACATCCATCGATTCTCATGGTATGTCACTAGTCTAAAATAAAGTGTATAAATGTTCAAAGGAGTTCGAAATATGAGTGTCTAGCTCAAAGCGGTTGACACACAACTGTCTTTGCAATAAATCTTGCTAATCCATTTTAGCATTCACAGTATCAAAAATACTTCACTTTGGGTTCCTGTGATACGCAGTATTAATTCACGGCTCAAACATTAAATGCAGAAGTACTGTAAGCAGATTTTCTACTGATGGGTTTAGTTTTTTTTTTCTCTCAAACATTTCATCTGTTGTCCTTGAGGGGATTCGCTTGAAAAAAGCAAATAAATAATTATTTCAAATGCATGCCAAGTTTTTTTTTCTCTGCATCTTTGTTAAGGAGAACAAGAAACTTCTCCATTTCCTGTCAGACAATCTTAACTTCTAGTGGAGTTGAAGATTAGCAAAACGCTATTAAGAACAGGAATCGCTACTGTATGCCATTAGTTTTTGGAGCGTCTTAAAAAAATATGAATAACGATAACCGTACCAAGCTGTTGTACTCCCCCATAGTGTGTACTTGGCCGTTGTGCAATAATTCCAGTTACTTCTGAATCGGTTATTGAACAAATAAAACATCACACGTTGAGCCTTCAGGTCAGAGTTAATTTACCCCCAACTCTCCCCCTGCCTTCTTTGTGGTCTCAGTCCACCTGTAGGGCTGACTTCACTCATTCCCTTTAATCGCTCCATTTATTCAGTCAGCCTATCTGTCGATGATGTTCGGAGAAACGGCACAGGAGAAACCAACAGGAAGCAAAATGATGCCGTCACAGGTGAAGACGGTATGGTGACTGTAAAGATCTGGTGCAGTTAAACACACAAATCCCCATGTGGTAACACACGCCTCCGCAGTGCAAATAAAAGTCAGGTTTGTCCATGGGAAATGCACGGCCTCAGAAATACATAATTTAAATCAGAAGCATTTCCCAGGGGGCTTGGCGGAGGCTTTCGCCACAGTAATGTCAGGACCACCTTCCACAAACGCAGCGGCTGCAGGAAAGCGCTTTTCTGCTTTATTCACATCGTATGACTCACACAAACTCCAGCTTAAAGTGTCGTCCAACTTCAGCGGAATCACAATGCTGGTTGTCATCCAAACACCGTTAAATGTATGAAGAAAATGATCTTGAAATGGTGTTATTAGAACCCGTATTAATGAAAATTCAAACATATATAGTTTCCAAATGGAAAGGTAGTTATATTGTTTTATGTGTTTGTTTTTAAAATCCCAGTTTGCTACCATCTGCTTCATAATGGCACATAAGTGTGTGTGTGTGTGTGTGTGTGTGTGTGTGTGTGTGTGTGTGACCGGGTATATCTAACCTACGTGATGAATACCCATTTTTTTTTCTCTTATGGGGATCAGTTTCCTGGTCCCCAAAAAGGTAAAACTCAATTTAAGAAAAATCTGCGACTACAATGAAAAAACTAACAATGCAACAAAAAAATTTTGCTTGGCTACTTATGGTTATGGTTAGGGCTGGGTTAAGCTTGTCATAGTTAGTGTTAGCATTTTTCCCAAGGAAATGAATGAATGGTGCCCAAAATAATATGCTTACACAACTCTGTGTGTGTGTGTGTGTGTGTGTGTGTGTGTGTGTGTACATAATGGATACATTTAACAGGAGACACCAAGAAGTACAATAAGCGTTTTAAAGGTAATTTCTTTCATATAGCTGCATCGCTTAAATGTTTAAAGGTACTGAAAAAGTTTAAATTGTCACTGTAAGTATTGAGTCTAACAACTTCTGCCCTAGACTTGCATTAAATTTTAAAATGCTTCAATTTGGCAGATCCAATATTGAGTTTTATTAGTATTATTTTCCTCATAGCAAATTCTTTGCTAAATTCTCTCCCTCTGATGAAATTAAGATGCCCAGGGCATGTAAAGGAAGCTTCCTCATCTTCAGTTCACATGAGAATATTTCCATAGATCGAGATCATTCTCACCATTTCCTACCACAAGCAGGGAAAAAAAAACAACCAACCAGCAAGATGCTGGAAAGTAGGAATAATTCTTTCTGACACTGCAGCAGAAAGGAAAATATCGATTCATAGGATTTGCACATGCAAGTCCATAGTTTAATTTGTATACGATGCAAGTAGAGAAAGTTGAAGAAGTCTAGAAAAGAACAAAGACGTTCTGTCTTCTCGTCTGGTGCGATCCAGTACGAGTCTAAAATGTAGTGCTACATCTCAGCAAAGCAGCTGTAATATCAGCCTTGTTTTTTCGTCTTTTTTTTCCTTGGGAATGTGTTATTTGCTGTTACCTCACTTCATTTGCATAATGTGTCTGATGGGGTATGAGCGGTATGTGGTTTTTCACAGCAGTACCTTCTATGCCTCAAATTGAATAACGTTCAGGGTCTCAGGCTAATAAGCTCCTATTAAGTTAAACAGTGTCTTTTTAAGGAGTATAAATATCAAGAGGCAGCCATCCTACTTGAGTTTTGTAATCCAGATCTAATACATTGCTCCTCCTGGAGCACTAAGGCAGTATTTTAATGTGACTTTAAAACCTCATCTTTTTAAACAGGTAGATTTTGTAATCATATTGAAATGTGGAGAGGGGCAATGGCAAACATTTACAATGTCAATACCTTCGTTAACAAATTTCACCTATGCACAATTAATGAACTTAAGTCTAATCATTGTTGATCTCAGGTAAGGAGCATGTGCTAATTATAGTGCCTTGCTGCTCCCACCACACAACGAACCACGTCTTGAGTGAGAACCCAAGTGACACCTCAGCCCCACATTAGTCCGAATGGACCAGTGTGAATTTTTTCCAGTGGCTGGAGTGTCAATCCTACCACCAGTCCCCAAACTTTCCCAGTAAGTTGGAGGACCTCCTTATAGGGCAGGATGTAGATTAACGTCTTACCCAGGATGAAGCAAGTACAAGTTAAGGGTTGATCTCAACATGGGAATAATTATTAAAACAGACTAATCTGCAGTAAACACTGCTGAATTTGCCACACCTGTGAAGTTGTCACAGCAAAGTATACATCACTGGGGAAGTGTAAAAAATAAGCACTGCAAAAATAATATTGGGGAAAAAACATACAAAATGTTCACTACAGTTCTTAAGGGTGATTTTTATTCTGTCTATAACTAGTAGTTTTCGGTTTTATGGTGTCAAAAAAGTCAAAACTTGGAATGGAAAGTGATCATTGAGTCGTGTATGCAGATGCGCGTCAATTAAACCAAAATGGTGGTTGGCCAGTACATTGACCCCCTTACATTGACGTTCCACTGGACGTCCATCTTCTTGACTTCTCAGCACAATAAGTTCAGCTGCGTTCGTGATGCATTTCGAAGGTTTTGAAACTCCACCGGTCCTAATTCTCTGTTCTCACAATTTTCCTACTCGAGTCAGATATTCAATTTTCACATTTGGCTTCAATATCGTCTTTAAAGTCTTCCAAGTAATGTCATTGATATTGTTGCTTGGACGTGCAGGTTTGCTAAGAGGCGTCATGCGAAGGCCTTCTCTCGATGATCCGTAAGCCGCTGTAGAATTTCAAACGTCATGTAAAAAAGAATGTATACAAGGACTGTCGACATTGAGCTGATTTTAGTGGTTAGCATTGCCGAACGCTCCCAGGACGTGACGCAGGCCTCTGAAAACTCCCGCCTCGACATGCCCCCGAAGCGGCCCAAGGGTCTTTCCAAGTGCTGTTGCCCATCTCTCCAGACTTCTGGGCTTTTAGGCAAGACGTCGGAAGAAACAAAGAAATAATAATAAACGGCAAGAACGAAAGAACACAAATTAGATATCAAGCATGCTGGAGCCCCCCCCCCCCGCATTCGTTTGCCACACTTCTTTTTTTTTTCCTGAAGAGGACTGAAGAAAACATGTGCTCATCCCAAGGCTGCGCTCCGGAGGTGTTAACTAATCTCCGATGGCCAGTCTGTGAGCGGCTCTCTCTAATTGCTCCCCCAATTTCAGTCTGGTGTGAGAGCAGCTATTGTAGCAGCCTCCCAGTCGTTCCTTAGAGGTTTCACACCTTCATTATCACTCTTTATTGCAGAACCTACCATGGGCACTCAGCACCAAACAGCCATGCCGATAAAAATAGAGCTTTTTTTTTTTAAACCCCTCCCCCCCCCCTTTTCTTTCAGTGGTTTCAGTTTTAATTACCAACGTTGAGCTGGAGCTGGCGTCCTCAGCAGGCTGTTTTTCGCTAATTAAAGTGAGGACGGAGTTTATTGAAAGGACACCAACTCCACTTTCTCATCTATTATTAATGGGGCAAGACAAATAAATTTTGCATTCAAATGCCGGAGTCCGTCAAAGGCCGAGCCATAGCTGCAGGAGCTTCCAGGCAGCCGCTTCCGGCAACAGCATTCCCGGGAAAACCCACCTGTGCTTAAGTCCGCTCTGCTACCGACTGGGCCTGGCTCGGGTGCATGAGTGATTAGCATGTGGCTAATGCTAAACGGCCATGTAGAGCGGCTCCACCCGCGCTGCCCGTATGGTGTCTTTAGCAAAATAAACAAAATAATGCTTTTATCTCTTAAACAAAAGTTCCTCAAGAAAAAACATGCTTTTGGATAGTTATCGTTTTAGTAATTTATCATGAATACATTAATTTATAATAGCACAGATGTCACATATCGATTTTTAAATATATTCTTAAAATAAAAGTGTGCTATTGTTTATAAACTGAATACCATTTTGCCTAACTCAACGCAAACTTTGTCAAAGTTAAACAGACTAGTGTTTGTCAGCTTCAGGGACGCGAAGAAGGTCGCAGATGGGACACAGGTTGAGACCCGGACAATAAAAATCAGGCAGGAAACGTGATAAGTACAGTAGACGGCCGTGCAGATGAATGTTCTCCGTGACCTCTGGGCCTTGAGCTTCGCACTCCAGGACCACATTGTCTCTGCCTCCCTCCCCGACACGACAGCTGGGCAGGTACCCTGATTGTAGGGCTCAGAGTCCACACTGGGCAAGTGACAAGTGGACAATGGTGAAGACAGCTGGGACCTCTGCTGAAAAAACAGCCTGTTAAACAGCACCACGCTTAAATACGCCGCACTTTATTTACTGTCCTTCAGTGTGTGGCGTAAAACTGTCTTTTCCCCATCAGTGTGTCCCTGTAGTTCTACACATTTGCATACATTTTATCGTACTCTACGGTTTATGCGTTTTTAAATCAAATAGAAAGTGTAAAGTAATTAAAAGCCTACTCTTGTTTTACTTTGCCATAGTTATTAGTCAATGTAAGCATGTATATGGCCTAAACATTCTAATTGTATATAAACGTCTGGAAAAACAATTTACCAAGAACTGAATATTATACCGTTTAGATAAAAACATCACTTTTTAAATACAAAAAATATAACAGCAAGTTGGTTTAAAGCTGTTGTGAAAATTGAGTGATTTTGTTTTGATCTGCTTCTCCGTCTTACCCAAGGTTCCCGTTTCCTGATGTTTGCACCACCTAACACATCTTTCCCTCCATCCTGCATTTTAATGTATTTAAATCTGTACATTAATCACGTCACATTTATAAGCAGCGAGAATGACGATGGGGCCAAACATTCTACAAAGTGAGTCTCTGTTTTCCTTGTCAGTAATTTAATGATTATTGTTAACTATTTTTTAAAATTTTACTTAAAGGTTTTTTTGAAAGTCTGTGTTTGTTCTATGTGCAATTACGACCCATTTTAAATGCTTTAAAATGTGTGTTTTTTATATAGTGCATAGTATTGTGCAGGATTACGTGAGATGTGTCACTGAAAGGTTTCTGATGTGTCTTTCGCGAAAAAAGGAGCATTAAATGCTTGTGTTGTCAAAAGAACATACAGGTAGTTCCCGGATTAAGAATGTCTGAATTAAGGACAACTTTGGGTTAAATATAATGGTTCGTAATAACAGAGGTGCGTACTACTTCGTGACCCTCATGAAAACATTCAGCGGTTCTTCAACTTGAACATTTTTCAAATACTTGTATGATGTCGTATACTGTCTAATACTGATGAGATCAAATGACTCTTACATGAACATATTTTAGTATTTGTTATTGCATATGCTGAAGAGCAATTGCTTTGTGATGCTATAAATTAATAATGTGTATGGCTACACAAGAAAATCTGTCTGGGATACTTAACAGTACTGCAATAATAGTATAGTGAAGATCAAAATAGTCCTTAATGTTTTCATATTGACTAGGTTCCCCCAAATGAGTCATTCTTACGAAAATATTTGGCTGACACCACATAACATAAAAAAAGAACTTCAATCCGTCTTTAGGCCAAGCAAACTTTCAAATCTTCGTTCCCACTCGTCGGGCCAAATTGTGTACTTCGACTCTTAAATTCAAGAACAAAATAAAACTTTCCACCCTCTCCATCCTGTCCACATTATACTCGAGTCCCCTCAATTCGAAAAATAGATTTTCAATTACCTACAAAGTGCCTGGAAGCTTCTACATTTTAGCACCTGACCCCAATTGAGCTGAGCTTTCTTCAGCAAAATGACATCCTTAACTCCTATGTTAGTGTTCCCACTTACACTGTAATTGGCTGCGATGGTGGCCTTTCATCTCTGAGCTCAGCCTGGAATCCCGTGGAACATTCCAGGCCTCATTGTGTCGACAGCGGGCTTTATATGGAAAAAAAAAAAAGAACGGATGTGTTCCTTTCTTGGTGGAAGTCGTCCACTCCAGCCGCGTTGGAGGGAAACACTATTGTCACTGACACCTCTTGAAGAAGACAGCAGTGTGAGGTGCAAGATTACACCACAACAGCCAGACGCACAACAGCGTCCGGCAAAAGCGGCAGCTCATTTGCATGTAGTGTTTGAAAACAGGTTCCCGATTGTTCTGCATATACATGTAACAGGATGCTACTTCTGTGTTCTGTGGAATACACTGAGAAATGTTTTACGTGAAATGTTTGATAGCTTTTTTGCCTGGTTTCCTGACATTGTCCTAAACTGCTAATGTTACTGCAAGTTTCAAGACAGCAGTGCAAATTCCCAGGCATTTCTGAACAATGTATAAAAATGAAACAGTGAAATACTTACAGTGAACATAGTGGGCAAAGCAGGGTTTTTCGTCTGAATCCATTTATAAGCGTAACTTTCACATTGTGAAGATTCTATCATGGTGGGCAACAGCAAATATCAGGCACACTTTTACTTTTTTGCTTTTATTGGGACAAAAAAGCATGTTCAAATATTCATAAACAAAATTCAGTGATTTAATTTCTGATGCTGACCCAACGGGTAGGGTATTGCTTGCCACTCCCAGACAAGATGTGACAGAAAAACAGCACAACCTTAAAAATATCCTGAATTATTTCATTAAGCACCGAATCTGCATTTTAAAAATACGTGTCTCTCTGGTGGGGATTTTTCCATTATCCAGAGAAGAGGACGTAAAGGTCAGGGACCCTAATGCCTTATCAGTAATTCACCATTGCCTGGTTATTAAGGGCAGCTTACGCAGTGAGCGCTGAAGTACCGCAAGGGGTTAAGGTGAATTGATTGCCTCTGGACATGTTAAACATGACCCTGTGAGGGCTCCACTCCGAGCGTGCCAGCAATGCGCCTCACTACTCTAAATAATCAGTCACGGCAGGCCTTTAATACAAGCCGGGAGCTCGAGGAATTACCTCCAGGAGATGTTTTCCATCACCTTGAAAATAATCAAAAACCCATAGTGTGGCACGTCTGAGGCACGTTATCGGACCGGGAGCAGAAAGAGCTCACCTTCTCACAGCTGCTTCAAACAAACACTGTCTGCCCGCCCGCCCGCCCGCCCGGCTGGCCCGCTCGCCCGTAATTGTCCGGAAGCGGGCGGCCAACGGCTGTTGTCTAATGACGCCCGTACATAAAGGCTTTATTTATCGTACCTCTCCCCCACACACACACACACACACACACGCACATACACACTCACTCGAAGGTGCCAGCTTGCATGTCGGGGGCTGCCGAAGGATAATTATGGGGGAACTTGGACCCAATCTGTCCGCAAACACCCCCCCCCCCCCCCTTAAAGGGGAGTTTCCCTTGATTAGGCACACTCTTGCTCAGGGTGCTGTCCCCACTGCGGATGGCAGTTTTAAGTCCATCAGAAGGGCCTCAGCTGCCAATGTGTAGCGATGAATTACATGCTATAAGAAAGTGTTGACAGGAGCAGCTGGACATCAGAGAGTGATGAAAAGAGAAGGAAATTCATTGAGAACTCCGACAGACTGACCAGGGCAGAGAGGGAACCTGCCATCTGCTGGAGGCAGGCAGAAGTTCAGCGCGGCCTGACGGAGGGGAAGCGGCCTCCGTGGGCAGCTGCACCCTGTCTTTTGTTTACTCAGCTCTACATTTCTACGCTATATTACAGCACTGGCTGGCTCCTTAATGTAATTTTCCATCCCTTGCGATGGTATTAATTAGGGGTTGGCTGTGGCCTGTCAGCGAGTCCTTTTCATTGGCTAATTCTTTAAAAATATATTAATAAGAGAAGAATCTACACAAGGCACAGATTAGTGCTTCAAAATATCTTCCTGTCCCGAACGTAATGCTTTGTAACTGCATGTTATTTGAGAATTTTTTTACTGATCCAGCCATGTCGAGTGTCATTAATGTTTTATAAATTGTTCATGTTTATGCAATAAGTAAATGTATAGCTAAGTAATTTGAATGTGCCACCGTTTATACATATTCAAAAACAAATGAAGGAAAACTAGAAACATGTAAGCAGTGCAGATGGATGGATAGATAGATAAATAGTATTTAAATACAACATACAATATAAAAGTGGAAGCATGTCTTATGGTGTTTTTTGTGCATAGTGTTTATATTTTGTCCTGTAAAATAAAAGTAATGTAATTCACTAAAAGACCCAGGTGCCAGAGTTGGTGTGTTCCAGAGCTAAAATTGAATAACAAAAAAGGTTTAACATGTGCTGTTCCATCACCTCTATATGGTAAAATATGCTAATTGTTCCTGTAACAGTTTTTACAGGGATGTGGAAGAATATCAGAAGGAAACTAGTTTTAGATTATGCGACCGTTATATTGAATCAAAAGGAGAATTACAGTAATAGTGTGCACACACATTATTACTGTATGTTATTCCAACTGAAAATGATTTGTGGAAGAGGCACATTAGTGAATTTAATGGTGAAGTGAGCCGTTGATTCCACCAGTGCCCCGAGGTCAACGGAAGTTCTATTGGTGTGATTTCACTATCCACTATATTAATGAGTTGCCTCAAGGTGCAAATGATATTTTAATAGGTGTTACTTAACTGGAGTGGCTTGAGCACACACAAAAGCTTCCATATCTTCAAAAATAATTCTCCCGCTTGTTAGAAAAAGTAATTAGATTGCATGAATACTAACATGCTGAAAATGTGTAGGGAGTTGTCAGCTTGGACTTTGTTAAAAATAAATAAAATCATTTATTATTTTAATATTAAATGCTTTATTTTATTTCACAGATAGAGTTAATGTACATATTTCCCTTCTGCTTGCTCTGCTTCCATGAAGTGTATTATTTTTTTAAATTCCGTGAATGATGGTAAACCAAACAGGCTTAAACCGGTTTTAACTTCTTGGATTTTTCCAGCAGTTCGAGCCTCCGTGTGCTTAATTTACAGTGATTTAATATGGCACACTCTCTCTTCATTATAATCTGTTTTTTTTTTTTTTTCTGCCCCCGCTGACAAAAAAAAGCAATAAATTTGTCTGAATCTTTCTGCAAAAACACGTTTGGTTGAACCCCAGACTCGTCAGAGACATCGTGTTATTTGAAAAAGCAACGACGTAAATGTTTACTCATACAAGTGTATGCCACAAATGTGAATGCTTAAGAAGAGGACTGCTGTCACACCAAGCAGAACTTGTGGGTCAAGAATAGCTACTCTAGAAATTACGAAAATATACTCGGTGACTGCGTTTGAGAATGAGCCTCATTTACGCATAAGAGAAAAGCCTCTTTCAGGATCCTTGACATCAGCCAGGACTTAATTAGCTGTCATCAGCTGGGCTCCACTGAGGAAAGAGACTGACTAATAATTAATGATAAAACTCTGTTCAAGTACAACCATGGACAAAAAGGAATTGTGTCGCAAGGTGCACCCCTCTTAAATATGACTGTTCTGTTCCTCATCTTACATGTGACCTGGGAATCCAGATTTCTGTGCAGAAGGGAGATAGAGGGACAATTTGCACTCCACTCCATCTGTTTCTCTGCTGGTCTGTGCTGAGAAGAGAATATGAGTCTGCAGTCATGAAAATCAGCGGAGAGTTATGCTAACGAAATTAAAAAAAAAAAAAAAAAACGATTTGAGAGCAACACCCTGGGACAGCTGGACATCCTGTAGGCCTAGTAATGCACTGCTGCCCTCTGCATCCGTAGTCTGAATAGATCCTACAGTATGAAGGGAAAAAACGGAAATTACATAAACTCATGCATCACTCTGCTACAGGAAATAACAGTGTTTTCAGTTTTTTTTTTTAAACGTAGTATGCACTTTCACATGGAGATTGCACACTCCTTAATCATGCATTAGGGACTATCTGGAAGTAGCAAAATGATGGTGGACAATGAGTAATCTTCCTGAGTTTCTAATGGGTAAATTAACCGGCCCTCTTTATGACATGTGAAGTATGACTGTGCACCTAAACTGAGTGTATATTGTAAAATCAATTGCTTTATTGATCAGCAACTAATTAGAGGTAGACAAACAATCTAAATGCACATATGCTGGCCCTCTTCGTTGCGCCAATACTCCATGGGGTGGATAAATTTGGTGACAGATGATGTGGGGCAGATAGGGAATGAGATGGAGGTATGTTATACTCTCACCACCACTTGCAATTGGCAGGAATTCCAGGCCTCGTTTTAAGTAGCTCTAGGAGCCAGTTGGAAAAGAAACAGCTTTGCTCTATAGCCCAAGAGGTCTGCTTGCATTTTTCTACTGGGCCACAGTTTATAGACAAGGACTTTTTTTTTTTATCACATGCCGCATACATATATAAAAGTGTGCATTGAAGGAGGCCCAAGCAGCACCCTGAAAACGACCATTACGCTGAATCACTTCGCCCAATGAAACTATAATAATGGTAGCGGGCGAGCAAACAGGCCAGGCCATTTGCTACTCTGATTCCAGTTAATTCAATATAAGACATATTAAAACGGGCGAAAAATTAAGCCATGATCAGTGCAGTCGTAAGGACAACAGGGCCGTGGCCAAGAGCGCTTTGAGAACGAGACCTAACATCTGAGCATGTGCCAACTGAGGTCAAAGTTCAAGACCCCTGGCCATGGAGATCAGGGCAGGTCCCAAGGGGGGCGTGTGGAGAAAAGGTCACGACAATATGCTCATTATAGAGGACGTGCGGCCCTTTAACAAATCACTGACCGCCTTCATTCAATTACTTTGGTCCTAATAAGGTGGAAGTAGATCGTTCAAACAGCCTGAGCCTAAAAAGATAGGGTGTATCTCTGGGCGTTATTTGTTTTTTATCCTCTTCTCCCTTCCCATCAGCCACTGGGCAAATGGGAGCATAGAAAATCCCACCTGAAGTAGGATGTAGGCAGGGTCTCCCCTGGGGATTAGGGAGCTTGGTGTGTATGAGAAAGTAGGCCTCTGTGCTGTTCATTTATCGACATGGGTGGGATTATCGGTTCAGAGCTTCGTTTTACAGTCAGTCAGAAGCAAGTCGCGTGAGAGGGATACTCTGAAGTAAAAAAGAAATTAATAACCCTCCCCACAAAAGTCCCATAGTTCTTAAGCTGCTCCAAGTGCCCGTCCTAACTTAATTGGATTAGCTCTAATAAGTAAACAGAGGAAGTAAGGAATGCATTGCACTGACTAGAAAAAAACGGAAAATACTGGAGGAAAAAAGACAGAAAACAATTGTGCTCTAGTGTATGTCTCAGGCAGATGTCAGCAGCCAATTAATGCACATTCACTGGCAGGTGTAAGGCGAAATTTGGATGGGGTGAGGGTGGGGGGGTGCACTTCCTGAATGTATGTTTTGCCCTTTTAATAATGATGTGATTAAGTGTTAAACTTGGGCGGATGGTAGGAATCGAACCTCTGGAGGCGTGAGCCAGAGGCTTGTTAATTATTAAAACGCTTACATCAGCCAATCACTAGCAGTTACTACCATTAATTCTCTTGTAATTTTAAGTGCCCAAACACAAACACTCATTCCCATTAATCAAAATGATTTTATTGTTCTTGATCTGCTCGCTGGGACTCGTTTAATGCATCACCCTGCTTCAGAATCTGCTTTGCTGTTATAAAGATCTGCGTTTTCTCATTACCTGCTTCTCTTATTGAAAAATTGAAAAAATTAAAAACACATGTAAGTAATGTGAAAATGGTGCAAAAGAAAGACACTATAAAATGATCTATTTTACCTGCAGGCAAACCCCATGTATAACATGAACTGATAAATACCCACTTAAAACCTGCAATTTACTGTATGATATATGCTATTATCATACATACCCAACTCTTCATCTGAGAATCTTGAGATTAATTTGTTGTCAAGCTGAAAAGAGATTTTTTTTTCATTAAAAGTTTGGACAGATTTGAATACTATTCAGTAATAATTGTTTTTATCATTAAATAAATTTTGTGATTATTCCTCCTCAAATATCCAGCCTAATTGAAATGTAGCATAAAAATTTGCTCCCTCCATGCATGCATAGGCACATACTAGGTTCTATACTGCAGATTAAACATGAATCTGGGAAGAAAATAAATTCTTAAATGAGATTATTAGCAAGACTGTGGGCAGGGAAATGAATCTCAAAATCAAGAACACAAAGACTGTACTTGTGGTCTAGGCCACAGCAGTCTTGCTACCTCGCCTTCCAAGAACAAATCTGGGGCGCAATGAATCATGGGATGGTTCCCGTTTGGCAAGGATGCAGCCGACGCATCCTTGATATTTGGGACAGAGCAAGACTAACATCCAGAGATTTTTACCATCCTCTGTACTTGTGTTCTTAATATTGGAAGTGGTCTTCAGCGATGGAAGATGATGTAAGACGGGTTCACGAGAACACGAGTACAGTATGGTGAAGGACGCATGCTGAGACGCACCCTGGGAGTGGATTGTGTGTGTGACAAAACACGACTCTTAGCATGTTACATGCAGCTCCAAAAATAAACCCAATTGCCACCCATCCATCCATTTTCCATACCCGCTTGTCCTATGCAGGGTCTCAGGGGTCAGGAACAGTGCTGAGGGCAGAAGACAAGGAATAATCCAGGATGGGGGCGGGGGGATTGTAACTCAAAGCTGATAAACCCAATGATATTAATTGAATATATTTATAAAGTTAAATTAATGTTTCTTCTAAGTAAATCAGTTTTTTCAGCCTGATTTATTTATGTAGCACTTTTGCAAACACCCAAAGTGCTTCACAGAAGCAATGGGGGGCCACTTCAACCAGCACAACTGTGCAGCCCCCACCTGGATGATCCGACAGCAGCCATTCTGCACCAGTACGTGCGCCACACAGTGGCTAAGGCGGTGAAGGGGCAGGAGAGGATTCGCCAATTAGATACAACAGATGATCAGGAGGCCAGATTTGATAGGGCCATATTGGACACTTCTGCCAGAGCATTGGGGTACCACTCCTACTCTTTGAAAGGATGCCCAGGGATCTTTTATGACCTCGGAGAGCCAGAACCGCAGTTTTATGTCTCACCTGAAGGGCAGCACGATTTTTACAGCACGGCGTCACCTGTGTCACCGCACTGGGATCCACGCATTGCGCACATCCACATCTCTCCCTGCAACAACACAGCTTTCCTAGCTGGCATCCCATCCAAGGATGGGCCAAGCCCAAACCCACTTAGCTTCAGGTGGATTACCAAGTCTGAGCTGCAGGTGGTATGGCTGCTGACTGTAATTTAAGATATTTATATATTAACACACAAAAGCAAAGAACACTGGCTGCAAAAATCACAGATACATTGATAGCTCAAGCTACACTATGAATTTATGAATGTGGGAAGGCATACTGGTGAAGACAGTGTATGCCATATGGTTATATTGCCAAGTCATTATGCTGATATCAGTTTTCAGACTGGAGTTTTGTACATTCATTTGTACAGTTCATTTAGGTCGTGGGCATCAAGGAAAAAGGTAAAAAATGAAACATACCTATTTTGTCATGGTTTCAGCAAAAGTATGCTGACGCACGTTATTACCAGTACTTGAACAGCCTAGAATGTTCTGGTGGTTCTATAACACTGCGGGTGTTTTTCTTTTTCAGCACGGTGTCCATCAAAAGCTTAGACCAGTGACCACCATACAGTCCTGATTACCATGACGCTGCGCTTCTCCCCTGCTGAGGGAAGCTATCTTTCCGGAAAGCAATGTTCCAGTCCATGGGGCAAAGACTGTAAATAGACGCGATAAGACACCAGAAACCGAGCAGACACGGTTCTCTCAAGCGTCACAGCATTGTAGGCCTTTTGCGGGACCATCCGCGGAGATCCTCGCAACAGCGGCATCAACCTCCATCAGATTAATACGAATTTTGCCAAATTCCAGCAGAACAATTCCATGGCAATCCTAACTTCATTGCACATGCTCTCCACGCTACCCCACAAGCACGCTGTGCTCTGACAGCCTATTTAATGTCATTTTGCAGGTGCTTTCATTTTTACCTACTACCTTTGCATACAAATTTACACCATTAATATCCACAAGCCTATGTTGACTAAATTACAGACAGGTGGAGTAACACTTCGGCTTTCACGTGTTCCTGTTTCCTTTGTATTTCCACCTCCGATTGAACTGAATAGTACAAAATCTATAAAAACACAAATAATGCAACGTATTGGTTCCTCACTATTTCAAGTCTAATTGCAGCCATATGCAATTTTAAAGGGTGTTCTACCTTCTAATGGTTCCCTGGAGAGAAAGAGGTTAATTGATGCAGCTGTTGATAGCTTTTACACATGATGCGGGAAACAGATCTCCCCAGTGGCTGTTATTAAAGTAAGTGTTTAATGAAGTGATAAACAGAAGCCTCTTTTGCTTTTCAGACTAAAAAAAATGCCTGAACAAACATGCTTCTCAAAGAAAAAAAAAAAAAAAAACGGCTGCGGGTTTGAACGCTAATCCATCTGTCAGACACGTAAAGCTGCTTCTTTGCTGTAATGGATTTCCTGTTTGTGAGGTTCTGTGCTGTTCGGCGTCTTTGAAAGTATCCTCAATCACAGTACCTTTGATACATAATCGTTTAACTGCTCCAATTCTATGAAAAAAAGAAAATCATTCATATATCTAAAAGACGCACACAGTAGATAGTCAATAATATCAACAACAGCCACTGGTAGAAGATTCTAGCCAATTTTAACTTTCTTAATATGAGGAATTGAGCATGTGCACCTATCTTTATTAAAAAAATTCCGAGTTTTTTTCCGACTTTGTTTCATATACGCCCATGGCACTTTTTTCAAATTTTTCCTCATTTAGGCATTCTGTAATTGCTTTGTGTGTATTGGGAAAGCGGGGTGACCACCTCAGCTTTTCATAATTTCTGCATATCCATCTTAATTATGTATTCAATTACAATAAAATGGATTGTTCTGCCCTCACTTGTCCTATTTAAGGTCCACTTAAGAGATTCCGTATCCCCATTGACTGGGTTCCTTTGTAATGCTCAATACAATGCCAATGTCTATCAATGGCTTCCTACAAAGCCCTGGAAAACACAAAACTGGGTTTGTTTTGGTGCCCGACCTCATTGAAGAAGTTGTCTAAAGGGTTTTGCAGGCAAAGGCACAAATAGACGTAAATATAACAGGAACTACAACATGATTGGAATGGTTGAAAAGGAAAGATCATCTTTGAAAATAGCTGCCAAACGTGGAACTGATCCAGAAGGCTTAGTTTGATTTTATTTTCCACAGCCAGGTTCTGCCGATTGACCTAAATAAAATGCATATTTGTAGCGTGAATTTCTTTGAAGATTGCATCAAAAAGTAAGTATAACTCTCATTGGGATTCTAAAAATTTTTGTAATGCCATAACGCAAAACCATCAATGTGCAAGTATCCTTTTACTGATTCATATTATAAAATATTAGGCATTGCAGATAATGTGCAGCTACAGAATACAGATAATTCCCTGATGATGCCAGTATGTGATTAACTGTACTGTATGTACAGTAGGTCCTGCATGAACATTTGTCTAAGTTCTGCCAATAACCCAAAATAAAAAAGGCTTTCCCTCTTCAGCAACCATGGACTGCATCAAAAATGTTGCAAAAATGTTACTTATTGCATATAAAAACATATCATATTGGGTTTGTTTTGGTTCGGTTATTGACAGCCAATCAGAGATGAGAAGCTGAATATTCATGAATGACATCACATGCCCAGACAGGCCTGATGGTACAACTGACACAGACATTTAAGCTTAAAAGAAAGCTTTCTTCTTAATATTTTTTGAAGCAACGTGATTTCTGTTTACATTAGATGATTTGAAATAAAAATTAAAATCAACAGAGTAATACTTTTGGTAGATCATGCTATGCGCTCATAACTCTCCACAGGCAAAACAAACGGCCGACCGAGGCGTGAAAGGTGTGGCCATTAAACATGGTAATGCCTTTGATTGGGTGCACAAATAATATATCTGGTACTTTTCACTGTTATCATAAATCCTAAATTTGATGGCTATCTCCAGGAAGAAAGGGACTAATGCATCTGACCACGATATTTGTAGCAGAATCAAAATCTGTAGGCCGGAAGACACAGAGTCGATGAAAGTCACGCTCCCAGGAGCGGAATGACAAGCGTCCGGTGCCCCTCACCAGGCCACAGTGCCACGCCATCTCTGTGCTGTGCCCAGTTAGGTGACAAATCCAGGCACACGGCAAGCTGGGCACCTGTTCCCATATCAGCAAACTCCTGCTAATTCGGCCTCAGCCACATTTAAAGTACAAATCAAATATGTTTTTACTTATACTTCCAGTGTCTTTTGGCAGGCCCAGAACTCAGTGAAGAGCCTCAGCAAAATGCCAGGAGCAGATGACAGTCGAGGACAGTAAACATCCCACTCCTACAGACTGACGTCGTTCTGACAGCAAATTCATTAGTGGAGTTTTATTTTCCCAGTCAGCTTCTCGCCTGATCTGTCAGCCTCCTCCATCCTGATTACCACGAGGCACCAATTTCAAAGAGACATCTTAATAGTGATGTCAACGAATTAATTAGATGTGTTAATGAGCTAAAAGCAACCCAAATTAAATTAATGCAGTAATAGGCACAGACAGTGAAATTAGCTTCAATTTCTGTAAATGATTCTGAAGTGTACACAACATCTCAGTCTGCATGAACATTCCCATCCCCCAAAGCTAATCAAGAAGTACATTGCAATTAATTGCTTAATTACAGGCAGTCACCGCTCAGAAAAACCATGCGCCATTAAGTAATGGCTCTTATAGCATGAAGGTAGGCTTTATTCTTTTTGCTGGAGAAAAAAATATGTATGTAATGGTCTTCGGGGGCATCAGGGGACCAAGTTCTGCCAAGACGGTGGAAGCTCCAGTTCTGTCTTTGCTGGGTTTCATCCCTCCAGCTGGAAGCTTCTTGGAGAAATTTTCGACAGCCAGATCCTACTGTTTTACTCAGGGTTTCATAGCTAATTGATTTGCCAACTACTTGGATGCCTCAATCACAAGCACTATATACGTGTCATCACCTTTTTCCCTGTTTGTTTCCAGCTTTTTTTTTTTTTTTTTTTTTTCTCCGGGCAGTTCTGGGCACTTGGACTTCCCCTTTCATCAGCAGATCTCACTTGGCGGACCGCGCGTTCCCGGGAAGCACCGAAGGCTGTCGGCAGGGTTCAGTCCAACACATGACTCCCAAGACACATAAGGAAGCTTCTGTTTACAGACCGTCGCGGAACGGTTCAGCCTAAATAAGGATGAGGTGAAAGGAGACATGTGCAAACTATCTGTGAGGACATTTGTTCGAAACCCTACATATATAATCGAAATTACAATTTACATTAAATAAGCTAGCTTGTTTTGCGTTAAAAATAAATAACGCAGGGTGAGAAAAAAACACAAAAACAGCTCTAAGGAACTAGCTAAGCAATCCACTATGGACGAGGCATCCCAGGGTCCTTGCAGAGCTCACCGCACTAAAAGACCCTAATTAGTCCCCACGCCCAGCCCGTGGCGGACTCTGAGGTAAGCACCCACTGAACAATTGCCCATTGTTGCGCACACATTCATCACGCCTGGCTCCTCCTTAACAACCAGCCGCTCCCCCGATAGACGGGGGGGGGGGGCATGGTGTTGTGAGAGGAGGCTCCGTGAACACAGAACAGATGCTGAGCACGAGTGCTCCAACGCTCTTGCTGTTTTTTTTTTTAAGACACATTAAAATGATAAAGAGCTGCTCTCAGACGGAGGCCCGCCACCCGATCCGGGAGCACGCGGAGGTGCAGAGGCCGCGGCGGGAAGGGGGCGTGGTGTCGGGAAGAACAAAAGGCGCGTAAACGTTGTGCGGCAAGCCACAAAGGGAGCCAGGCGGCGTCGCCACGCTCGCTCCCTGCGCCGAGCTCTGTCTGCGTGCCGCCGAAATGTAATTCACACTTTCATTATTCCTCTCCCGATTTTACACATTGCAATTAAGCTTCCATTACGCGCACGGGGCTCGGCGTAAACGATTATTTATTCTTCCATTAGCGCGAAATAGCGCGAGCAGCCCGGGCTAGACGGCACGCATGAATCGGCCGCCGACGTGCTCCCGGGCTCCCCCTGCGAGAAGAGCAGCCGGCTCCCCCCACAATCCTCCGCTTCTGGGGCTAATTTGACCTTCTGCGGCGGTAGATAGCAGATTCACGTGTCGCTCCGAGATTTTGGCCTTTAATCCCGAGCATCCGCGACTGGCGCCCCCATTCCCTGATCTCCATCGCAGGCTGCCGCGCGCCTCCCTCCGTCTGTGCCGCCGGGGCCGCCGCCACCTTCTGCTGCCGCAGGGCCGCTTGGCAGATCCTTTGTCCCAACTGCAGGCTTGGCGTCTGGTCAGGACTGGGCCTCGACAGAGTCTGTTCACAGGAGGTGTGCGCGGTTATTGCGTTCCCCTTTAGCCAAAGTCAGGCAGGCTACCAACACTTCTAATTATACACACACACTGATGGACACACACACCCACACACGCGCGCACACACACATATGACTTCTCCAGCTTCACCAACCACAGGGATCATGCGATGAAGAGAGTAATAACCAAGCTGGGCCATTTCTGAGGTAGTCTACTTGCGGTCTACCTGCACAATCAGTTTGATCCACTCCTCTCGTTCAGGAGGTGACCCACATTTTCAGTCGAGCTCAGCAGGTGTAATAACCGATAACACTTCTGACCAGCAATTCCTTAATAAAAAGTCAAACATAAGCCATAATGCTGTTTAAATATTGAATAAGAGGTTCCGTTTAGCCTGTAAGCTTTCTTTTTTCACACCTAAGGCAGTGACAACCTACTCCGATCCAAAGATCGTACACGGGAGAGCAAAACCCCCAGTCCAGGTGGCATCTCCCCCCCTCGCCCCCCCACCCCCACCCCCGCCACCACCCCCCGTTGTTTTGTATTCAGTTATTTACTAGTCAAAAAAGTGTATGAGCGAGCTGTGATTAACACCACTGGCACGGGGGGTTCCTTGTGTAAACTCGATCCTTTCGACAGGTGTAGGCCACAGCAGAGCATATGCCGTCAAGTTGGACGGGCTTTTCTGCGGAGACAGGCTCTGTTAGCGTTTCCTGGGGCACGACTCAGCTGGGAACAAGAATCACTCACAAACACCATCTGTCAGGAACAGGCTTACCTGCTAGGAACATTTAACTGAGGATCTAGGATTCCTCCTTCCTTGCAGAAGCCCCTCGAATCTTCAAGAGTGGGCCCCCGTCAGAGGATACCTTCCTCAGTGGAGGGGACAGTGTTTCCCACTTTTTTTCAACCCTCTTTGCGACACACCTCTGAATTCATCCCAATGTGGAGTGCCGAACGCGACGGGACGCGCAGCGTGGAACAGGGACCCGCCTTCGGAAAACCCCGCGACGAGCTGGAGAGAGCAAAAATGTTCAAAGTGTTTGACTAAATGAGGTTTTCAAATATGCTAATTATCATGCTGTAACTTTACTTTCCCTCGAAGGTAAATTACCTGCTAAATAAGGGAGCTGAGTTTCAATTATAAACCTCTCCAACAAGTCAACTGGAGGAGCTTCTCTGGTAGTAGATGTAAAACACGTTGAGGAAGAAAAAAAATACACCATTGTAGAAATCGGCTTAACATGCATGAAATACGCCAATTAAGATAATTAAAATGCCATGCATAGTTTGGAAAAAATGAAGCTGGTTAGGGACTGGTCTGGATTTCACAAAATCACAGCCTTTGGATTTTCGAGCAGAAAGTACTTACGCTACGCAAGCTAAAGCGTTATCTAAGACAATGGCCCTTTCAAATGAGCGATAAATTTGTTGTTCTGTAGCTAAAACACAACACCAGCACATAGCATTTTATGTCCTTGTTTGACGACCGAAGGCAGGAATGCTTTAAATATTTTCTCAACGTACAATTCCGGAATGCACTGCACTCATTAGCACGAATCAGGAGAGAGGCCCTCTATCTAATGTTTACGTATCCACACAACAATGGATTCAGGCAGATGCATGCAAGGTCTTAACTGCCTACAAAGAAAGAGCTTAGATAAAGCCATTGTTACAAATGGGCTTTCTGCGCAACACAATTTCAGGATACAAAGTGTGGTAAGAATGATCACACTCAATACGTATTCATTCCTTAAAATTAGAAGTATTTATGAAATATGAAGTAACTAAAAGTCAGTTTTGCCAACCAAATCCCTTGCTAAATTGTTAGCTGTCTTTGTTTTTTAATTGCTCGATCATACTTTTTGGCTGACAAGCAACACACAAGATCCATAACTACAAACCTTTGTGCTTTTCTCACTGCTACATATAAAAGGGCATTCTGTTTTGGGAAAATAAAGAATAGTACAAAAAGAAAGAATAGAACGGAGCATTGCCACGTGCTCCTGCATGAGCAATAGTACAAAAACACATGAAATAAATAGCCTTGACCTTCTTCCAAAATCATGCCGTAAAAATAATTTTCAGGTGGTTAGACTGAGTTGGCAGAAAACTTTGCAGGAATGTTTTCAGATGTCCCATATATCAAGGAAACTAGACTACATTTGTCTGAGGCAAGCCCTAGAACAATCCCCTAACAGCCTTCTTCAAACAAGCATGGAAGCTCAATTATCTTATAATCCAGTTAAACATAAGACAAAACATTAAACTGGCTGGTCATGCCATTTGTCCTTCCTTCTTTCACCAGTTCTATTCACAAGTAACTGATTTGGGCAATATTCAAATATTTGTGCACAAAAAGTCTTTTCCCTAAATTGTAACGTTCCAATATAAATTTAGCAAACAGTACCTTCTGTTATCACAAGACACAAAGAGGATATACATTAGATAACATGATTGTGTCTCTGTGACAAGATCTAATGAAGGGAAAATACAAAATAGCATATTTCCTTTTTACTATGGTAAGATAGCAAACAGGCATAGTTAACCAGAATGAGGTATGTTGCTTTAAGTCTTGAATATTTGTTCATATGTGTAAATGTGTACTAAAGCTATTACGTCGAGTTGTGTGACTAAAAAGTATAATAGTGGTTTCTGTACTAGGTTTTCACGATAACTCGCATATTCAATATCATTTCTGCTGTTCTGGATCGCTGACCAAAACAAACAGGGAAAAATTCAGCATAATGGAGAATTCACATTCTAATTAAAGGGTGATTATTTTAAAACTGCAACACAGCAATATTTAGCCCCACACAAATAAATACCAGTCTTCATCTCCTGTTTTTTTTTTTTTTTGATTAGTACATCCTTTATACTATATATACAAATATATAGACTCATAAATGTACAAATATAAAAATACAAAGACTACACTTATACATCTGTAATTGAGGCTGTAATTAAAATTCAAACATGAATGCAAACGCCGTAGTATCTGCATGCATTAAGAAGTATAAACACAAGCTTTCTGAGGTCACTGAAATACCCAAAAAGCGTATTTACAATGTGAAATGTAATTATATTTCCATTTGATAGTATCCCTTACTATTTTATTCAATTATAATACATCACAATAAAACTGGGACATTGTTAGGCTGACCATAATTACCACATGAGAGATAAGTTCTTAATGTCTTGCAGCATTTAAGAACGTAGACTGAGTGGAAACACAGACTTGCGGTGAAGAGGCCTCATTCCATGTTTCTTGGCACCGAGGTAAATAGATTAGGATTACAGCAGGGAAGGTCAGCACTGTTTTCTCGA
The DNA here is from genome assembly GCA_026779605.1 of Mormyrus hasselquistii. Lineage (NCBI taxonomy): Eukaryota > Metazoa > Chordata > Actinopteri > Osteoglossiformes > Mormyridae > Mormyrus > Mormyrus hasselquistii. The sequence continues at coordinate 23,888,656 of JAODKE010000101.1, read as the reverse complement.
CTGGGTCGAGTTTAAAATCTGCATGTTGAGAATTGTGATTGTGAGAAGGAAGGGAACGGAACTGTGGATGCCAAGTGTAAAGAGGGGGCCAGTCAATTTGAATTAGCTCCAGATTACCCAGCACTAATTAATATGTAAATTTCATGTTGTTTGTTAGTTGTGTATTACATTTTCTTACGGAGAGTGGCTTCTTGGTTAACAGGAATTTACTGTAGACTGGAAACATGCCAGAACCCTAACAGCTCATAATGTGATATTTTTTAAAGTAAATTGACTAATATATGTCTCCTGTTGCTGTACAGAATAAGGAATCATGGGAGAAAAGTTAGTAATATGGTATTAGGCCAGATTAATTAAAGAGCATCATCACATCTATATTTGTAATTAAACACTTTAGCATAATCATGCAACACAGCAGGACTCCAAATGAATTAATTAAAGAAGCCAAAAATTAATTTATTTGTAATGTATTGTCAGTATGTTTTAATTTCAGCTGTTACCACGGTATAATTTCCTTATAAGTAAAGAGAGGGCAATTCATGTTTATATTTTAATTGCTGCTATAGGAAACCGTTTTTTCTAATCTTAGACAATAAATAAATGAACAAAGACGGGAAGTGTTTTCTTCCTCATTCACAATAACCTTAAAGACTAATTTATATTGAAATATGATTTTTTTTTAATGCTTGCTGTTTAATGTAGATTTAACTTTAATAACATTGGATTGAAAATCTGTCGATTCTGGCTCGCTGAACAAACGAGGGGCGCACCTCTACACCGTCGCGTGCCAACTACGGCCAACATGTCACGTAGTGCGTCACGTGTGCCCTAAACGTAGGCGTGCGGTACGGCGGGCACGGGAAAAAAAAAAAACAGCAACGTTCCCGTTGCCGGGATATCGGGAGCACGTGAGCGTGCGTATTTGTAGGTAGGTGCGCGCGAGAGCGCGCGCGCGGGGTCTCGTGTGCCGGCTGATGAGGTGTCTGAAGTGAGTTAATTGCGTATCAGGAGAGCGCCTGCACTTTGCTCAGGCTGCCGCTGTGTGCTAAACCATGAAAAGGGGCTGAAACATAGAGACAGCTCCGCTCTGGCCCCAGCGGAGTCGTGTACCTTTTTCCGAGCGGGTCCAAGATATTAATTAAGATAAATCTACCTCAATTTTGAGAATCTGCTATCAAGTAATTTATCAAAATTATGTTAATTATTTCTGTAGGGCAGCAAAATCATTACCTCTTTCGTGTCTGATTTGTATTAATATTCATAATTTAATAATTCAGCATTTGAGCCCATCTGGTGTGGGAGCATCGCACCTTAGCATCACAGTGATGGAGCAGAAAAAACACGCGCACACACGCGGGCACACATCCGCTCAGACACACACATCCGCTGACACAAACACACACGCGGGTACACATCCGCTCATACACACACACACACACACACACATGCGCACACATATACGTTCCCCAGAGCATCGAAAAACAGCACCATAGTCCGTTGTAATACAGCCTCGGATCTTCTCCGTGTGTTATATCTGAATGGATTTGAAAAGAATTTATCTTCTGGATATTTTACACATATTTTACAATAATAAAACCATCTGTCATCTCTGTCTCTTTCGTGCTCGCCAGGTGAACAGAGCTGAATTGACATTTTCTATACTTTGTGATTTTTACGCTGTAATTTGACATAATTAATGCCTACATTACTGCTGATAATTAAGCTAGTTAATTAAACTCAGAGGAGATAATTAAGGGGAGGCTACTGCTTGGATTGCTAATTGTTTTTGTCATTATTTTTGGGTCTGGCAGCTGCTGGCAGAGTCACAGCGCTCTGTCAGGTGACGGGTCATGTGACCATGGAGCCAGGGAGCTGTCAGAGGAGATGTTTATTAACAAACGAGTGAACTAAGAGACTCGTTTAGACTAAGTCCCACTGCACTGCACAGTAGCACGCATGTGCATGGTGACAAGTGCGTTTGGTGCAAGGGGTATTTTCTAGCGGAAGGCAGTAAGGGCACCGTAAAATCATTGTGAAAGTTTAACAAAATAATCTATGCAAATATGAATTTATATGAAGCAGAAATATATGAATGTATTTCCATGCATTAAATCAGCATGAACAGCACCATCTATTGACTATGTAATTCTATGTAATTCTACATTATTTGTCCAGGAAGGGTGATTTGGTATTATTGATAGCAGTTTCTCTGAGATTTCTGCCTCCCAGTGTACTTCTGCACAGCTATTATACCCACTGCAATCAAAGTGAGGCAATTTTAGACAATTTCACCAGTTTTATTCCAGCTCTAAGGTGCCTTCAGATTTTGAGGTTTACTTGTTAATCTAAGACAGCAATGAGAGAATAGATCGAGTGATCAGAATTGGTAACTAATTGTGACTTTTCAGATGAAGTACAAGTGTTAGAAAGGTAATTACATTTTTGTGGAGCGATGAAGACTGCAAATGTGGTCACATACACATTGATGCAAAGTCATTTATTTGATTTTTGAGAATTCACAGAATAATTCCATGAAAGAGATGCTGGCTTCCCAAAGAAGTAAATAGGGTTAAGACCCTAAATAATTGTCTTTTATTACAATTTAACAATAAAATAAAGTTATGTACATCAGAGTATGATATTGTAAATTAAATGCTTACATACATAACAGTTTACATAAACAAAGCATTTATACCTAAAATGTGCTCCCATTTTTTCTTATCAGAACAAATCATTTTAACAGATTGGGAACATGCACTTACAGTAACAGAACAATGTATCTACAACAGGCAGAAATACAGTTCAGATAACCTGGTAACTCTTGCCCTTTCTGACTGAATGGGCTCGAGTGTGTTTGCTCTCTGGCGGTTTGTCTATATATGTAAGGCCTTCTGAAGTAAATTTCCTCACTGATTTAAATGACGTGTAATGAAAATGGAAGGAAAATAGCCAAGATCTCCCCATACATCAATTAAAAATGTGCATTACTCTGCTTTTGGCTAGGAAGCTTTCATTGTGTATAATTGCATATTGTTTACAGGCATAATCACAGCACTTGGAGGTGTAAAGTAGCTATAAATGGTTTGGAAATCTGATGTCAGATTTAAATACATGGAAGAAAGTCCCTGAAATTTAAGAGTCCCTGGGTATACAAATGGTAAAATTTCAAAAACTTAATTTAAAATTACATTTTTGCATATTTATTACAATATTAAAAATAACTTTCCAGGATATTTTGTATAGGCTGTATGAATTTGGGACTGCTCGTATTGTGCTTAATTTAAGGATCCCCAAAAACAGGCAGAAACTAGGAAGAAAGTGCTGTTTACTACACTACCTCAGTCCCTAGAAGAATGACTTTCATGGTTAACGGTCCCGCGGCATTCTACAGGAACAACAGCGCCTTTGCATTGCCTCAGAGCTTGATATATGCTGTTGTTGTACCGCTCTCCAAGCACAATTTACACAAGCTTATCATGCAATCTGAGCAGAAAGACCTGTGACAGTGGATCCGGCGATCCAATATATCGTCCCAGGCGGGGAAATATTTCTCACTTCTGTCTTTCCACACCGCGTTTAAGCGTACGATGGAGTTATGAAGTGCAGCAGGACTTGATCCGGAGGTCGCACTCTCCTATAAGTGATGTTATGTAGTGCGCCACGAGCCTGACTGTGTGTTAACTAACTGGGACCGAGAGAAGATGGGAGGATTGTTCCTGTGAGCTAGGACTGCTTTTTTTTTTTTATATGTAAGCTATTGTTGGTGCGTGCTGGACGGCCCTTATGGCGTCTAAATGTTGTGGAGACTGGTGATAAGCCAGATATAATACGAGGCTCCAGAGAGGTGAACTTTCTCCAAGTATGAAACTGATTATACAGCAGGGGATGCCAGCATTACGTGGTATAGTAATTAGAGCCGTAAGCGTGAGTCATGTCCTCATATAGATAGAATGAGGCATAAGTCACTTTATTTTTGGAACACTTCAGACATATAATAATTGCTCACACTGGAGGGGTTTATTGTACATGGTTTGTAAATAGTTTTACACGGCATTGAGAGGCTGGGCAGTCTATGGACAGAAAGTCCATTTTGCTGCACGACCCTGATTCAGCAGAAAAGAAATTCACCTTTTAAAGCTTACTGACACGTTGTACAGAGCCGTTAACTGACTTCAACTGCGGCTGGAGGCCTGTGGTAAGCACTGCCTAAAACGAGATCCCCATCCTGGTAGATCATTTTCATAATGTGTTTCCCATAAAGCACATTTAGTAAAATAATACAAAGACCTACATTTCTAAATAAAGCAAATGTTAAAAGGATTAGATCTCAAATATCCAATGTAAGTGTCTTAAATTTTCACTAAATGAATGCGCAGTAATTTGGCGGGAAGAGGAGGCCTGCTTTATGTTTAATTAGATTTATAAGGCCACGGTTATACGTCCAGGATTGTTCCTGAAGGCGCCATCCTGACCCCAGAGCATCGCCGTACAAATTATCTTATTTGACGTAGTTTTAAAAGTCGCAGTGAGAGCAATGTCACCAGGAGAAAGAATCGGTTACGCAGGACCACACGGGAAGTTGTGTTGATTGTGTCTCCATACATGGCCCGCGGCCGCCGGCTTTCTGGACACGCGAGCTGTAGCTTTTTCGTTTTTTTGAAAAGCGAGACAGTTGGACAGGGGTGCGCGGCGCGTGTGCTGAGTTTATCGAGGTGGCGTCTGTGTTGGAAGGTGCAGATCACACTTCAGTGCTGGCCAAGTGCTAATTAGGGTGAGGATATTGCAGGGCTGGGGCAGTGCGATTAAATTTATATTTGGAGGAGGATCTTGACCAGAGCACGCCTCTCATCTAAATGACATTTAGCCAGGATCAAGATGGTGCAGCTGCTTGCCATTAACCCTTCCAGGATTACGACGCTAATCGAAGAGCGTAATCAGTTGTTGAAGCCAAGGATTGCGTTTCGTCGAGTCTTAACTGGTGTTCAGTCCAATCTTTGCGCACCTCGTGAAGTTTGTCAACACAATGGTGAATTGTGAGGATCTGGGAAGAGCGATTCCCGTAAGCCGAGGCACAATCCGGCAAGATGTATTCTCTTAGCCTGACTGAAGGGAAAAAAATGTTGGGAAAACAAACATCCTGGATTTGTTTCAGAAGATGACATACTGTCGGTTGCACATTCCCTGGGTACTTGAATTTCCCACAGTATTCCAGAGTAACGCAATCAATCGCAGAGGGGAGAATTTGACATGGGGGGGGGGGGGGGCACAAATTAATCGTTTAAATGCAAAAACCAATTTATTGGGGAGGACGAATGAAGCCAAATATTGCGGGGTACATTTTGACCCCCCCTTTCCAGTTCCCGCTGGTTCCTATGCTCTTGTGCATGATTGTTTGAAAGATCTAAGAGGCTTGGATAGGCTTTATAGCTTCACACTTACTGGAATACAAAAAAGCCCCCACATTTCCTTAAGATGCACCAACGATTATTCACTGATTACACAGTATTAGAGAGATGCGGACACCATGAAAAATATTAAAAGTGATATACACCGCTTAAGGATATCATGCTTCGGAGTGAGTGAAAAGGCTCAAAATCTTAATTGGAATTCCTGCGCCTTAATTTCTCTGTGCGCAAGGACAAGGCTATCCATCCCTATCTGTGTCTAACACACACATTAAGAAAAACGAGACCACGTAAAAGCTCAGAGGGACAGAATTATGTGAAATAAGAGATACAGACTAGTGGAGAGAGAGCGGCCCTATCAAACTACTCCAGGCAAGATAACGAGATAAAATATAATCAATCAATCCCTGCAAAATTCTTAAGTGCTTGATGTGTCCTCCTGAAAATTGAATCACCCTTCCTTCAAGGAAGTCAGATCTTGTAAATAATTGTAGGGGAAAGGGGTAATATTGAAAAATAATTCGATTAGGGCCCCTGATGAAGTTTTACATGGGCATTTGAAAGGCAAAACTAAAAGGTTTGGGGTTTTTAATTTTCAAAATGAGGAATATTATATCATTCAATTTGCAACAGAATAGTGAGGAATATGATTATGGCCTAATGTACTTTGTAAGGGTGTCAATTCTCTCCAAGGCCAACGCTGCACTGTAATATACTCCTATTAACTGTTTAATCTACTCACCCACAGTCTATTTGTCTTCATCAGTGTTTTCAAAAGCCAGGAAATCAAGTTAGCTTTTTCTTAGCTGAAAGCCACAGATGACATAAAAAGTACAAAAGCAGGAAAAAGGGGTTTCTAGCCGATCAAAAATATAAAAGCCATCTATCTGATAAAAAAAACCCTAAAACATTTCATGTTTATTTCATTTTGTAGCAGGAAAAAAATGTTCCAGCCTAACTTTTAAATATGACCTTTCTGTCTGAGTCAGAGTTTTTCTGTCAAGTGAAATCAGCAGCGTGTGGAAAAGAACAGTTATATTTCACTCGTTTTTTGCATTTAAGCGTGTTTGGACGGCATTTTGGACACCGGTGTAACTGTGCGGTTAAGGCATCTACCTATATTTAAATAGGAGATTATTATAGCATGTAATAAATGTCAGTTAAGAGTGATGGCTTTAGTGATGTATTAGACCAGGACATGAGCTGTTGGCAAGGACCTGGTCCAACTTAGGTCACAGTCCCCTGGTTTTGAAGGCACCCCCCCCACACATGCTTGAAAAAAATGCACTTTATGTCTCCAGCTGCGCTGCTCAATTAAAAGGCTTTTAAAACTTGAAGCGCACCATTGAAAGGGAAGGTATAAACAGACCTGAAAATATAATAAAGAAATGTTGAGTTTGGCCGCATCACTTCGCATTTTGAGTTATCGCCCCTGCGTAGGACACTCACAGCACCATGAAATACGGGCCGCAGATGTCAACGTGAAGAATCATGGCTGTTAATATTCATAGCAACAGATGAGCACGGAAAACAGCTATGCTGTAAATTGGGCCCCGAGCACTGATGCCCCAAGTAACCGGAGAGCAACAGCGGACTAGAGAGAGTGCGAGGGAGGAGGTAGAGGCATCCAGCCTGTACTGCAAAGTCATGGCGGAATGAGACGCCCACTGGATGATTAGCAACGTTGATCTTATTTCACTTTCACTGACATGTTCGTTTCATCTGTTTACTAAAAACCAGAATGAAGACCAGACCAGCTTTAAGAACAGCTTGCACCGAATCTGGCAGGCAATGTCAAAGCAAACCAAATCCTGTCATGCTAAGTCCATTCATAATTAATAGGTCCCATAATGCACTGCAGGTTTTAGTGATATCTACCGATGAAAATCGCTGTCTTCTTTCCTGCCCCCCCCCACCCCCCCAGAGCATCAGCTTTAAAGGTAATGCATGCTTTTACATTCAATTATAAAAGAATGTTTGTGCAAGAGGGAAACTTACAGTGTAAACACATTTTCTAGTTTAATAATATTTAAACCTACTGTATACAGAACCATTGATTCACCACTCCAAGTCTTTATTTCATTTTTGTGTGTGTACGTATGTACAGTATGTGTGAATATACACACAAACTCACATATATATAGATATATGACAATTCATTTTCACGAGTAAATTTGAGCTTCTGTTATACATTGTACACAAACACAAGCAGCCAATCAAATACTGTTTTACTGTAACATCTAGGGTGGATCACGGCCTTGTGAGACGGACCCCAGGTCCCCCACCGTGATCCTGACTGGGAAAAGCGGGAGATGGATGAACGTAAAAATAATGCAGTGTTCTGTTGTATATGTCTCATAATAATGATACCATCACACATACAGATGTGCTTTGTAATAAATGATTCTCTGTAGAATTCAGAGACAGTCCATCTTAACTGGAATTGACAGGAAGTGCAAATGCAGAGGGCATTTTTATGAGAGATCTCAACGGCTGAACTTTTTATTAAAGGGTATAATGAGACAACTGTGTATGTTTTTCATCATGTTTACTGTCAAAAGAATCTAAAATAAACAGCACTTCTTTCATTTTCATAAGCCATAAAAAGGCCATTTCAATGTTAGTGTCCTGGTGTGAGGACCACAGTCTCAGGTTGATGGCAGGTTGACGCATCGCTCCTGGGAAACATTTCTGTAGGACCAAGGATGCTTGGTCTAATAAGAATTAAACACTGAGAATAGATGCTGTCTATACTGTGTCCAAAGTAAATTTGCAGCATCTTTCAAACACATCATACTGATGACAGTCAGAAACACGGTAGATGCTGGCACTGAGATCAGCCTCACTGACATTGCCCCCCCACCCCTCTTAGGATGGAATGCCAAGGAATAACGGAATAAATGAAAAACATTTACATGTCACTCTAATTTTAATTATAAATAAACATATATTTTACAAAAGAATGTTTATTTGGTGCCTGCAAAGAAGGAACAAACTTTGGTATTTATGTAATCTGGATAAAAAAGTCGGTTATTCAGATTCATTCTATATTTGTGTGATAATCTCAGTGCTATGCAACCCCCCACCCCCCCCCCCCCCCCACCCCCCTCCCCTGCCGCCCCCCTCCCCCAAGGCCCCCGTCACCAC
>JAODKE010000101.1:23864815-23880004 GCA_026779605.1 Mormyrus hasselquistii | reverse complement strand
TATATATACATACACACACGCGCACACAAAATTAATACATATGTACATCAGAGATGCATTTTTTTTTTTAATTGAACTGACCGTGTGTGTGAAGCAGGTGGAGATTTCAGGCCCAGAGAATAAAAATCCAGACCTAGATTTTGTTCCAGCCAACCAGTTGAGTACTCTGTGACTGAGGCTGTTTATACTCAACTGGTAGGTTGAAACAAAATCTTGGTCTGGATTTGTACTTTGAGCCTGAACTTTCCTCCGTTGTCAGATGCGGTTAATCCTCAACCTGGATTGGACGCCTGTTTGTGACTGTTGCTCTTTGGCTGCCCTCCCTCGCAGATCAGTGCTGTGCGTCTCCCCAGGGAGCTTAACAACCCTGAGAGACTTAAGGGCTTCGGCTACGCCGAGTTTGACGATGTGGAGTCGCTCCTGCGGGCCCTGAGCCTCAACGAGGAGGTGAGCTGCAAAGGCACCCGGCTGCCGGGGCTGTTTGAGGGAAAACCCTGACCGCTGTGTCCTCCTCCGTGCCGCCTCAGGAGTTTAGGATGTTTCTCATGTATCTAACCCTCCTGCAGTAGAACAGGTAGAGCCCAGAATTAAGAGGGTAAAATCTACGTTGCTGATGTATTCTTGTCTGCGATTACTTCCGTGTGTGTGTGCGTAAGGAGCTTCCTCTTTCTTGGAGCATTACTGGAGCCACATGATAGTTGATTGGAGCTTGTATGAGAAGCGCCACTTATCAGCAACCACTAGATGGCAGCCTTTAGTCATTTTTTATTGATCGATTTAAAGAATCTTGTTAACTCTTTATTCTGTAATAAAGGGAATTCTGTAAGGGAATTTGAGCTTTTGTCTGGTCACATTATAGAACCTGGGTAACAGAAGGATCCGTGTGGACATCGCAGACCAGTCTAACGAGAAAGGTATGGCTGCCGCAACCCCCACCCCCCCCCCACCCCGCATATGTTAATTTGCATTCTTTGGACCCTCCCCCTACTTTTAATTCTCTTATTACCCACAGTCTGTCACAGGGATTCTCTGCTGATTAGGTCAGACTCCATCCCTTGCAGGGTTAAACGCCAGAAATAAGTGATATTATGACTGCAAGTCTCAACTTGGTTTCGTATTGTAAGCTGCTGGAAATCACACGCAATTAGACTAATTATCAGCAGTTACCTAAGAACCTGGTATAGACCAGTACACTCTCAATTAGGGTTTTTACGATACAAACATAATTAAGCCCCTAAATGAAAACAAACATTGGAAAATGAAAAAAAAAATGTGATTTGTATTTGGCCACCCAGTAGTTCTGACGTGCTCACTTTGCTTTGTGCAGTTGCTGTGATCAGTTTTTTTGCCCCTAGTCATGTTCATTCTGGGACAGTGTTTCATTCCCTCTTGGGCTGCTGACCCGCCACTTCTGTTCCCACAGAGAGAGATGACCGTTCCATGTCTGGGCGCGACAGGAACCGGGGGGACGGTGGCCCCGACAAGACAGACTCCGACTGGCGAGCGCGGCCTGCCAGCGATAGCGACGATGGTCCACGGCGGGATGACGCCTTTGGTGAACGTGAGCATTCGCCCTCATTCAGCTAAAATGGCATCTGATGAAGGCTACGGCTCTTCTGATTGGCTGCGTCTCCTTCCAGGGTCACGCGACCGCTACGAGTCGGACCGCTTCCGCGACGGCCCCCGGAGAGATGGCGATCGCTATGATGGCGGCAGGGACCGGTACCGTGAACGCTACGATGACCGCGACCGCAGAGACTTTGACAGAGGTTAGTCGAAGTCAGACTTGAGCCTTTATGGGCATGACTTAGAGGATCCGGGATCTGTGTCCGGCAGGATACTGTTTCTTCAGGAAATCCATCCTGATGATGCGTGACAGCTGAGAAATCACAGCGACGCCTTTCAGTGTGAATTTCTCCCCCAACCTCATATGCAGGTTACGACTCCCGCAGTGGTGGGCGTCGACCCTTTGGCAGCGGTTTCCGACGCGACTACGACGACCGGCGCGATGACTACCGGGGCAGCAGTGATCGCTATGGCGATCGATATGGTGACCGTGACGACCGGTACGACAAGCGGGACGAGAGGCGTGAGGAGAGAGGTGGGTGTCCGGCGGCAGTGAGGAGGTGCTGGGCGGCTGCCCGTCCAGACCGCCACAGGACAGTAGCTTTTGTGACCTCTAAGACATACTGCTTACATTATGCTTTTAAGTAGACATACTGAAGTAAAAGGCAGGAGCCCAGCTTTGTGTGGCTAATGCTTTTCACCCCCCCCCCCCCCCCCCCCCCCATTATGCTGGCCAGGCATTCCTCTTAAGAAAGGCGACTTCAGAAAAGGTTGTTTAGCAACCAACCATATCCAATTAAAATCAATCTGAAGCCATAAAGTGCCTGCTTAATGTGGTGGCTCGTGTTGATAACAAGTTACTTGTAACTGAGCAGCAAATTATAGACCGAGGTTATACCATGGAAGACAGAGATCAGTTGTTTGTTTGCCTTATAATGACTCCACTGAGGCCAAGTGAATTAAACCGGCTTTCCTCTATTGATCACCAAGCCGTGTTTGTGAATGACAGGAGTGACAAGGCACTGGAGGAGCAACTCTGGCACAGTGACCTCATTGTGCTTCCAGGCCTCTGCTCTCGGCAGCCATTGACAGCGGTGCGTTCGCGAGCCAATGTAACGGAATCTCACGTCACGGGTAATACGCTAACAAAACGCCAGCTAGCTTGAGTAGCATGAATGCTAACAAAGTGCCAGCTAGCTTGAGTAGCATGAATGCTAACACTGCTGAAAATGCAGGAGGCATGTAATGGCTCCCATATATGATTACAGAATCATGCAGAGAAGTTGCTTTTTCCAAAGGATTTTTTTTTATGTGAAACCAAAAGGCTTGGGACGGGTACACGTTCACACTGTGAATAGCTACTTTATTGTGGAAGAGTGGTTCTTGATGGTAGGCCAAGTGCGGAAGAGCGTTCAGACCAAGTGGTCATATACTGTGAACAATTCTTTACGATTTTCACACCATTACTCATAATGACTTCATCGTAAAGTATTCTCACAACAAAGCTAAAATAAGATTATTATGTAAGAGCTGACCCAGTTAGATAGGTGTCTTTCTCTTAAAATAAATTCTGTCTCAGGCAGTTACCACGGCCACTTGACTACAAAACACTAGCAAATGTTTGCAGATTGTTCACATTTCATGACATAAATCAAAATGAAGTACAGCATGACATTACAAAAACACATGAAATAAAAAGAAACATGGGAAGATATAACACCTCAATTGTCTTTCATGTCTTCGTATTGTTTTTTGCTCGACAAACAAACAAAAACAGGCAAAAGACTAGGTGCATCGTATAAACAAATTAAATGTTATTGCATGCATGTGTGCTTGGGCTATACCTGCTTGGTTGCTAAAATGTTGCTTAATGCTATAAAGAAAGATATTATACTAAAAACCAGGAAGAAAAGTTTCATATAGGACAAGTGAGTTTATTTAATGGATGGATGGATGGATGGAGGAATGGATGGATGGATGGATGGAGGAATGGATGGATGGAGGAATGGATGGATGGATGCATGGATATGTTAATGTTTTAGTGTAATCTGGAAAAGTTTTTAGTATACTATACTAGTTGTTTCATGTCATAATCTTACTAATACCTGTCTTACTAATACTGTTTTAACTGGAAGGCCAGGGATATTTTAATTGGTCTTTTTTTCCCATGTCATAAAATTAATTTTTAAGTCAACTTGGTGATAGAGCCGTGGACGAAAAGAGGCTACTTGCAATTACAGCGGCATGGACCTCGCTCATCGACACGGTCATGGTTTATTATAAACAGCAAAGGCCCGAAAACGTGGCGGTGAATGGAGGTGAGGCTGCAGATGGGATCAGACGCGTGTCGATACCACCCACGACGACGCGCTGGAAGATGCCATCCTCTCACCATCATTCTAATTCGCTGGGATTGCCACTTAAGTACCGCTCAGATTTCTTCATTTAATCTCCAAGACTCATTTGGTTTCTGTCAATCAGCCCAGCCTTTTTAAATATATTATATATATATTATTTTACTTTTTGCTGCTAAAGTGCCATCACTTCATTAACCTCACAGGGCTTGAGATAAGACAACAAGGTGCATCAAAGTGTGCTGCCTGTGAATGGCACTGCCGCGGAGTGGCGGCGATTACGCAGACACGGCTGGACCCGCTGGGAGAAGCCGCCCCAGCACAATGACGTCCCATTAAACCGCGCTCTCTTTCAAAACCCGATTGATGTGGGAGACAGGGAAGCTTGGAAATGAACTCCACGGAACACTTAAAGTAACACAAAGATATAAAAGGACGGCAAAATCCAGCCTCATTCGGCCAAGTACCACTGCCATTGTTATGTAAGGTAACCTACAGCCAGCTTCTTATTATTCTTATTAATTAATACATAATGATACTTATTATTATTATTATTCATGATGGCTATACTGTCTTTTCTACTGTGTGAAAAAAGTCACCTCTTTATGATCCAGTTTTGTTCACATAGCCTAATTTCAGCGCTGATTCAGCAACATTGTATCATTGGTTTTATTGTTGTTTTTAACGTTTAATGTGTTTTAATCCCTCCAAAAATAAAGCCTAAATCATTTTCCTTCTGAGTAAGTAACAAATCCCTTTCAGGATTCCACTAGAAGGCTTAAAATGTCACATAAATGCCAAATCCAAGACTCTCGCAAATATGTGGATTTTTAAAGATGATGTTCAGGCATTAAAGCTACCTGAAACTGATGAGGTTAATATCCTTATCGCGGCTTCAAGGTGCTAAAAAGGGGGATAACACCCAACAGTTATATGAAAACTGTACATTTCTGCATTCATAAGAGTAGCGAGGTCTTGGTTTAACGCAAAACAAAGATGGCTTCTTAATTGTTTACATCACATAAATGAATTAACAGTCTGCAATGCAAATGCAACTCCATTGGGGTTTCAGTTGTCTTACTGTCAGCATTTTTATGTTTAGTTGCTGGTCAAAATCCCAGAGTTGACTCTACTGTTGAACCACAGAAGACTGAAGCAAGGTACATACTGTAAGTCCCCTGTCTAAATTATAAAAGGACTAGCTACAAGCTAGGCAAGTGACTTTGACAAGGCCGTGCAAGCTATGAACGATGAATATTCTTTACACACTTCTGTTTTGAAGTCAGAGTCCTCATAAACATACACTATATGGACAAAACTACAGAGAGACCTGGCCATTACACTTTTTATTTTTAATTTCATCCCATCCCGACATCAATTTGTAGTTGGTTCCCCATTTGCAGCTATAACAGCTACCACTCTTCTGGGAAGGCTTTCCACAAGATTTTGCAGTGTGGGAATTATGGCTCATTCATCCAGAAGAACATTTGTGAGTTCAGGCATTGATGTTGGACTCGAAGGCCTGGCTAACAATCTCCATTCTATTTCATCCTAATGCTGTTTTATGGGGTTGAAGTCATGTGCCAGCCAGTCATATTCTTCCACTCCAAACTCACCCACCTATGCCTTTATGGACCATGTTTTGTGCACTGGGGCACAGTTAGGTTGGAACAGGAAGGGGCCTTCCCCAAACTGTCCCTATGAAGTTGGAAGCATAGAATTGTCCAAAATGTCTTGGCATGCTGAATTCCCATCACTGGAGGTAAGGGGCCAAGCCCAACCCCTGAAAAACAGCCCCATACCATTATCCCTCCTCCACCAAACTTTACAGTTGGCACAGTGCAATCAGGCAGGTAACATTTTCCTGGTATCCTCCAAACCCAGACTCGTCCATCAGACCGCCAGACAGAGAAGTGTGATTCATCACACCACAGAACACGTTTACACTGCTCCAGTATATACCACTCCATCCGACGCTCGGCATTGCTCTTGGTGATGTGAGGCTTGCATGCAGCTGCTCGTCCATGGAAGCCCATTCCATCAACCTCCTGACACGTGTTTGTGTTTTTTTGTGCTCATGCCAGAGGAAGATCGGAACTCTGCAGTTACTGAGTCAACAGCGATGGTGAGTTTTAGACATTATGCACCTCTGCACTCGGCAACCCAGCTGTTATTCTACATGGTCGACCACTTCGAGGCTTCTGTTGAGTTTCTGTTGTTCCAAAACACTCCCACTTTGCAACAATACTGCAGTTGACTGTGGAATATCTGACAGGGAAAAAAATCCATGAACTGACTGCAAAGGTGGCATCTTACGACAGTGTCACACCTGAGTTCACTGAGCTCTTCAGGACGACCCATTATTTCACATCCATTTGTAAACCTGACTGCATGGATAGGTGCTTGATTTTATACACCTGTGACAATAGGTCTGGATGAAACACCTGAATTCCATGACTAAGAGGTACTGTCATTTTTTACGAGTTTTGTCCATAAACTGTATTGGATAATGACTAACACTCTGCTAACCAGAAATCAAAGCAACGCTCTCATCTACATACCTGCAAAATAGAAAAGTATTCAACTTCCATGTGGAATTCAGGAACAACAAAGTGTGCACTACTCACGTGGTGCTGGGTCACAGCCAGCCTGAAGCCTTTCTTAGGGAGCAAAGGACGCGAGGTGGAGGGCACCCTGGATGGGATGTCAGGGCAGCACAGGGGACACGCACACTCGCTCATGGCAGGGACTGAATCCACAGGCCGTGGCTGGGGTCATTATTTGGAGGTGAAAAAAATTACGTATGATCTTTTTTTATATATTGTGCAGCAAGCTGTTTTAAAAATGGCAATGGAAAGAGATCAATCCAAAAACCTCAAAATCATCCATCCATCCCTCCATCCATCCATCCATCCATCTTCTGTAATCGCTTGTCCAATCCAGGGTCCGGAGTCTATCTCAGAGGCTACAGGCACAAGGAAGGGAACAACCCAGGATGGGCCCCCAACCCATCACAGCTCAAAATAATAACAACATGCAATAATACAATAAATCACATTAATATTCGTATTACCATAGTACTTCCTTTGTATAGCACTCAACTAATTTTTTGTGCAATTAAGTTACATAGGAGATTTATAGCTGAAACCCTCCCATCTGTCAGGAGTGTCTCCTTCAGAAAGGAAATGTCTATATATATATAGAACCAGACACACATACATGTATAACTGCATGTAGTATATATTTAAAAAGTAGGGTGTTCTGCATATACAGTGGATTGTTAAGGATATGGTTTGGATGCATGTCCAATGTGACAGAAGTGATTCATTGAATCCGTGCCCTCTGAGGTTATTATGGTAGATCAGCGTTTGTCTGGCACAGCGATTTGGACGGGTATTTGCCTTATAGGGACTTCTCAGTGAGTCATAAAACCAACAAGATGACGATGAGGGTAAGAGCTTCCAAAAGCATCACATCAGGCAGACACACAGACATCTGTATCTGTACTGGATTGAGGAGACACTATAGTGTAACTGTATAAGTACAATAAAAATATGGATTAGGACCATTTCAGAATGGCCTGGTGCATATGCACATTCCTTTGTGAAAATGCAGCTGTTAAATCATCTTTAATCGGTCACTTTATATGTGTCCTACATCGCATACTCATAACACCATAAAATATATAAATGATTTCAGTATGAATTAACATCTACACTGAGAAGTTACTTTTAAATGTAATCGCCAGGCGACTCACAAAAATGACTCACACAGTAAAATGAACATAAGCACTCACCGCTAGGACCTGCCACCTCTCCTCACACTTACAGTCCTGACAGACTGAGAACATCAACAGTGAAATGCACCTCAAATCAATCATGCAATCCATTGACCTTGAACTAGAGGCAAATAGGATCCTACTGTAGATTATGCTTTGGATGCAAACATCATTTAGAATGTGGTAAATAATTAAAGTTACAAAAGCTTCCCTTCTCCTCTGTGCCTTTGTCCCCGAATCCGCCTGCACAGAATACATCTCATTTGGTGCAAATATTATGATGATCTCGATGATGAAAGTGTTGGCTGCTCTGCCTGGATGTACAATAATTAAAAGCAAGTCTCTTGTTTACTCGACAGTGCTAATGATCCTGATGAAATTACTTCTGGGACCATAATTATAGTAACTGGCTGCAGACACTACAAGAAGATTGGCACTCAGAGTGAAGCAGACACTTAAAAGCAGTCCTCTGGCGCTGACGTCGTCTCCGCGGCGACTTCGGGCCGCCAGAAGCGGAGCCACATCCACCGCCGATATATTACTGAGGCATTTTAACATTCTGTTTGGATATCAAGTTACTGAACTAGTGATGCATATATTGTCATTTGGTACTGATTCAGCAGAGGTGGGGATGGTACAGCTACCATTCTTAGTGTTAGCAAAACCAGCTGCAATAGGGACAGGAGAGAGCCTTGCGTACCCATCGAGCGGCCGACATCCAGAGTGCTGCGCTTCCTGTCACTAACACGGATCAACATATAACAAAAATTGGATAGGGGTGCCAATTGCCATTTCATTGGTAGTTACAAATAAAGGGAAGGTATGTTGAGTAATGATGTTTTGCAGGGAGAGAACAGCCTGGACAGAGCTACTCATCACGGCGGGTTTAATCAGCCACTCACAGAAGGAATTGTTTTACTTATGAATATTAATGTCCCTCTAAGTTGGGGCTGTTGTAAATGCTATTTGTCATCAGGAGCTTCACAAATCAGGTCCTACTCCCGTTAAAACCATGTATTAGACACCCCCTGACATTAAAACCCTCGCCTTTGATTCCTAATTGCAGGAGCGCGAGCACTCGCGGAAGATGGAATGCAAAGCTTTAATTAACTCATATCACACATGCAACGCTTTGATTGTCACTTACCCCGTGCATCACATGCAGTCGAGCCGCCCCCCCTCCCTCCTCCCCCCATCATCCACCTGACAGCCAGGTCCTCTCTCCCCTGCTATAATGATACTTAAGACCACGGAAATGCAGAGGCACATGCGAAAGCGACATTTTATAAGTTACAAATGCACCACTCCAGCGAGGAATGCGTGTCAAATATATTTAGCTATATTGCACTAAATTTTAACACTACAAAGAAGAAGACTGGATTTACTGTGACCATGAATGTATATACACAACGTAAACAGCTACATTTCAGCACGATCCTGAGAGGACTGTGGAAGTACAAGGTTTAGATGCAGATTTGTTTCAACATCCGTAAACCCAAGGAGCTATTCCAATGACTAGCAACTGACTTCAACAGCTCTGTGCCAACCGGAGCTGTAATCAATCCTGATCCATGACTCGCTGAGGAGGGAATACCGAATCTGAAGCTTCAGTTGGGTGGCTCGCTGAATGAGAATTACTGACAACTGCTGCTGCCCTCTACTGGCTGCGACAATAACGGCAGTCTGGTGTGCTGTACTTGCGAAATCCACCTCAACAAAGGAACCTATGAATTGAGGGGGGAATGTAGCACTGATGCCCTAGGCGTTAGGATGTAAAACAAACACAAGAGACCCAACAATGGCTGGTGAATGGGGAGACAGCCCTCAGAGACAATGTTAATAATTGCACACTTACAGCTTGTAATATAATTCATTAACAAAGGTTTTATTTGACAGGGAAAAAATACATTATTGAGATAGATTTCACTGACCATGAGAAAAGATTTACACCAAAATAAGCAGAGTAAAAACCCTTACAAAAACAGCATTATCATTGCAAAGTTTTCCTTTCTAACGCCTGAAAAATGCAAACATTGTGGAACTGATGATTCAAGGCCTGCATTGTACAACACAAGAAGATGTAATGAAGATGTAAAATGAACTGAATAGCCAGTACAACGATTAAAAGTCAAAATGTCTTCTGTGTAGAGCTCTGGAATTTGTATCACATACACAACTAGTGAAACAAAACAAAAAAAAAAAGCAGGACGGTGGCCAAATTTGGGGCTGCAAGGTTCCTCTACTGTTAACCCCATACTGCCACCTTCTGATTAAAAACTGCTACTAACCACCAAGCAGTTACCTCCATCAGTCATTTCGGGGCCATTTATAGTAAAGCTGAACTCTAATACCCAAAGACCATTAATGAGATTATATTTACCTGTGAAGCTTTTAAAAGTCCCGGGACACATTATTAAACATCATCACCGAAAAAGTTAGTTTAGGGCTACAGTAGCTTAACTTCAGATCCAATATGAATCAAGAGTACACCTGCGATTCCAATTACACATTAGCTTTCGTAACAAAACTGTTATAAGAGCACCACTGCATGTTATGAAAAACCATTTTGCACACATCTCATTCGTTTGTAAATGCGTTTTAAATAGACTTACGGAGGAAATGACAGATACTTCCCTCCCGTTGTCCTGCATCTCTCTGTGGGGTTAAACATCGTCGGTGTTCAACAATAAAACACATACAGTATTTGTCAGCAATAAAAAAGTATGTACATATTTTTTACCTTTAATACCACACCAAAGCTAGGTCTGGGCATTAACAGCCAATTAAAAATTAAAAATAACAGTATTAAATAGATTTTTAAAAAAACCCTCAAAAAAAAAAAAAAAAGATTAGGTGTATTAAAAATGTAATTTGATCCGCTGCCAACATTCCATTTTGCTAAGATTGTAAACATCTTCCCTACAGGGAAATGGAAGGAGCGTGAATCACCTAAAATGTTGAGTAAAGTCGGTCTGAGCCAACTCACTGGAGCAACAGAATTAGCAGCAGTGGCTGTTTGATATTCTAAAATCCCTTTAAATGTTAAAAAGAAGAGGATTACCACAGGCGACCAAATCATTCAAAATCACACATCTCTGCTGTGCCATTGTGGCTAATTAAATGGAAATTCATTTGAATTTGTATAGGATGCCAAATATATATCAGAAGTTATGGAAAGTGACACGCTTTCCCAAAGAACATATAATCGATGTCACCTACAGTAACCTCTCAAGATGGATTTCTGGACAAGCTTAATATTTAGGGCTACGCATGCATTTCCCGTCAGATAAAAACACTCAGGCTGATCAACCAAGAGCCAAGCATTACAGCAGTCAAAGACTGGACCACTGGAGTCTCTTTGAAGATCACTCTTCCATTGTCTCCTTCGACTTTCAGCTGAATAACTTTCCAAAAATGGATTTTTTCTTGGGTTTGGGTTTCTTTATATCTGTTTTCAGAAAAACAAAAACGTTGCTATTAATTGAGCAAATAACTACACACATTTCTCAGATGTACAGTATGGAAAAAAAACATCACAGCACAAAAAAAGACATTTAAGCACTTTTTGTTGCTGTACATGTAAGTGACCTAATATTCCATTATAATGTCTTTTGTTGTTGAAAGATTAGAGTGGTAATAACAAAAATACAGATTTTTCAAGAGATGAGAGCATATTTGGGTATCTGGCTGAACAGCTACAAAGGCCAATGTGGAACATCCAGCACCCATATCCTTTATTTTAACAAGGACAGATGATGAAAGTGTTTTGTTTCATGGCAAACTGACATACTGAACAGGAAACCGATTAATACGAAAAGACATTTGGGAATAAAGTGATTGTCTGACCACAGTATGTGAGGGGTGAATTTATCATTTCATTGGTAACATGTGTCGTAGAAGCTGCATTCTTCAACTCCTTCCTGCTTTTAAATACAATATGATAGAAGCCTCTACCGATTGTCATAAAGTAGAAAATGAACCGTAGGTCAAAAAATAACCCGGTCAGTGGGAGACATAAATGGAAGGAAGACATCACTAGTGTAATAGTGCAAAGTGTGTCACTATTGGCATCGTGCACAGTCACTAGCAAACTAAAGCAGGGGTGATATCGAAAATGTATATGTAACTCCAGCTGGCTTCTCTTTGATAAACTACTATTTTGAACACAGGTCTACAAAACAGAACCTTAAATAAAATTGCGAATTTACAGTTGCAAACGTTATGCATTTCATAGTTCACCGTTGGATAAATTATAGAACAAATGTCATGAGAAGCTGACCAATTATACACAACAGCAGAAATGCATTTTCCCCAGTATGCGTTTTAATTAAAAATTAAATCATACAAGTAAACTCTGGATGGAACTGGAGTCATTATGGGTCATTAGTACAAATGGAATGCATAACTGAAGCAAAGTAACAGCTTTAATAACTCAGTAGTACCAGGAAAAACAAACACAGATTATTTGTGCATTTGCTGCAAGCTTAATATCTAGTACTTTCTAGCAAATGGAGATTACGATCATCTGTGTTACCCAAGACATCCTCATCGATCTATTATTGACTCACCAAGGTTCTTCATCAGCTGATTCAACTGCTCATCCTCTTCCTCTTCTCTGGGGGTGTAAAGTTGAGAAGGGAAATTAGAAACATATAAAAACTATCTGGAAACCTTTATTCGTCATTTATAACCAAAAACAAAGATTAGTACAGTTAAGTAATGCTTACATGAAGGGAAAGTGACATGTATATCACAACTATTGTATGTTTTTCAGTTTTATTTGAATCCTTAAGGACATTTCCTAAAATAAGTGGCTGATTTTGATCTTTTGCTAAAAGCATTTCAGCTTGTTTAAAGGGATGCAACTTTTCAGGAGGTTGTGAGGTCATCGCCGCGGTCAGCTCACCTCAGCCTATCTTCATCCAGTCCCTCTATGATGGCATTCCTGTCATTAACGATCTCCATCAGCTTTTCCATGAGCTCTGCCTCTCTCTTTCTGTCTGCCGTAGTTTTCAGGTGTTCTGGGAAGGGGGCAAGAACCAGACAGTGAACTTAGGCAGAGTCAAAGCTTACCTCTTGCTCATTTAAGTAAAGTCCAAAGTGACCTGTATTGTATGATATTCATTGCCCACTAGTATTGGTGAATTTATATTTTTTGGCACAATTCCTAGGACTATGAGTTGCAGGTTACAGCCACAGGTATGTTGTATGTCATAAATCCCTGTATTGCACCGGCACGCGGCCTGCAGGCCTGGCGGTCCGGTGGCCAGCGAGCCAGGCTGCTAGGGCGGTGCACACCTGGCTTCTCCATCAGCCTCCGCAGTTCACCCTCCACCCCTGGCTGCTGCTCCTCCAGATCCTGGGTCTTTGCGCTGATTACAAAAACACACACAAACGCACACAAAATTCGATTTCTTTCACAAGTGCCGGTCCTCCACCGCTATGTTTGTGCTAGGTGATTGCGAGTTGAATGAGGAGGATTTAACCTGCCCCCACCCAATCAATAATGCACTGCCTTTAAAAGAAAACAGACATGCATGTTATGCAGTGCTGACACTGGTAGGTTTTCAAAACACAATCGCTGGGCCAACAATTAGGCCACACCCACTCGCTCCCTTAATGAGAAGGCAACATCTTACATGTAGACCAGCTCGGATTCCCGTCTCATGTAAACTTGCTTATTTCTGATAAGGTTGAACCAGTCCACCATGAGATCGTCCATGACATCCTCATCCTCCGCTGAAACACAAATTAGCATAAATAGATGGACGTCGCACCCAACAGTCACACAGAAACAAGGATAGCACAATCGAAATTCCCAGTACTAGCGGACAGCAACATCACCCCCCCCCCCCAAGAGAATTACAGGTGAGGAAAGTGATAAAAGAAGTTCCCCGTCAACTTTTGGGCTGAACCTCGCCAGGGAGGGACGCAAACAATGGACGCTCCTGGAATTTCATTATTTTAATTGACCGTCTCCTCGGGCTTTTGCTTAGGCTCAATGTCATTAAGAACAATATATGCAGGGCTGACAACAAGGGCCACGGGCACCGTAAGGCTTTCATCAAATCCGCGCTCCTCTTTTCAAGTGGACAGGTGACAGCAGCGGCAAGTCTGGGCACCAGGATGACATCGCTAGCAGGCTGACACTGTTTTTTTTTTTTTTTTTTTTTCTTTTCCCAAGGTCACAGTAGGTTGAGCAATCACACCTCCTCCTCATTGCGGCTCCCCCCATACTATTTCCATCCCATACCTCAATCCCACAGAGAGAGGAGGCCACGAGGAAAGGGGAGAGGGTGCCTCTTCACGGCATCCTCGCCATTCAGCTCATTTGGCTCGGGCGATTGGAAATTGAGCCTTTTTTTTTTTTTTTGGGTCACACCCCTTCTGGCTATGTTGGAACCCCAATCCAAGCCCCAGATGGGCCCTAGCCTTGGCTCTCTCAGCTTGGTTGGGGGGAGTAGACCTCCCAGGCCACCCAGAGAGACACAGACACACTGATGAGCAGAGGCCACACAACCCATTTAGGGGAGCACTGAAATAATACAAGGTATCAAATCCAAAAGATCGCTTATAGTTACCAACTTACTGGGAAATGAGTCTTCTCCAGAGGAATTACATGTCCTACAAATTACATCCGTCCCCCAAACTACCAGGGCATTCCCCAAACGCCCCCCGCCGACTGTCAGACTCCCAGAGAGATGGTGTAATCTCGATCGCCTTTATAAAGTCATCTCTCTGTGTCCTTTACATTGAGCTTCACGGACATCCCCAATAAAATGGCCATAAATTATAAAAAGATAATTTATATGCCACTTCATTGAAATCCACTTTGAAAGAAATTATAAGGGGCATTGTGGCAATATCTGGAATAAAAAAAAAAAAAAAAAAACACCTTAGCTGTATTTCTTTATTTTTTGTTTAAAAACATCCTTGTCTGTTCTAGCTACAACCCGAAAGAAAAAGCTCCCCTGTCTGTCAGTTTCTCACATCCAAAACGCCGAGGACGCCTCACATCGCAATCAGGTCAACCTGTTCGAGTACCGCAGTCCTCCGAGGTCTCAGCTCAATTCCCGGAATGCCGGCCGCACAGAGGAGCGCATTGCCCGGGATGCGAGGCGTAGCGCGGTAATCAGCCGGCCGAGCGCCACGTGTATGTGGATATTAAAGTGTGACAGGTGTCGGCGCAAAACACAGCCCTGGCGTGCGAGTCTCATCGCCCCCGAAGCCGGGCGATCCGCACCTCAGTGTCAGCTCCACTCAGTCAGCTATCGGGGGGGGGCTTGTGAAGATGATGAAGCAGGCAATTCTGTTTGTTTTTTTTTTTTTTTAGAATGGATAAACAAACAATGAAAAGCTGCGCATGGGGGGGGGGGGGGGGGGGGGGCCCCCCCCTCCCCCAGACGGCCGGAGCCCCCCCCCCCCCCCCCCTCCCTTCTTCTCTCTCCGCGCCATGCCCCCCCGTCCCCCCCCCCCCTCCCCCCCATCTCC